>CAUYUJ010003258.1:12500-92362 GCA_963575745.1 Prorocentrum cordatum
GCTTCCCTTAGCTAGTTATAGCTGGAAGCTAAGAGTAATTCCGGCGCTGGAGAGCTAGTTGGCAAGAAAAATCTCGACAGAACTTTTGGTGACTTTTGGTCGGTTGAAAATTTTGTTCTCGAAATTTGACAATTCGTTGGAGCTCTAGTATTTTTTCCCGTGATATTCGATCTTATTCCCGCTCGCCATCTTGATCTCAGCTCGATCGGGTAACTTTGAAGGCCAAAAAGCACGGTGGCGGGAACGCCGTTTCGAGTCATCTTGATACGCGCTGTCGGTATTTTGTACTTAACTCGAGCTGTAGGGCAGCTACAGTGCTGGTAAGCACAGCTATCGCACTCAGAATCATCAGGCGCGTTCGCCTGTTCAATCCAGAGGTCTGAACTCGGTCTGCTACCCGAGCTAGGTCCGCAAACCTATTCGTATTATTCGAGTCAACTTGATACGCGTTGTCGGTATTTTCTACTTAACTCGAGCTGTAGGGCAGCTACAGTGCTGGTAAGCACACCTATCGCACTCAGAATCATCAGGCGCGTTCGCCTGTTGAATCCAGAGGTCTGAACTCGGTCTGCTAGCCGAGCTAGGTCCGCAAACCTATTCGTATTATTCGAGTCAACTTGAAACGCGTTGTCGGTAATCTCTGCTTAACTCGAGGTCTAGGGCAGCTACAGTGCTGGTAAGCACACCTATCGCACTCAGAATCGTCAGGCGCGTTCGCCTGTTAAATCCATAGGTCTAAACTCGGTCTGCCAGCTGGGCTAGGTCCGCAAACCTATTCGTATTATTCGAGTAGCTACAGTGCTGGTAAGCACACCTATCGCACTCAGAATCATCAGGCGCGTTCGCCTGTTGAATCCAGAGGTCTGAACTCGGTCTGCTAGCCGAGCTAGGTCCGCAAACCTATTCGTATTATTCGAGTCAACTTGATACGCGTTGTCGGTATTTTCTGCTTAACTCGAGGTCTAGGGCAGCTACAGTGCTGGTAAGCACACCTATCGCACTCAGAATCGTCAGGCGCGTTCGCCTGTTAAATCCATAGGTCTAAACTCGGTCTGCTAGCTGGGCTAGGTCCGCAAACCCATTCGTATTATTCGAGTCATCTTGACAAACGCTCTCGGTTTTCTGTACTTAACTCGAGCTTTAGGGCAGTTACAGAGCCTATAGTCACATAAATCGATTGGGAATCATCGGGCGCGTTTGTCTGTTGTATCGAGAGCTCTGAACTCGGCCTGCTGCCCGAGCTAGCTTCGCGAAACTATTCGTATTCTCCGAATCATCGTGCAACGTGCTCTCAATTTTCTGCACTCAACTCGTGCTGGGGGAGGGCTACAGTGCTGCGGGTCATAGAAATCGATTTGCACACATCAGACGCGTTCGTTGGACGATTCGAAAGCTCAGAACTTGATTTGCTGCTCGAAACAGATTCGCGAAACTATTGTATTATTCGAGTCATTCTGAGAGATGCTCTCGGTTTTCTGCACTTAACTCGGGCTGTCGGGGGGCTGCAGGGCTGGTAATCACATGAGTCGATTCGCAGACATCAGACGCGTCCGCCTGTCGCATTGCGAGGTCTGAACTCGGTCTGATACTCGAACTGGATTGCGAAACTGTTTGTTTTTTTGTTAGAGTCATGGAAACTAGTCGTTCTCTGGATTATTTCCCACTCTATATACTGTCAGGAAGCTCTACGAGTCCCCCGGCGGTAAGAAAGGTTGACGGTTTACCGCCGGCGCCCAGTTGGCAAGAAAAATCTCGACGGAACTTTTGGTGACTTTTGCTCGGTTGAAAATTTTGTTCTCGAAATTCAACAATTCGTTTGAGCTCTAGTATTTTTTCCCGTGATATTCGATCTTACTCCCGCTCTCCATCTTGATCTCAGCCCGATCGGGTAACTTTGAAGGCCAAAAAGCACGGTGGCGGGAACGGCCAATTCGAGTCATCTTGATATGCGCTGACGGTTTTATGAACATAACTCGAGCTCTAGGGCAGCTACAGAGCTGGTAAGCACAGCTAATGCATGCAGAATGATCAGGCGCGTTCGCCTGTTGAATCCAGAGGTCTGAACTCGGTCTGTCAGCCGAGCTAGGTCCGCAAATCTGTTTGTATTATTCGAGTCAACTTGATACGCGGTGTCGGTATTTTCTACTTAACTCGAGCTGTAGGGGAGCTACAGTGCTGGTAAGCACTCCTATCGCACTCAGAATGATCAGACGCGTTCGCCTGTCAAATCCATAGGTCTGAACTCGGTCTGCTAGCCGAGCTAGGTCCGCAAACCTATTCGTATTATTCGAGTCAACTTGATACGCGTTGTCGGTTTTTTCTACTTTACTCGAGCTGTAGGGCAGCTACAGTGCTGGTAAGCACACCTATCGCACTCAGAATCATCAGGCGCGTTCGCCTGGTGAATACAGAGCTCTGAACTCGGTCTGTTGCGCGATCCAGAATCACGAAACTGTTCGTATTCTTCCAGTCATCTTGAGAGCTATTGTCGGCGTTCTGCACTTAATTCGGGCTGTAGGGAGGCTGCAGGGCGGGTAATCACAGGAATCGATTCGGAGACATCAGACGCGTCCGTCTGTCGCATTCAGAGGTCTGAACTCGGTCTGATACTCGAGTTGGGCTGAAAAACTATTCGTTCTCTGCAATTTTTTTCCGACAGTATATGTTGTCAGGAAGCTCTACGAGTCCCCCGGCGGTAACAAAGGTTGACGGTTTACCGCCGGCGCCCAGTTGGTCGACCCGGCCAGAAAGGACAAAGTGTTAACTTTTAGGTGGTTTTGCAATTTTTTGAAAGATATTTGACAATTCATTTTTATAAAGCAGATTTTTCGCACCTGTAAACGACTTCGAGGGCCTCTCTGTCTTAGTATGAGCTCTGTAGGCGCATTTTTACTATCAAAACACTTGGCGGAACCAACTTCATGTCGACACGAAAGAAATCAATGTTTCCCGTTTTCGAGAAATGCTTCCAGAAGCTCTCTCTTTCGACTCTGAGCACTCTTACGCGTGAAAGGAGCTCTACGAGGTTCCCGGCGGTGACCAGGTTGACGGTTCACCGCCGGCGCCAGTTGGCCGACCCGGCCGAGGCGGACAATGTGACAACTTTTGGGTGGTTTTGCGGATATTTGAAAGATATTTGACAATTTATTTTGATAAAGCAGATTTTTCGCACCTGTAATGGGTTGAGACGCGTCTGCCAGTAAAATTTTCAGGTCCATAGGTGCAGTATTTCTATCAAAACACTTGGGGGAACCGACGTTCGATAAAAACAGAAAAACATGATTTTTCGATTTTTTCGTTTCTCACTCCAGAAGCTTACCCCCTGTGTTCTGAGCAGCGCGGTGTGAGAACAGAGCTCTACGAGGGTCCCGGCGGTAACCTGGTTGACCGTTTACCGCAGGTTTCCAGTTCCGGGGAGCTGGAGAGCTAGTAACTCGTAGAGCTTCCCTTAGCTAGTTATAGCTGGAAGCTAAGAGTAATTCCGGCGCGCCGGAGAGCTAGTTGGCTCGAAAAAAAAGAACTGAACTTTTCACAACTTTTGGTCGGTTGAAAATACCTCGTAGAGCTCTTCGTAATCGATGAGCTAGAGGAATTCCGGCGCGGGGTGGAGCTAGTTGGTCGACCCGACCAGAACGGACAATAACTCGTAGAGCTTCCCTTAGCTAGTTATAGCTGGAAGCTAAGAGTAATTCCGGCGCGCTGGAGAGCTAGTTGGCAAGAAAAATCTCGACGGAACTTTTGGTGACTTTTGGTCGGTTGAAAATTTTGTTCTCGAAATTTGACAATTCGTTAGAGCTCTAGTATTTTTTCCCGTGATATTCGATCTTATTCCCGCTCGCCATCTTGATCTCAGCTCGATCGGGTGAATATTACTATCGAAAAGCACGGTGGCGGGAACGGCCGTTTTGAGTCATCTTGATACGCGTTGTCGGTATTTTGTACTTAACTCGAGCTGTAGGGCAGCTACAGTGCTGGTAAGCACAGCTATCGCACTCAGAATCATCAGGCGCGTTCGCCTGTTGAATCCATAGGTCTGAACTCGGTCTGCTAGCCGAGCTAGGTCCGCAAACCTATTCGTATTATTCGAGTCAACTTGATACGCGTTGTCGGTATTTTCTACTTAACTCGAGCTGTAGGGCAGCTACAGTGCTGGTAAGCACGCCTATCGCACGCAGAATGATCAGGCGCGGTCGCCTGTTGAATTCATAGGTCTGAACTCGGTCTGCTAGCCGAGCTAGGTCCGCAAACCTATTCGTATTATTCGAGTCAACTTGATACGCGTTGTCGGTATTTTCTACTTAACTCGAGCTGTAGGGCAGCTACAGTGCTGGTGAGCACACCTATCGCACTCAGAATAATCAGGCGCGTTCGCCTGTTGAATCCAGAGCTCTGAACTCGGTCTGCTGCGCGATCTAGAATCACGAAACTGTTCGTATTCTTCCAGTCATCTTGAGAGCTACTGTCGGCGTTCTGCACTCAGCTCGGGCTGTAGGGGGGCTGCAGGGCGGTAATCACAGGAATCGATTCGGAGACATCAGACGCGTCTGTCTGTCGCATTCAGAGGTCCGAACTCGGTCTGATACTCGAGTTGGGCTGAAAAACTATTCGTTCTCTGCAATTTTCTTCGACATTATATGTTGTCAGGAAGCTCTACGAGTCCCCCGGCGGTAACAAAGGTTGACGGTTTACCGCCGGCGCCCAGTGTGGTAACTTTTGGGTGGTTTTGCGATTTTTTGAAAGATATTTGACCATTTATTTTGAGAAAGCAGATTTTTCGCACCTGTAAACGAATATGAGGGCCTCTCTGTCTTAATATGAGCTCTCTAGATGCACTTTTACTGTCGAAACACTTGGCGCAACCAACTGCATGTCGACATGGAAAAAATCATGGTTTCTTTTTTTCGAGAAAAGCTTCCAGAAGCCTTCTCTTCCGATGCTGAGCACTCTTAAGCGTGCTAGGAGCTGTACGAGGTTCCCGGCGGTGACCAGGTTACGGCTTACCGCCGGCCCCATTATGTTCTCGAAATTCAACAATTCGTTTGAGCTCTAGTATTTTTCTCATGATATTCGATCTTATTCCCGCTCGCCATCTTGATCTGAGCTCGATCGGGTACCTTTTACTGCCAAAAAGCACACTGGCGGGAACGGCCGTTTCGAGTCATCTTGATACGCCTTGTCGGTATTTTGTACTTAACTCCAGCTGTAGGACAGCTACAGAGCTGGTAAGCAACAGCTATCGCACTCAGAATCATCAGGCGCGTTCGCCTGTTGAATCCAGAGGTCTGAACTCGCTCTGCTAGCCGAGCTAGGTCCGCAAACCTATTCGTATTATTCGAGTCAACTTAATATGCGTTGTCGGTATTTTCTACTTAGCTCGAGCTGTGAGGCAGCTACAGTGCTGGTAAGCACACCTATTGCACTCAGAATCATTGGGCGCGTTCGCCTGTTGAATCCATAGGTCTGAATTCGGTCTGCTAGCCGAGCTAGGTCCGCAAACCTATTCGTATTATTCGATTCAACTTGATACGCGTGGTGGGTATTTTGTACTTAATCCGAGCTGCAGGGCAGCTACAGCGCTGGTAAGCACAGCTATCGCACTCAGAATCATCAGACGCGTTCGCCTCTTGACTCCAGAGGTCTGAACTCGGTCTGCTAGCCGAGCTAGGTCCGCAAATCTATTCTTATTATTCGAGTCATCTTCACAAACGCTCTGGCTATTTTCTGTACTTAACTCGAGCTGTAGGCAGCTACAGAGCCTACAGTCAGATGAATCGATTGAGAATTATCGGGCGCGCTTGTCTGTTGTATCGAGAGCTCTGAACTCGGCCTGCTGTGCGAGCTCGGTTCGCGAAACTATTCGTCGAATCATCGTGAACATTGCTCTCAATTTTCTGCACTCAACTCGTGCTGCGGGAGGGCTGCAGTGCTGTGGGTCATAGAAATCGATTTGCACACATCAGGCGCGTTCGTTGGTCGATTCGCGAGCTCAGAACTTGGTCTACTGCTCGAAACAGGACTGCGAAACTCTTATATTATTCGAGTCATCCTGACAGATGCTGTCCTGCACTTAACTCGGGCTGTAGGGGGGCTGCAGGGCTGGTAATCACATGAGTGGATTCGCAGATATCAGACGCGCCCGCCTGTCGCATTCAGAGGTCTGAACTCGGCCTGATGAGACGCGTCCGCTTGTCGCATTCAGAGGTCAAACAATATTCACTATGAGTCAGAATGTTGGTAGGTGCTCTCGGTTTTCTCAGCTTGGAAGCTCTACGAGTTCCCCGGCGGTAACCAAGGTTGACGGTTTACCGCCGGCGCCGAGTAACTCGTAGAGCTTCCCTTAGCAAGTTATTGCTGGGAGCTTAAGAGTAATTCCGGGGAGCTGGAGAGCTAGTTGGCAACAAAAATCTCGACGGACTTTTTGCTGAGTTTTGGTCGGTTGAAAATTTCGTTCTCGAAATTTGACAATTCGTTAGAGCTCTAGTATTTTTTCCCATGAGATTCGATCTTATTCCCGCTCGCCATCTTGATCTCAGCTCGATCGGGTAACTTTGAAGGCCAAAAAGCAGGCAGGCGGGAACGACCGTTTCGACTCATATTGATACGCGTAATCGGTATTTTCTATTTAACTCGAGCTGTGGGGCAGCTACAGTGCTGGTAAGCACACCTATCGCACTCAGAATCATCGGGCGCGTTCGCCTGTTCAGAGGTCTGAACTCGGTCTGCTAGCCGAGCCAGGTCCGCAAACCTAATCGTATTATTCGGGTCAACTTGATACGCGTTGTCGGTATTTTCTACTTAATTCGAACTGTAGGGCAGCTACAGTGCTGGTAAGCGCACCTATTGCACTCAGAATGATCAGGCGTGTTCGCCTGTTCAATCGAGAGGTCTGAACTCGGTCTGCTAGCCGAGCTAGGCCCGCAAACCTATTCGTATTATTCGAGTCAACTTGATACGCGTTGTCGGTATTTTCTACTTAACTCGAGCTGTCGGGCAGCTACAGAACCTATAGTCTCAGAGAGCGATTTGGGCATTATCGGGCGCGTTTGTCTGTTCTATCGAGAGCTCTCAACTCGGCCTGCTGCCCGAGCTAGGTTCGCGAAACTATTCCTATTGTCCGAATCCTCGTGAAAAGTGCTCTGAATTTTCTGCACTCAACTCGTGTTGGGGGAGGGCTACAGGGGCTGCAGGGCTGGTTATCACATTAGTCGATTCGCAGACATCAGACGCGTCCGCCTGTCGCATTGAGAGGTCTGAACTCGGGCTGATACTCGAACTGGATTGGGAAACTGTTTGTTCTTTTGTTTTTTTTTTCCCCACACTATATCTGTCAGGAAGCTCCACGAGTCCCCCGGCGGTAAGAAAGGTTGACGGTTTACCGCCGGCGCCCAGTTGGCAACAAAAATCTCGACGGACCTTTTCCTGACTTTGGGTCAGTTGAAAATTTTGTTCTCGAAATTTGACCATTCGTTAGAGCTCTAGTATTTTTTCCCATGATATTCGATCCCATTCCCGCTCGCCATCTTGATCTCAGCTCGATCGGGTAACTCTGAAGGCCAAAAAGCAGGCAGGCGGGAACGGCCGTTTCGAGTCATCTTGATATGCGCTGTCGGTTTTCTCAAGATAACTCGAGCTTAAGGACACCTACCGAGCTGGTCAGCGCGGCTAATGCGTTCACAATGATCAGCCGCGTTCGTCTCTCGAATCCAGAGGCCTGAACCCGGTCTGCTAGCCGAGCTAGGGTCGCAAACCTATTCTTATTATTCGAGCCATTGTAACAGACGCTCTCGTTTTTTCGTACTTAACTCGATCCGTGGGGCAGCCACAGAGCTGATAATCACAGAAATCGATTTAGAATTATTAGACGCGTTCGTCTGTTGAATCAAGTGCTCTGAACTCGGCCTGCTCCCTGAGCTAGGTTCGCGAACCCATTCGTATTGTTCGAGTCATCTTGAGAAGTGCTCTCGGTTTTCTGTACTTGAATCGTGCTGGGGGAGGGCTACAGTGCTGCTGGTCACAGGAATCGATTTCGAGACATCAGACGCGCCCGTTCGTCGATCCGATAGCTCGGAACTCGGTCTGCTGCTCGAACGGAATCCGCGAAACTGTTGTATTATTCGAGTCATCCTGAGAGGTACTCTCGGTTTTCTGCACTTAACTCAGGCTGTATGGGGGGCTGCACAGCTGGTAATCACAGGAATCGATCCGCAGACATCAGACGCGTCCGGCTGTCGCATTCAGAGGTCTGAACTCGGTTTCATGCTCTCGAGCTCGATCGGAAAACTGTTCGTTTGTTTCGTTAGAGTCATCTTGGGAGGTCCATAATCGCTTGGGCTGAAAAACTGGTCGTTCTCTGAAATTCGTTTCCACATTATATATTGTCAGGAAGCTCTACGAGTCCCCCGGCGGTAAGAAAGGTTGACGGTTTACCGCCGGCGCCCAGTTAGAGCTCTAGTACTTCTTTCCATGATATTCGATCTTATTTCCGCTCGCCATCTTGATCTCAGCTCGATCGGGTAACTTTGAAGGCCAAAAAGCAGGCAGGCGGGAACGGCCGTTTCGAGTCATGACTCGTAGAGCTTCCCTAAGCTAGTTTCTGGAAGCTTGAGAGTAATTCCGGCGCGCTGGAGAGCTAGTTGGCAAGCAAGAAAAATCTCGACAGAACTTTTGGTGACTTTTGGTCGGTTGAAAATTTTGTTCTCGAAATTTGATCATTCGTTAGAGCTCTAGTATTTGTTCCCGTGATATTAGATCTTATTTCCGCTCGCCATCTTGATCTCAGCTCGATCGGGTACTTTTGAAGGCCAAAAAGCACTTTGGCGGGATCGACCGTTTCGAGTCATCTTCATATGCGCTGATGGTTTATGAACATAACTCGAGCTCTAGGACAGCTACAGAGCTGGTAAGCACAGCCAATGCATGCAGAATGATCAGGCGCGTTCGCCTATTGAATTCAGGGGTCTGAACTGCGAGGTCCGCAAACCTGTTCGTATTATCCGAGTTATCTTGACAGAAACTCTCGGTTTCCTGTACTTAACTCGAGCTGTAAGACAGCTACAGATCTGATATGTACAGAAACTGATTCAGAATCGTCAGTTGCGTTTGTCTATCGAATCCAGAGCTCTGAACTCGGTCTTCTGCTCGTTGTAGAATCGCAACATTATTCGTATTGGTCGAGTTATTTTGAGAAATACTCTCGGTTTTCTTCACTTAACTTGCGCTGAGAGGGGGCTACAGTGCTGATTGTCATATCAATCGATTCAAAGAGATCATGCGCGTCCGCCTGTCGAATCCAGAGCTCGGAACTCGGTCTGCTGCCCGAACTAGTTCGCGAAACTATTGTATTGTTCGAGTCATCCTGAGGGATGCTCTCGGTTTTCTTCACTGACCTCGGGCTGTAGGGGAGCTGCGGGGCTGGTAATGACAGGAGTCGATTCGCAGACATCAAACACGTTCGCTTCAAAAACTATTCACTATGAGTCAGTTTTCTCAGCTTAAGTCGAGCTCGGAAGCTCTACGAGTTCCCCGGCGGTAACCAAGGTTAACGGTTTACCGCCGGCGCCCAGTCTTGATACGCGCTGTCGATTTTCTCAAGATAACTCGAGCTTCAGGACAACTACAGAGCTGGTCAGCACAGCTAATGCATTCAGAATGATCAGGCGCGTTCGCCTGTTGAATCCAGAGGTCTGAACTCGGTCTGCTAGCCGAGCTAGGGTCGCAAACCTATTCGTATTATTCGAGTCATTGTAGCAGACGCTCTCGGTTTTTCGTACTTAAATGTGGGGGAGCCATAGAGCGGATAATCACAGAAATCGATCGAGAATTATCAGGCGCGTTCGTCTGTTGAATCAAGAGCTCTGAACTCGGTCTGCTCCCCGAGCTAGGTTCGCGAACCTATTGGTATTGTTCGAGTCATCTTGAGAAGTGCTCTCGTTTTTCTGTACTTAAGTGCTGGGGGAGAGCTGCTGGTCACAGGAATCGATTTCGAGACATCAGGCGCGTCCGTTCGTCGAACCGAGAGCTCGGAACTCGGTCTGCTGCTCGAACGAGATCCGCGAAACTGTTGTATTATTCGAGTCATCCTGAGATGTACTCTCGGTTTTCTACTTAACTCAGGCTGTATGGGGGGCTGCAGAGCTGGTAATCACAGGAAAGGATCCGCAGACATCAGACGCGTCCGCCTGTCGCATTCAGAGGTCTGAACTCGGTTTCATACTCGAGCTCGATTGGAAAACTGTTCGCTTGTTTTGTTAGAGTCATCTTGAGAGGTCTATAATCGCTTGGGCTGAAAAACTAGTCGTTCTCTGAAATTCTTTTCCACATTATATATTGTGAGGAAGCTCTACGAGTCCCCCGGCGGTAAGAAAGGTGGACGGTTTACCGCCGGCGCCCAGTTGTCCCAGCCGGCCAGAAAGGACAATGTGGCAACTTTTGGGTGGTTTTGCGACAATTTGAAAGATATTTTACCATTTATTTTGAAAAAGCAGATTTTTACGCCGAGCATTGGCATATGAACTCTTCTCTGACAGCAGCTCAGCTCTCTCGATGCATTTTTGCATGAGTTGACTTCCGGGAACTGAGCGAGTATGAACATCGAAAAAATCGAATTTCAAGATTTTTGAAAAATCTCAATTTTTTGATTCTGTCTCGATTCTCTGCGCTCTTACTAGTGAGAGGAGCTCTACGAGGTTCGCGGCGGTGACCAGGTCGACGGTTCACCGCCGGTGCCAGTAATTCCGGAGCGCTGGAGAGCTAGTTGGCAAGAAAAATCTCGACGGAACTTTTGACAACTTTTGCTCGGTTGAAACATTTGTTCTCGAAATTTGACAATTCGTTAGAGCTCTAGTATTTTTCCCGTGATATTCGATCTTATTACCGCTCGCCATCTTGATCTCAGCTCGATCGGGTGAATATTACTATCGAAAAGCACTGTGGCGGGATCGGCCGTTTTGAGTCATCTTGATATGCGCCGACGGTTTTCTGAACATAAATCGAGCTCTAGGGCAGCTACAGAGCTGGTAAGCACAGCTAATGCATGCAGAATGATCAGGCGCGTTCGCCTGTCCAACCCAGAGGTCTGAAGTCGGTCTGCTAGCCGAGTTAGGTCCGCAAACCTGTTCGTATTATTCGAGTCATTTTGACAGAAACTCTCGGTTTTCTGCACTTAACTCGAGCTGTAGGACAGCTACAGATCAACTCGGGCTGTAGAGGGGCTGCATGGCTGGTAATCACTGGAATCGATTTGAAGACATCAGGCGTGTCCGCCTGTCGAATAAATAGCTCTGAACTCTGTCTGCTGCCCTGACTAGATCCGCGAAGCTATTCCTATTGTTCGAGTCATCCTAAGAGGTGCTGTCGGTTTTCTGCACTTAACTCGGGCTGTAGGGGGGCTGCAGGGCTGGTAATGAGAGAAGTCAGAGGTCTAAAACCACACTATAAGTCAGATTGTTGGTAAGTGCTGTTTGTTTTCTCAACTTAAGTCGAGTTAGGAAGCTCTACGAGTCCCCCGGCGGTCATTCCTTGGCGACGTAAATTCAAAAGATATGATGCAAGAGTGAGAGTTCAGATTCTTTATGGAGTTGAGGGTTCATCTTCTGATATTGGCGTATTGAGACTTCTACACAAGGAGGAGGGTAAGATGCTCTCTCGCATGTGCTGGCGCCAGAAGCGCAATGGAGAGAACTTCGCGACCTTCATGACACGTATGTTTCGACGTGGGCGCTCGATGCTACACAAGGAAGGGAAACCGTCCTTGGTCCAGCTGTACCTGCACAAGCAGTTCATGTGGGCCAAGGATATTGCCACGGAGTGCTTTGAAAATATGTCAGGCTCGCTGCAGGACTTGAGTATCCCTGCAACGGGAGGGTCTCAGTTGATTGGGAAGAGCGTGGAGGAGGAGATGATGGAGGTGGAGGTGGAGGAGCCTAACAGGAGGAAGAGGAAGAGTGCTCTCATCAGGGAGGCAAAACGAGCTTGTGAAGGGTTGTCTCAGAACACGTCCAGGTTGCAGGCCGGGGTCCAGGAGAAGCAGGTTCGTTTCCCAGGGAGAAAGCTTCGTTTTCGTGAAGGGGAGCATGTTGACCGAGGTGCTCAAAGTAGGCTTCTCATGCTGCATGCAGGTTTTGAATGGACTGATAGGCGGGATGACTTTATTGCGACCCTGGACACACAGAGTGCACGGGAGGTGACGAGAGCCAGGGGACAGTCAACCAATCTTCTGGGTATGTGTCCGTGGGCCAGAGTGTTCGAAGAGGTGGCGGGGAAGTACTGGATCGACGGTATTGCTTGGGATGAGGCTAGCTGGATATTCTTTGTGAGGACTGTCTTGAAGGACGCTCCTGAGATGTTGAACCTGTGTGTATTGAAAGACCCCATGCCCTGGAAGGAGTCGGAGGAGGAGGAGATGACTAAGAAGCAGGAGGACCCAGATAAGTTGGCCAAACGTCTCATTGCTATATTCCAGGATCATACTGAATTTGAGTTCGTGCCAGGGAAGATTTCTGTGGAACTGATGGGGGATTCGCAATGTGTTATCAGGTGGTTGGAGGGCTTGAGTAGTATCACTAATAGAAAGTATGCTAACCGTGTGATGTGGGCGCAGGATACTACAAACGATCTAGCCGACAGATGCGGACTACGAGCTGCCAATTTAGGACGGAATGTGTGGAAGTGGGTGTATAGGGAGGGCAATACTCGTGCCGATGAATTAACGTGGGCCGCGCGGAGAGGTGAATGTTTCGAACATTATGACACTTGTTTTCTTCAGGATGTGAAAGATTGTAAGGTTGTGATCTCGGGGATCAAAGGAGGCTTTGATGGTGGGAGATCGTTTCTTGGCGTAGGCTGTGGCTGGTATCTGGATTGTCATGTGTGTAGTGCTCTCCCCTCCTCTTCTTACTATAATCAGACTGGCTGGCGCCAGAATGTAGGTCTCAAAAGCTTCCTTCTCCCAGCACAATGCACTATCACAGAGGCTGAGCTTGAAGCTGCCCGAGAGCTCCTTTTAGGAGTGGTGCATATCCTGAGTTTGTCAGGATATCCCCTGTAGGACTGGGTCTGGGGCTCCTAAGGAGCTTAACCCTGCCAGGACCCGCCTAGAACGCCTAGAACCAAGGTTGACGGTTTACCGCCGGCGCCCAGTCTTGACGGACGTTTTGGTGACTTTTGGTCGGTTAAAAACTGGGCGCCGGCGGTGAACCGTCAACCTTTCTTACCGCCGGGGGACTCGTAGAGCTTCCTGACAGTATATAGTGTGGAAAGAAACTCCAAAGAACGACTAGTTTTTCAGCCCAAGCGATTTCAGACCTCTCAAGATGACTCTAACCAAAAAACAAACAGTTTCGCAACCCAGTTCGAGTATCGAACCGAGTTCAGACCTCTGAATGCGACAGGCGGGCGCGTCTGATGTCTGTGAATCCACATTCCCAGCCCTGCAGCTCCCCTACAGCCCGAGTTAAGTGCAGAAAACCGACAGTATCGACTCGAATGATAGAATAGTTTCGCGGACCTAGTTCGAGCAGCAGACCGAGTTCCGAGCTCTGGAATCGACCAACAGACGCGCCTGATGTGTGCAAATCGATATCTGTGACCCGCAGCACTGTAGCCATCCCTGAGCACGAGTTGAGTGCAGAAAATTGAGAGCACTTCTCAAGATGATTCGGAGAATACGAATAGTTTCGCGAACCTAGCTCGGGCATCAGGCCGAGTTCAGAGCTCTCGGTTCAATAGACGAACGCGACTGATGATTCCCCATCGATGTTTGCGACGAAGAGCCCTGTAGCTGCCCTACAGCTCGCGTTAGGTACAGAAAACCGAGAGCGTCTGTCAAGACGACTCGAATGATACGAATAGATTTGCGAACCTAGCTCGGCTAGCAGACCGAGTTCAGACCTCTGGATTCAACAGGCGAGCGCGCCTGATAATTCTGAATGCGATAGCTGTGCTTAACAGCTCTGTAGCTGCCCTACAGCTCGAGTTAAGTACAGAAAACCGAGAGCGTCTGTCAAGACGACTCGAATAACACGAATAGGTTTGCGGACCTAGCTCGGCTAGCAGACCGAGTTCAGACCTCTGGATTCAACGAGCGAACGCGCCTGATAATTCTGAATGCGATGGGTGTGCTTACCAGCTCTGTAGCTGCCCTACAGCTCGAGTTAAGAACAAAATACCGACAACGCGTACCAAGATGACTCGAAACTGCCGTTCCCGCCGGGACGCTTTTTGGCAGTAAAATGTACCCGATCGAGCTGAGATCAAGATGGCGAGCGGGAATAAGATCGGATATGACGGGAAAAAATACTAGAGCTCTAACGAATGGTCAGATTTCGAGAACAAAATTTTCAACCGACCAAAAGTCAGCAAAAGGTCTGTCGAGATTTTCCTTGCCAACTAGCTCTCCAGCGCTCCGGAATTACTCTCGAGCTTCCAGCAATAACTTGCTAAGGGAAGCTAAGTGCAGAAAACCGACAGTATCGACTCGAATAATAGAATAGTTTCGCGGACCTAGTTCGAGCAGCAGACCGAGTTCCGAGCTCTGGAATCGACCAACAGACGCGCCTGATGTGTGCAAATCGATATCTGTGACCCGCAGCACTGTAGCCATCCCCCAGCACGAGTTGAGTGCAGAAAATTGAGAGCACTTCTCAAGATGATTCGGAGAATACGAATAGTTTCGCGAACCTAGCTCGGGCATCAATCAGGCCGAGTTCAGAGCTCTCGGTTCAATAGACGAACGCGACAAATGATTCCCCATCGATGTCTGCGACGAAGAGCCCTGTGGCTGCCCTACAGCTTGCGTTAGGTACAGAAAACCGAGAGCGTCTGTCAAGACGACTCGAATGATACGAATAGATTTGCGGACCTAGCTCGGCTAGCAGACCGAGTTCAGACCTCTGGATTCAACAGGCGAACGCGCCTGATAATTCTGAATGCGATAGCTGTGCTCAACAGCTCTGTAGCTGCCCTACAGCTCGAGTTCAGTACAGAAAACCGAGAGCGTCTGTCAAGACGACTCGAATAACACGAATAGGTTTGCGGACCTAGCTCGGCTAGCAGACCGAGTTCAGACCTCTGGATTCAACGAGCGAACGCGCCTGATAATTCTGAATGCGATAGGTGTGCTTACCAGCTCTGTAGCTGCCCTACAGCTCGAGTTAAGAACAACATACCGATAACGCGTATCAAGATGACTCGAAACTGCCGTTCCCGCCGGGACGCTTTTTGGCAGTAAAATGTACCCGATCGAGCTGAGATCAAGATGGCGAGCGGGAATAAGATCGGATATGACGGGAAAAAATACTAGAGCTCTAACGAATGGTCAGATTTCGAGAACAAAATTTTCAACCGACCAAAAGTCAGCAAAAGGTCCGTCGAGATTTTCCTTGCCAACTAGCTCTCCAGCGCTCCGGAATTACTCTCAAGCTTCCAGCAATAACTTGCTAAGGGAAGCTCTACGAGTTATTTTGTTCTCGAAATACCTCGTAGAGCTCTTCGGCATCGATGAGCTAGAGGAATTCCGGCGCGGGGTGGAGCTAGTTGGCCAACCCGGCCTGAAAGGACAAAGTGATAACTAACTCGTAGAGCTTCCCTTAGCTAGTTATAGCTGGAAGCTAAGAGTAATTCCGGCGCGCTGGAGAGCTAGTTGGCTCGAAAAAAAAAGAACTGAACTTTTCACAACTTTTGGTCGGTTGAAAATTATGTTCTCAAAATTTGAACATTCGTTAGAGCTCTAGTACCTCGTAGAGCTCTTCGGCATCGATGAGCTAGAGGAATTCCGGCGCGGGGTGGAGCTAGTTGGTCGACCCGGCCAGAAAGGACAAAGTGATAACTTTTGGGTGGTTTTGCAATTGCAATTTTTTGAAAGATATTTGACAATTCATTTTAAGAAAGCAGATTTTTCGCACCTGTAAACGACTGTGAGGGCTTCTCTGTCTTAGTATGAGCTCTGTAGGCGCACTTTTACTATCAAAACACTTGGAAGAACCATCTTCATTTCCACACGAAAAAAATCAACGTTTCTTTTTTTCGAGAAATGCTTTCAGAAGCGCTCTTTTTCGACTCCGAGCTTTCTTACGCGCGAAATGAGCTCTACGAGGTTCCCGGCGGTGACCAGGTTGTCGGTTCACCGCCGGCGCCAGTATTTTTTCCCGTGATATTCGATCTTATTCCCGCTCGCGATCTTGATCTCAGCTCGATCGGGTACCTTTTACTGCCAAAAAACACACTGGCGGGATCGGCCGTTTCGAGTCATCTTGATACGCGTTGTCGGTATTTTGTACTTAACTCGAGCTGTAGGACAGCTACAGAGCTGGTAAGCACAGCTATCGCACTCATAATCATCAGACGCGTTCGCCTGTTGAATCCATAGGTCTCAACTCGGTCTGCTAGCCGAGCTAGGTCCGCAAACCTATTCGTATTATTCGAGTCAACTTGATACACGTTGTCGGTATTTTCTACTTACCTCGAGCTTTAGGGCAGCTACAGTGCTTGTAAGCACACCTATCGCACTCAGAATCATCAGGCGCGTTCGCCTGTTGAATCCATAGGTCTGAACTCGGTCTGCTAGCCGAGCTAGGTCCGCAAACCTATTCCTATTATTCGAGTCAACTTGATACGCGTGGTGGGTATTTTGTACTTAATTCGAGCTGCAGGGCAGCTACAGTGCTGGTAAGCACACCTATCGCACTCAGAATCATCAGGCGCGTTCGCCTGTTGAATCCAGAGGTCTGAACTCGGTCTGCTAGCCGAGCTAGGTCCGCACACCTATTCTTATTATTCGAGTCAACTTGATACGCGTGGTGGGTATTTTGTACTTAATTCGAGCTGCAGGGCAGCTACAGTGCTGGCAAGCACGCCCATCGCACTCAGAATGATCAGACGCGTTCGCCTCTTGACTCCAGAGGTCTGAACTCGGTCTGCTAGCCGAGCTAGGTCCGCAAATCTATTCGTATTATTCGAGTCATCTTGACAAACACTCTCGGTATTTCCTGTACTTAACTCGAGCTGTAGGCAGCTGCAGAGCCTACAGTCACAGAAATCGATTGATAATTATCGGGCGCGTTTGTGTGTTGTATCGAGAGCTCTGAACTCGGCCTGCTGCCCGAGCTAGGTTCGCGAAACTACTCGTATTGTCGAATCATCGTGAAAAGTGCTCTCAATTTTCTGCACTCAACTCGTGCTGGGGGAGGGCTACAGTGCTGCGGGTCATAGAAATCGATTTGCACACATCAGGCGCGTTCGTTGGTCGATTCGAGAGCTCAGAACTTGGTCTGCTGCTCGAAACAGGTCTGCGAAACTATTATATTATTCGAGTCATCCTGAGAGATGCTGTCGGTTTTCTGCACTTAACTCGGGCTGTAGGGGGGCTGCAGGGCTGGTAATCACATGAGTCGATTCGCAGACATCAGACGCGTCCGCCTGTCGCATTGAGAGGTCTGAACTCGGTCTGATCAGACGCGTCCGCTTGTCGCATTCAGAGGTCAAAAAATATTCACTATGAGTCAGAATGTTGGTAGGTGCTCTCGGTTTTCTCAACTTAAGTCGAGCTTGGAAGCTCTACGAGTTCCCCGGCGGTAACCAAGGTTGACGGTTTACCGCCGGCGCCCAGTTTTGGGTGGTGTTGCAATTTTTTGAAAGATATTTGACAATTCATTTTAAGAAAGCAGATTTTTCGCACCTGTAAACGACTATAAGGGCCTCTCTGTCTTAGTATGAGCTCTGTAGGCGCACTTTTACTATCAAAACACTTGGCGGAACCATCTTCATGTCGACACGATTTTTTTCTTTTTTTCGAGAAATGCTTCCAGAAGCTCTCTCTTTCGACTCTGAGCACTCTTACGCGTGAAAGGAGCTCTACGAGGTTCCCGGCGGTGACCAGGTTGACGGTTCACCGCCGGCGCCAGTTTGACCATTCGTTTCAGCTCTAGTATTTTTTCGCGTCATATTCGATCTTATTCCCGCTTGCCATCTTGATCTCAGCCCGATCGGATAGCTTTTACTGCCAAAAAGCGTCCCGGCGGGATCAGCCGTTTCGAGTTATCTTGATACGCGCTGTCGGTATTTTGTGCTTAACTCGAGCTGTAGGGCAGCTACAGAGCTGGCAAGCTCACCTATCGCATTCAGAATTATCAGGCGCGTTCGCCTGTTGAATCCAGAGGTCTGAACTCGGTCTGCTAGCCGAGCTAGGTCCGTAAACCTATTCGTATTATTCGAGTCATCTTGACAGACGCTCTCGGTTTTCTGTACTTAACTCGAGCTGTAGGGCAGCTACAGGGCTCATTGTCACAGACATCGATGGGGAATCATCAGTCGCGTTCGTCTGTCGAACGAAGAGCTCTGAACTCGGCCTGCTGCCCGAGCTAGCTTCGCGAAACTATTCGTATTGTCCGAATCATCTTGCGAAGTGCTCTGAATTTTCTGCACTGAACTCGTGCTGGGGGAGGGCTACAGTGCTGCGGGTCACAGATATCGATACGCACACATCAGGCGCGTCTGTTGGTCGATTCCAGAGCTCGGAACTCGGTCTGCTCCTCGAACCAGGTCCGCGAAACTATTCTATTATTCGAGTCGATACTTTCGGTTTTCTGCACTTAACTCGGGCTGTAGGGGGGCTGCAGGGCTGGGAATCACATGAGTGGATTCGCAGACATCAGACGCGCCCGCCTGTCGCATTTAGAGGTCTGAACTTGGTTCAATATCGAACTGGGTTGCGAAACTGTTCGTTTTTGGTTAGATTCATCTTGAGAGGTCTGAAATCGCTTGGGATGAAAAACTAGTGGTTCTTTGGAGTTCTTTTCCACACTATGTACTGTCAGGAAGCTCTGCGAGTCCCCCGGCGGTAAGAAAGGTTGACGGTTTACCGCCGGCGCCCAGTTTGGAATTCGTTTTGTAAATTTGAATTTTTATTCTATGCAGTGAACCATGCCGCTTTCGATGGTACAATTATCAGGGCGCTAGCTGCATTATTCCGATTACAAGACCAGGGGGAACCACCATTGTGTACGACCGAAAAAACATGTCTTTATGTTCGAAGATAGTATGCAGAAGCTTGTTTCTGCTGTTATCTCGGAACCGACCTGGTCTATCCAGAGCTCTACGAGGGTCCCGGCGGTTACCTGGTTGACGGTTTACCGCCGGTTCCCAGTTGGCCGACCCGGCCCCGACGGAGAATGTGCGAACTTTGGGTCGGTTGGACGAACTTTGTGAGATATTTGAACATTCATTTTCAGAACCGGTATTTTTCGCACCTGTAGTGGGTTATTTCGCGTTCGCCAACAAATTCTGATGTGCGTAGGGGCAGTATTGCTATCAAAACACTTGGCGAAACCGATTTTTGATGGAAACATAAAACGTGATTTTTCGAGTTTTTAGGATATCGCTCCAGAGTCTTCCATGTACCGAGGAGGGCCATGCGGGAAAAGAGCTCTACGAGGACCCCGGCGGTAACCTGGTTGACGGTTTACCGCCGGTTCCAGTAATAATTCCGGAGCGTCCGGAGCGCTTCAGAGCTAGTTGGCAAGAAAAATCTCGACGGACCTTTTGGTGACTTTTGGTCGGTTGAAAATTTTGTTCTCGAAATTCAACAATTCGTTAGAGCTCTAGTATTTTTTCCCATGATATTCGATCTTACTCCCGCTCGCCATCTTGATCTCAGCTCGATGGGGTACCTTTTACTGCCAAAAAGCGTCCCGGCGGAATCGGCTGTTTCGAGCCATCTTGATACGCGTTGTCGGTATTTTCTACTTAACTCGAGCTGTGGGGCAGCTACAGTGCTGGTAAGCACACCTATCGCTCTCAGAATCATCAGGCGCGTTCGCCTGTTGAATCCATAGGTCTGAACTCGGTCTGCTAGCCGAGCTAGGTCCGCAAACCTATTCGTATTATTCGAGTCAACTTGATACGCGTTGTCGGTATTTTCTACTTAACTCGAGCTTTAGGGCAGCTACAGAGCTGGTAAGCACATCCATCGCATTCAGAATCATCAGGCGCGTTCGCCTCTTGACTCCAGAGGTCTGAACTCGGTCTGCTAGCCGAGCTAGGTCCGCAAATCTATTCGTATTATTCGAGTCATCTTGACAAACGCTCTCGGTTTTCTGTACTTAACTCGAGCTGTAGGGCAGCTACAGAGCCTATAGTCACAGAAATCGATTGGGAATTATCGGGCGCGTTTGTCTGTTGTATCGAGAGCTCTGAACTCGGCCTGCTGCCCGAGCTAGGTTCGCGAAACTATTCGTATTGTCCGAATCATCGTGAAAAGTGCTCTCAATTTTCTGCACTCAACTCGTGCTGGGGGAGGGCTACAGTGCTGCGGGTCATAGAAATCGATTTGCACACATCAGGCGCGTTCGTTGGTCGATTCGAGAGCTCAGAACTTGGTCTGCTGCTCGAAACAGGTCCGCGAAACTATTGTATTATTCGAGTCATCCTGAGAGATGCTGTCGGTTTTCTGCACTCAACTCGGGCTGTAGGGGGGCTGCAGGGCTGGTAATCACATAAGTCGATTCGCAGACATCAGACGCGTCCGCCTGTCGCATTGAGAGGTCTGAACTCGGTCTGATACTCGAACTGGGTTGCGAAACTGTTTCTTTTTTTGTTAGAGGCATCTTGAGAGGTCTGAAATCGCTTGGGCTGAAAACTAGTCGTTCTCTGGATTTTTTCCCACACTATATACTGTCAGGAAGCTCTACGAGTCCCCCGGCGGTAAGAAAGGTTGACGGCTTACCGCCGGCGCCCAGTTTTGTTCTCGAAATTCAACAATTCGTTTGAGCTCTAGTATTTTTTCCTATGATATTTGATCTTATTCCCGCTCGCCTTCTTGATCTCAGCTCGATCGGGTACCTTTGACTGCCAAAAAGCAGGCAGGCGGGATCGGCCGTTTCGGGTCATCTTGTTACGCGGTAATGGTTTTCTCAAGATATCTGGAGCTTCAGGACAGTTACAGAGCTGGTAAGCACAGCTAATCGATGCAGAATGATCAGGCGCGTTCGCCTGTTGAATCGAAAGGTCTGAACTCGGTCTGCTAGCCGAGCTAGATCCGCAAACCTATTCGTATTATTCGAGTCATCTTGACAGACGCTCTCGGTTTTCTGTACTTAACTCGAGGTACAGGACAGCTACAGAGTTGATACGTAGAGAATCTGATCCCGAATCATCAGTGTCCGTTCTCTGTTGAATCCAGAGCTCTGAACTCGGTCTGCTTTCCGACCCAGAATCGCAAAACTATTCGTATTGTTCGCGTCCTCTTGAGAGATGCTGTCGGCTCTCTGCACTTAACTTGGGCTGTGGGGGGGGGGCTGCAGAAATCGATTCGGAGACATCAGGCGCGTCCGAGTTTCGAACCCAGAGCTCCGAACTCTGTCTGCCCGAACTAGGTCTGGGAAACTATTCGTATTCTTCGGGTCATCCTGAGAGGTGCTGTCGGTTTCCTGCACTGAACTCGGGCTGTAGGGGGGGCTGCAGGGCTGGTAATCACAGGAATCGATTCAGAGACATCAGACGCGTCCGCCTGTCGCATGCAGAGGTCTGAACTCGCTCTGATACTCGAGCTAGGTTTGCCAAACTATTTATTGTTCGAGCTATCCTGAGATATGCTGCCGATTTACGCACATAACTTGGGCTGTAGGAGAGCTACAGAGCTCGTACAGAAGACAATCCAGAAGCATCGGGGGCGTTCGGCTGTCGTATCCGAGAGGTTTGAAATTGCTTGGGCTGAAAAACTATTTTTTCTGTGTATTTTTTTCGACATTATATGTTGTCAGGAAGCCCTACGAGTCCCCCGGCGGTAACAAAGGTTGACGGTTTACCGCCGGCGCCCAGTAACTCGTAGAGGTTCCCTTAGCAAGTTATTGCTGGAAGCTTAAGAGTAATTCTGGGCGCTGGAGAGCTAGTTGGCAAGAACAATCTCGACGGACATTTTGAGGAATTTTGGTCGAAGAGGTGCTGTCGGTTTTCTGCACTTAACTCGGGCTGTAGAGGGGCTGCAGGGCTGGTAATGACAGGAGTCGATTCGGAGACATCAGACGCGTCCGCCTGTCGCATTCAGAGGTCAAAAACTATTCACTATGAGTTGGAATGTTGGTAGGTGTTATCGGTATTCTCAACTTAAGTCGAGCTAGGAAGCTCTACGAGTCTCCCGGCGGTACCTAAGGTTGACGGTTTACCGCCGGCGCCCATTTTGAGGAATTTTGGTCGGTTGAGAATTTTGTTCTCGAAATTCAACCATTTGTTTGAGCTCTAGTATTTTTCCCCGTGATATTCGATCTTATTCCCGCTTGCCATCTTGATCTCAGCTCGATCGGGTACCTTTTACTGCCAAAAAGCACTGCGGCGGGATCGGCCGTTTCGAGTCATCTTGATTCGCGCTGTCGGTATACTGAACTTAACTCGAGACATAGGACAGCTACAGAGCTGATAAGCACACCTTATCGATTCGGAATGATCAGGCGCGTTCGCATGTTGAATCGAGAGGTCTAAACTCGGTCTGCTAGCCGAGCTAGGTCCGGAAACCTGTTCGTATTATTCGAGTCATCTTGACAGGCGCTCTCGGTTTTCTGTGCTTAACTCGAGCTATGTAGGACAGCTACAGGGTTGATGCTTAAAGAAACCGGTTCAGAATTATCAGTCGCGTTTGTCTGTTGAATGCAGAGCTCTGAACTCGGTCTGCTGCCCGATCCAGAATCGCGAAACTGTTCGTATTGTTCGAGTCATCTTGAGAGGCGCTGTCGGTTTTCTGCACTTAACTCGCGCTGTAGGGGGGCTACAGTGCTGGTGGTGACAGCAATCGATTTGGAGACATCAGGCGCGTCCGCCTGTGGAATCCAGAGCTCAGAACTCGGTCTGCTGCCTAAACTAGTCCGTTCGTATTGTTCGAGTCATCCTGAAAGATGCTGTCGGCTTTCTGCACTTAACTCGGGCTGTAGGGGAGCTGAGGTCTGAATTCGCTTGGGCTGAAAAACTATTTGTTCTCTGCCATTTTTTCCGACATTATATATTCTCAGGAAGCTCTACGAGTCCCCCGGCGGTAAGAACGGTTGACGGTTACCGCCGGCGCCCAGTAATTCGGACGCACTGGCGGGCTAGTTGGCAAGAAAATATCGACGGAACTTTTGCTGACTTTTGGTCGGTTGAACATTTTGTTCTCGGAATTTAACCATTCGTTAGAGCTCTAGTATTTTTTTCCGTGATATTCGATCTTATTGCCGCTCGCCGTCTTGATCTCAGCTCGATCGGGTGAATATTACTATCGAAAAGCACTGTGGCGGGATCGGCCGTGCGCGCTGATACGCGCTGACGGTTTTCTGAACATAACTCGAGCTTTAGGACAGCTGCAGAGCTGGTAAGCACAGCCAATCGATATAGAATGGTTAGGCGCGTTCGCCTGTTGAATCCAGAGGTCTAGACTCCGTTTTTTTAGCCGAGCTAGGTCTGCAAACCTATTCGTATTAATCGAGTCATCTTGACAGACGTTTGCGGTTTTCTGTACTTAACTCGAGCTATGGGACAGCTAGAGAGCTGATGCGTACAGACACCGATTCCGAATCATCAGTTGCGTTCGCCAGTTCTCTGAACTCGGTCTGCTGCCCGATCTAGAACCGCGAAACTATTCGTATGGTCGAGTCATCTTGAGAAGTGCTCTCGGTTTTCTTCACTCAACTCGCGCTGGGGGGCTACACTGCTGGTGGTCATAGGAATCGATTTGAAGACATCGGGCGCGTCCGCCTGTCGAATCCAGAGCTCGGAACTCGGTCTGCTGCCCGAATTAGGTCTGCGAAACTAGTGTATTGTTCGAGTCATCCTGAGAGGTGCTGTCGGTTTTCTGCACTCAACTCGGGCTGTAGGGGGGCTGCAGGGCTGATAATAACAGAAGTCGATTCGCAGACATCAGACGCGTCCGCCTATTGCATTCAGAGGTCAAACAAAATATGCACTATGAGTGGAATGTTGGTAGGTGCGGTTTTCTCAACTTAAGTCGAGCTTATCAGTGTACGTAGCTCTCCGAGGTTCCCAGCGACTAGGTTGACGGTTCACCGCCGGCGCCAGTGCTCTCCGGGTTTTGGACGTAACGAGTGCTCTCCGGGTTTTGGACGCTACTAATGGACGCTACCAAGTTTCTAAGGATCTCATACTCGTAGAGCTCTTGGGCAAGATGGGCTAAGAGGAATTCGGGCGCAGGGGCTAGTTTGCCGACCCGACCATAAGAGACAATGTGGTAACTTGGGGTAGGTTTTGCAATTTTTGTACAAAATTTTAAAGTTCGTTTTAAGAATCGCTTTTTTTCTCACCTGTACTGGGTTATGTCGCGTCTGCCAGTTAACTTCTCAGGTCCGTAGCTGCCCCTATCAAAAGACTTGAGGGAACCGTCGGCCGTTTCGAGCATCTTGACATGTTTTTACGGTTTTCTCTACTTCTCTCGAGACTTAGGAGAGCTACAGAGCTGCTACTTACAGAAAACAATGTAGACTGATCAGGCGCGTTTGTCTATCCCATCGAGAGGTCTGAACTCAGTCTGCTACTCGAGCTAGATCCGCGAAACTATTTGATCTGAGAGGTGCTATCGGCTTCCCTTAACTGAAGAGTTGGAAGCGCTAGAGATCTGATGCGCATATAATCCGATCCAGTATCGCCCGACGCGTTCTTTCTTGGCATGTAGTGAACTCGGTCTGGCACTCGAGCTAGGTCCACAAAGCGAAGATACAAAGTGAACAAAAAAGTATTTTTCGAGCTTCTTCCTCCACGCTCGAGGAAGCTTTTCCGTATGCACAGCGCCGCTCCAAAGCAGAGCTCTACGAGGCTCCCGGCGGTTTCCTGGTTGACGGTTTACCGCCGGATCCCAATCGCTCTCCGGGTTTTCTCCGCTACCAAGTGGACCCTACCAATCCTCGCTGCCTGATCTTCTCACCTAGCTCCGTGGGCAAAAGCCGCGCCGTGTCACTCCAGCCGTCTGATCTGTACCTCGTAGAGCCCTTCGTAGCTCGTACTATCGATGAGCTAAGAGGAATTCCGGCGGGTGGAGCTAGTACCTCGTAGAGCTCTTCATCATACTTCGTGAAGCTCTTCGGCATGCTGCTAGAGGAACTCCGGCGCGGGTGCAGCTAGTTGACCCACCCGGCCCGGGCGGACAATGTGTGAAGTGAGAAAAGAAGATGTGGTAACTTTTGGTCGGTTTTGCTAAGATGGGTCTCTGTTTCAAATATGAGCTCTCTAGGCGGACTTTACTATCGAAACACTTGGAGGAACCAACTTCTTTTCGACATGAAACAAATAATGTCCAATTTTCGAGAAATGCCTCCAGAAGCTCTGTCTTTCGACTCTGAGCGCTTTTATACGTGAAAGGAGCTTACGAGGTCTCGGCGGTGAGCAGGTTGACGGTTCACCGCCGGCGCCAGTCTGGCCGTCGCCCGATACAAGGTCCGCATTCACCGCATAGCGCAAGAGAGATACAGAATGAGACTCTCTGCCACGCGTGTTACGCACAGGACTGTGGTGCACGACTCGACGTGACGAGACACGAGCAGGGATGCGTAACTGCAGAAGACCATGATCACTCCAGAACTGCAAGGTGGATCTCCCAGACATTGACGCCGAGCCAGGCTGGGGCCAGGAGACAGAGACCTCTGGAGCACCCCAACAGGAAGGTACATATATTTAATCGTAGACGTGTGAGAATTGCTGGCCTATCGGAAACAAAATTGACACTTTTTGAGGATTAAACATTGTTCGAATTGACAACTTGGGCGAAGAACTCGTGGCATTGATCAGTCCCTAGCAATCGAATGTTCCAGCTGACGACCGACCGGTCGACTTCAGCCAGCGTTTGTGCCACCTGCCAGGGCACCGTCAATTATGAGATCCATTCAAAAACACGAAGCCTGAAGCGTGGGTCGATCTTCCGAAGTATCTCCTCATCGATCTTCCACGGCACAGGACGAGTCGGCATAAAAGAGCCATGTGCGCGTCACTCTCTGTCGGATACGCCCACATGCATCACTGGGGGTCCATATTTGTCCACTTTGACAAATGGCCGAGGATCGGACGCGAAACAATTTGTATTGTTCGAGTCATCTTGAGAGGTGCTGTCGGTTCTCTGTACTCGAGCTATTTATTCAACTGGCAGATGCGGCATAACCCACTACAGGTGGGAAAAGTACGGTTACCGGCGGTAAACCGTCAACCAGGTCACCGCCGGGGCCCTCGTAGAGCTCTTTTCTCGCACAGCGCTCCTCGGTACACATGAAGGAAGAGCCCGGAGCAAGACCCCCAAAACTCGAAAAATGACGTTATTATTTTTTTACCTTTCGTTAGAGCTCTAGTATTTTTTCAGTATCCGATCTTATTCCCGCTCGCCGTCTTCTCAGGTCGGTCGGATACGTATTACTGCCAAAAACCGTTGCGGCGGGATCGGCCGTTTCGAGTCATCTTGACAGGCGTTGTCCGTTTTTTGTACTTAACCCGAGCTGTACGAGATCTATAGAGCTGATACTTACAGAAACCGATTGATAATCATCTGGCGCGTTCGTCTGTTGCATCCAGAGATCTGAACTCGGTCTCCTAGGGAGGCTACAGGGCTGGTTATTGCAGAAACTGATTTGGAGACATCAGACGCGTCCGCCTGTCGCACGCAGACGTCGGAAATTGGTCTGGTACTCGAGCTAGATCCGCCACACTATTCGTATCGCTCGGGTCATCTCGACAGGGACTGTCGGTTTTCTGTACTTAACTCGAGCTCCAGGGGGAGCTAAGAGCTGATACGCACAGAAACCGATGCAGAATAATCAGGCGCGTTCGTCTGTTGCATCCAGAGGTTTGAACTCGGTCTGCTACTCGAGCTAGATCCGCGAAACTATTCGTATCGTTCGAGTCATCTTGAGAGGTGCTGTCGGTTTTCGCATGTAACTCGGGCTGTAGGAGAGCTACAGAGCTCATACGCACAGAAACTGATTCGGAATCATTAGGCCCGTCCGTCTGTTGCATCCAGAGGTCTGAACTGGGTCTGCTACTCGGGCTAGGTCCGCAAAACTATTCGTATTCTTCGAGTTATCTTAACAGATGTTGTTCATTTTCTGTATTGAATTCAGGCTGTAGGAGAGCTACAGAGCTGGTACGCACAGAAACTGATGCAGGAGCGTTCGTCTGTTGCATCGAGAGGTCTGAACTCGGTCTGCTATCCGAGCTAGGTTCACAAAACTATTCGTATTCGACCGGCAATTTTTTCCAAATGATGGTGAATTTCTTCACTATAAACTCGAGCTGCAGAGCAGCTCGAGAGCTCCTCGGCGAAACATCAGAAGGACATCGTGAGGCGCGAAGCATCTAAACGCTTGGTTTGGTTTGGGTCTGTTGTGAGCGCAGACGCCAAACACGGATTCGTACTCTGCTATTTTCTCCCTAATGGTATTTTCTACACGCTGCAGATGAGCTATAGAACTGTTCAGCACAGCAATGGGATATCACTGGACGCCTGAGATCAGTCTGCTATCAGCGCTCTGGCTGAAAAACTATTCGTTCTCTGCTAATTCTTTGGACATAATATTGGTCAGGGAGCTCTACGAGTCCCCCGGCGGTAAGAAAGGTTGACGGTTTACCGCCGGCGCCCAGTCTTTGAAATATATTTGACAATTCATTTTGAGAGCCGGTATTTTTCTCACGTGTAGTGGATTATGCCGCGTCTGCCAGTTGAATTCTCAGGTCCGTAGCTGCAATATTACTATCAAAAGACTTGCAGGAACCAGCTGCGTTCCGAGTCATCTTGACGCGCGTTCACGGTTTTCTGTACTTAACTCGAGATTTCGGAGAGCTACAGAGCTGATGCTTACAGAAACCGATTGAGAATCATCAGGCGCGTTCGTCTGTTGCATCGAGAGGCCTGAACTCGGTCTGCTGCTCGAGCTAGGTCCGTCAAACTATTTGTGTTTTTCGAGTCATCTTGACCAGTGATGTCGGTTTTCTGTACTCAACTCAAGATTCAGAGGAGCTACAGAGCTGGTGCGCACATAAACCGATTCAGTATCACCAGGCGCGTACGTCTGTTGCATCGAGGCCTGAACTCGTTCTGCTACTCGAGCTATGTCCCCCACACTATGCGTATTTCTCAAGTTCTTTCTAGAGGCGCTGTCGGTATTCTGCACTTAATTAACTCTAGCTGTAGCACAGCTACAGAGCTGGTACGCACAGAAACCGATACAGAATCAGCAAGGGCGTTTGGCTGAAGCATCTAGAGCTCTGAGTCTGCTTCTCGAGCTAAATCCGCAAAACTATTTGTATGTGACCGACTTTTCAGAGTTTTTTGGCTCTCGCTTAAGCTTGCTTCACGTGTTCCGAGGAGCTGGGCAAGAAAAGAGCTCCACGAGGTCCCCGGCGGTAACCAGGTTGACGGTTTACCGCCGGCGCCCAGTTGGCCGACCCGGCCCGGGCGGACAATGCCTCGTAGAGCTCTTCGCCAAGATGAGCTAAGAGGAATTCGGGCGCAGGGTGGAGCTAGTAACTCGTAGAGCTTCCCTTAGCTAGTAGCTGGAAGCTTAAGAATAATTCCGGGGCGCTGGAGAGCTAGTTGGCAAGAAAAATCTCGACGGACCTTTTGGTGACTTTTGGTCGGTTGAAAATGTTGTTCTCGAAATTCAACTATTCGTTAGAGCTCTAGTATTTTTTCCCGTGATATTCGATCTTATTCCCGCTCGCCGTCTTAATCTCAGCTCGATCGGGTAGATATCACTGCCAAAAAGCATCCCGGCGGGATCGGCTGTTTCGAGTCATCTTGATACGCGTTGACGGTTTTTTGTACTTACTCGAGCTGTAGGACAGCTACAGACCTGATACTTACAGAAACCGATTCAGAATCATCAGGCGCGTTCGTCTGTTGCATCCAGAGGTCTGAACTCGGTCTGCTGCCCGAGCTAGGTCCGCAAAACTATTCGTATTGTTCGAGTCATCTTGAGAGGTGCTGCCGGTTTTCTGTATTAAACTTGGGCTGTAGGGGGGTCTACAGGGCTGGTAATCGCAGGAACCGATTCGGAGACATCAGGCGCGTCTGCCTGTTGCATGCAGAGGTCTGAAATCGGTTTGCTACTCGAGCTAGGTCCGCAAAACTGTTCGTATCGCTCGGGTCATCTCGACAGGGAGTGTCAGTTTTCTGTACTTAACTCGAGCTCCAGGGGGAGCTACAGAGCTGATACGCACAGAAACCGATGCAGAATAATCAGGCGCGTTCGTCTGTTGCACCCAGAGGTCTGAACTCGGTCTGCTACTTGAGCTAGGTGCGCGAAACTATTCGTATCATTCGAGTCATCTTGAGAGGTGCTGTCTGTTTTCGCACGTAACTCGGGCTGTAGGAGAGCTACAGAGCTCATACGCACAGAAACTGATTCGGACTCATCAGGCCCGTTCGTCTGAACTGGGTGCTACTCGGGCTAGGTCCGCAACACTATTCGTATTCTTCGAGTCATCTTGACAGATGTTGTCCATTTTCTCTATTGAACTCGGGCTGTAGGAGAGCTACAGAGCTGGTGCGCACAGAAACTGATGCAGAAGCATTGGGAGCGTTCGTCTGTTGCATCGAGAGGTCTGAACTCGGTCTGCTATCCGAGCTAGGTTCACAAAACTGTTCGTATTCGACCGACAATTTTCTTCCAAATGATGGTGAATTTCTTCACTGAACTCGAGCTGCAGAGCAGCTCGAGAGCTCTTCGGCCGAAAAATCAGAAGGACATCATGAGGCGCGAAGCATCTAGACGCATGGTTTGGGTCTGTTGTGAGCGCAGACGCCAAACACGGATTCGCACTCTGCTACTTGGCAGCGTCCAAAAACCGGAGAGCGAATAGACCCTCGGGGACTTTCTCCCTAATGGTATTTTCTACACGCTGCAGATGAGCTATAGAACTGTTCAGCACAGCAATGGGATATCACTAGACGCCTAAGATCAGTCTGCGATCAGCTCTCGGGCTGAAAAACTAGTCGTTCTCTGCTAATTCTTTGGTCATGGTATATGGTCAGGAAGCTCTACGAGTCCCCCGGCGGTAAGAAAGGTTGACGGTTTACCGCCGGCGCCCAGTTGGCAGACCGGGCCTTAAGAGACAATGTGGTAACTTGGGGTCGGTTTTTCTATCTTTGTGGATCCCAGTTTTGGACGCTACCATGAAAGACATTTGACAATTCATTTTAAGAAACCAGATTTTTCGCACCTGTAGTGGGTTATGCCGCGTCTGCCAGTCAAATTCTGAGGTTCGTAGGTGCAGTATTACTATCAAAACTTGGCGGACCCGACGTTGGATAAAAACAGAAAAACGTGATTTTTCGAGTTTTTCGTATCTCGCTCCAGAAGCTTTCTTCATGTGTTGTGATGATCGCCGTGCAAGAAAAGAGCTCTACGAGGTTCCCTGCGGTAACCAGGTTGACGGTTTACCGCTGGTTCCCAATTGGGTCGGTTTTGCTGATATTTGAAAGATATTTGACAATTCATTTTGAGAGCCGGTTTTTTTCTCACGTGTAGTGGGTTATGCCGCGTCTGTCAATTAAATTCTCAGGTCTGTAGCTGCAATATTACTATCAAAAGACTTGCTGGAACCAACTGCGTTCCGAGTCATCTTGACACGCGTTCGCGGTTTTCTGTGCTTAACTCGAGATTTCGGAGAGCTACAGAGGTGAGACTTACAGAAACCGATTCAGAATCATTTGGCGCGTTCGTCTGTTGCATCCAGAGGCCTGAACTCGGTCTGCTACTCGAGCTAGGTCCGTCAAATTATTTGTGTTATTCGAGTCATCTTGACCAGTGATGCCGGTTTTCTGTACTCAACTCAAGATTCAGAGGAGCTACAGAGCTGGTGCGCACATAAACCGATTCAGTATCACCAGGCGCGTGCGTCTGTTGCATCGGGAGGCCTGAACTCGTTCTGCTACTCGAGCTAGGTCCACAACACTGTTCGTATTTCTCCAGTTCTCTTTAGAGGCGCTGTCGGTATTCTGCACTTAACTGTAGCTGTAGCACAGCTACAGAGCTGGTACGCACAGAAACCGATACATAATCATCAAGGGCGTTTGGCTGAAGCATCTAGAGCTCTGAACGAGCTAAGTCCGCAAAACTGTTTGTATGCGACCGATTTTTTAGAGTTTCGGCTCTCGCTTAAGATTGCTTCACGTGTTCCGAGGAGCTGGGCAAGGCAAGAGCCCTACGAGGTCCCCGGCGGTAGCCAGGTTGACGGTTTACCGCCGGCGCCCAGTTGGCCGACCCGGCCCGGGCGGACAATGCCTCGTAGAGCTCTTCGCCAAGATGAGCTAAGAGGAATTGTATGGCCGTGGAACACGTTTTGGGTAGCGTTTCAACCAGCTCTTACACCATTCTCTCACCTGTTCCAACACCTTTGCATTCTCACATGTTTTGCTGCATCCTTTTCCTTTTTCCTGCATCCTATTCCGATGCCTATGCCTCAGTGGCTCGGCAGTGTGATGATAAGAAGTGCCTTCTCTAGCTACCCTGTGCTCCGTTTGGGAGTCTTAGGGCTCAGCTGTCACAGCTGTCCGCGCCCTGACTCAAACTCAAAAAAACCAGGTTGACGGTTTACCGCCGGCGCGCAGTAGTTGCTGGAAGCTTAAGAGTAATTCCGGGGCGCTGGAGAGCTAGTACCTCGTAGAGCTCTTTGGCATCGATGAGCTAGAGGAATTCCGGCGCGGGGTGGAGCTAGTTGGCGGACCCGACCTTAACAGACAATGTGGTGACTTTGGGTCGGTTTTCTTAAGATTTGAAAGATATTTGACAATTCTGTTGAGAAACCAGATTTTTCTCTTCTGTAGTGGTTTATGCCGCGTCTGCCAGTGAAATTCTCAGGTCCGTAGCTGCATTATTATTATCAAAAACACTTGCTGGAACCGACTGCGTTCCGAGTCATCTTGAGACGCGTTCGCGGTTTTCTGTACTTCACTCGAGATTTCGGAGAGCTACAGAGGTGATACTTACATACAGAAAACGATTCAGAATCATCAGGCGCGTTCATCTGTTGCATCCAGAGTCCTGAACTCGGTCTGCTACTCGAGCTAGGTCCGTCAAACTATTTGTATTCTTCGAGTCACTTTGACCAGTGATGTCGGTTTTCTGTACTCAACTCAAGATTTAGAGGAGCTAGAGAGCTGGTGCGCACATAAACTGATTCAATATCACAGGCGCGTGCGTCTGTTGCATCGAGAGGTCTGAACTCGGTCTGCTACTCGAGCTAGGTCCACAACGCTATTCGTATTTCTCAAGTTCTCTTCAGAGGCGCTGTCGGTATTCTGCGCTTAATTCTAGCTGTAGCACAGCTACAGAGCTGGTACGCACGGAAACCGACACAGAATCATCAAGGGCGTTTGGATGAAGCATCTAGAGCTCTGAACAGAGTCTGCTTCTCGAGCTAAGTCCGCAAAACTATTTGTATACGACCGATTTTTTAGAGTTTTGGCTCTCGCTTAAGCTTGCTTCACGTGTTCCGGCGGTGACCAGGTTGACGGTTTACCGCCGGCGCCCAGTTGGCAAGAAAAATCTCGACGGACCTTTTGTTGACTTTTGATCGGTTGAAAATTTTATTCTCGAAATTCAACCATTCGTTTGAGCTCTAGTATTCTTTCCCGTGATATTCGATCTCATTCCCGCTCGCCGTCTTAATCTCAGCTCGTTCGGGTAGCTTTTACTGCCAAAAAGCATCCCGGCGGGATCGGCCGTTTCGAGTCATCTTGACAGGCATTGTCGGTTTTTTGTGCTTATAGCTGATACTTACAGAGAGCGATTCAGAATCATCAGGCGCGTTCGTCTGTTGCATCCAGACGTCTGAAGTCGGTCTGCTGCTCGAGCTAGGTCCGCGAAGCTATTCGTATTGTCCGAGTCATCTGGAGAGGTGCTGTCGGTTTTTGTGTACTTAACTCGGGCTGTAGGTGGGCTACAGGGTTGGTAATTACAGAAATTGATTCGCAGACATCGGGCGCGTCAGCCTGTCGCATGGAGGGGTCTGAAATCGGCCTGCTAGAGCTAGGTCCGCAAAACTATTCGTATCGCTCGAGTCAACTCGACAGGAACTATCGGTTTTCTGTACTGAACTCGAGCTCTACGGCAGCTACAGAGCTGATACGCACAGAAACCAATGCAGAATAATCAGGCGCGTTCGTCTGTTGCATCCAGAGGTCTGAAATCGGTCTGTTACTCGGCTAGGTCCGCGAAACTATTCGTATCGTTCGAGTCATCTTGAGAGGTGCTGTCTGTTTTCTCACGTAATTTGGGCTGTAGGAGAGCTACAGAGCTCATACGCACAGAAACTGATTCGGAATCATCAGGCCCGTCCGTCTGTTGCATCCAGAGGTCAGAACTGGGTCTGCTACTCGGGCTAGGGCCGCAAAACTATTTGTATTCTTCGAGTCATCTTGACAGATTTCGTCCATTTGCTGTACTGAAATCGGGCTGTAGGAGAGTTGCAGAGCTGGTACGCACAGAAACCAATCCAAAAGCATTAGGAGCGTTCGTCTGTGCCCGAGCTAGGTTCAGAAAACTATTCGTATTCGACCGATATGTTTTCCAATCTTGGTGAATTTCTTCACTGAACTCGAGATGCGCTCTTCGGTCGAAAAATCAGAAGGACATCGCGAGGCGTGAAGCATCTAGACGCTCGGTTTGGGTCTGTTGTGGGCGCAGACGCCAAACACGGATTTCGTACTCTTCTATTTTCTCCCTAATGGTATTTTCTACACGTAGATGAGCTATAGAACTGTTCAGCAGAGCAATGGGATATCACTAGACGCCTGAGATCAGTCTGCTATCATCGCTCGGGCATGGTCAGGAAGCTCTACGAGTCCCCCGGCGGTAAGAAAGGTTGACGGTTTACCGCCGGCGCCCAGTTGGACCGCCCGGCCCGGGCGGACAAAGTGGTAACTTTTGGTCGGTTTTGCTAAGATTTGAGAGATATTGAACCATTTATTTTGAGAAAGCAGACTTTTACGCTGAGCATTTGCATATAAGCTTTACTCTGAGAGCAGCTCAGCTCTGCTGATGCATTTTATTATGAGTTGACTTCCCGGAACCGAGCTAATATGAACATCGGAAAAATCCAAAATCAATATTTTAAGAAAATCTTCATTTTATCATTCTACTTTGACTCTGAGCACTCTTACTGGTGCAAGGAGCTCTACGAGGTTCCCGGCGGTGACCAGGTTGACGGTTCACCGCCGGCGCCAGTGATTCCGGGGCGCTGGAGAGCTAGTTGGCAAGAAAAATCTCGACGGACCTTTTGCTCATTTTTGGTCGGTTGAAAGTTTTGTTCTCGAAATTCAACCATTCGTTGGAGCTCTAGTTTTTTTTCTGACCACATTCGATCTTATTCCCGCTCGCCGTCTCAATCTCAGCTCGATCGGGTACTTTTTATTGTCAAAAAGCGTTGCGGCGGGATCGGCCGTTTCGAGTCATCTTGGGACGCGTTGTCGGTTTTTTGTACTTAACTCGAGCTGTAGGACAGCTACAGAGCTCATACTTACAGAAACCGATTCAGAATCATCATGCGCGTTGTCCGTTGCATCCAGAGGTCTGAAATCGGTCTGCTACTCGAGCTAGGTCCGCGGAGCTATTCGTATTATTCGAGTCATCTTGACAGGTACTGTCGGTTTTCTGACTTAACCCGAGCTGTAGGACAGCTACAGAGCTGATTTTTACAGAAAACGATTCTAAATGATCAGGCGCGTTCATTTGTTGCATCTAGAGACTTGAATTTGGTCTGCTACTCGAGCTAGGCCCGCGAACCTATTCGTATTATTCGAGTCATCTTGACAGGTGCTTCCGGTTTTCTGGACTTAACTCGAGCTGTGGGACAGCTACAGAGCTGATACTTACAGAAACCCAATCAAAATCATCAGGCGCGTTGATCTTTTGCATCTAGAGGTTTGAACTTAGTCTGCTACTCGAGCTAGGTCCGCGCACCTATTTGTATTATTCGAGTTATCTTTACAAATGCTGTCGGTTTTCTGTACTAAATTCGGAATGTAGGAGTGGTACGCAGATGAATAGGTTCAGCCTCATCAGACGCGTGCGTCTGTTGCACCTAGAGCTCTTGGCAATTGTCAAATCTATCTAGAAGCCCTGAGATCAGGCTGATAGCGCTGAGGCTGAAAAACTAATCGTTCTCTGTCAATTATTTAGACATAATACATGCAAGGAAGCTCTACGAGTCTCCCGGCGGTAAGGAAGGTTGACGGTTTACCGCCGGCGCCCAGTTATTTTTTTTTGGGGCACCTGTGCCGCTGGGTGCCTTTGTGGCGTCCCAGGAAAACAGGCGGGTTGGCAGCCCGAGCGTCTCCACAACTCGACGGGGCTGTGGGAGAGACTCTTGCCCTGTGGTTGGCCAGCCACAGTAGGTGCGGGCCCGCCGTGCCACCCCTGAGAGGCCCGATGGGGTTACTCGAAGGGGTCCCCCGACGTGGGGGGCGCGGGAACTTAAGTCCTTGGGCAGCGGGGCCTCCGCTGCTTGAGGCCGGCGGCCAAGTGGGGGTGGTGCCGGCGGCCGTGTCTCGGGGTGGCATCTCGAGGCGCCTCGCAACGGCGGCGCGGATAACGCCGGGGGCGGTCCGTGCCGCCGTTCGTGTTGCGAGGTCCGACTGCATGTGAATTCATGCAGGCACCTTGGGCACCTCCCTTCGGGTTGTGTCGCCCAGGTGTTCTGTCCGGGCACATTTTTTTTTTGTTGTTGTTGTAATTTTCGATGTCCATATGAGGTCGGTTCCCGGAATATGGTACAACTCCCTCGGGAAAGCTGGGCTGCTCTGGGAAGTTTATATGCGTATGCTTAGCGCAGAAATCTGGTTTCTCAAAATAAATGGTTAAATATCTTTCAAATCTTAGCACTGGCGCCGGCGATGAACCGTCAACCTGGTCACCGCCGGGGCCCTCGTAGAGCTCCTTCAATGCACTGGAGTGCTCAGAATCGAAGCGAAGAGCTTCGGGGAATATTTTCGTAAAATCTTCATTTTTGGAATTTTCGATGTCCATGCGAGGTCGGTTCCCGGAAGTGAACCCATAGTAAAACTCGCTCGGTAGAGCTGAGCTGCTGAGGGAACAAAGTTTATATGCGTATGCTTAGCGCAAAAATCTGCTGCTTCAAAATAAGTGGTCAAATATCTTTCAAATCTTAGGAAAACCGACCAAAAGTTATCACTTTGCCTGCCCGGGCCGGGTCGACCAACTGGCGCCGGCGGTGAACCGTCAACCTGGTCACCGCCGGGAACCTCGTAGAGCTCCTTCCACGCGTAAGAGTGCTCAGAATCGAAAGAGAGAGCTTCTGGAATCAGTTCTCGGAAAAGTCCAAATAGATTTTTTTGGTGTCGACATGCAGTTGGTTCCGCCAAGTTTTTTCGTAGTAAAGGTGCTCCTAGAGAGAGACGCCGAGGCCCTCATAGTCTTTCACAGGTGCGAAAAATCTGGTTTCTCAAATGAATGGTTGAGTCTCTTCCAAATTTTAGCGAAACCGACCCAAAGTCGTCACATTGTCCGCCCGGGCCGGGTCGGCCAACTAGCTCCACCCCGCGCCGGAATTCCTCTAGCTCATCGATGCCGAAGAGCTCTACGAGGTACTAGCTCCACCCCGCGCCGGAATTCCTCTAGCTCATCGATTGACGAAGAGCTCTACGAGGTACTGGGCGCCGGCGGTAAACCGTCAACCTTTCTTACCGCCAGGGGACTCGTAGAGCTTCCTGACCATATATTATGTCCAAAGAATTAGCAGAGAACGAATAGTTTTTCAGCCCGAGCGCTGATAGCAGACTGATCTCAGGCGTCTAGTGATATCCCATTGCTGTGCTGCAGTTCTATAGCTCATCTGCAGCGTGTAGAAAATACCATTAGGGAGAAAATAGCAGAGTACGAATCCATGTTTGGCGTCTTCGCTCACAACAGACCCAAACCAAGCGTCTAGGTGCTTCGCGCCTCATGATGTCCTTCTGATTTTTCGGCCGAAGAGCTCTCGAGCTGCTCTGCAGCTCGAGTTCAGTGAAGAAATTCACCATCATTTCGAGTAAAATTGTCGGTCGAATACGAATAGTTTTGTGAACCTAGCTCGGGTAGCAGACCGAGTTTAGACCTCTCGATGCAACAGACGAACGCTCCAAATGCTTCTGCATCAGTGTCTGTGCGTACCAGCTCTGTAGCTCTCCTGCAGCCCAAATTCAATACAGACAACGGACAACATCTGTCAAGATGACTCGAAGAATACGAATAGTTTTGCGGCCCTATCCCGAGTAGTAGACTCAGTTCAGGCCTCTGGATGCCACAGACGAGCGGGCCTGATGATTCCGAATCAGTTTCTGTGCGTATGAGCTCTGTAGCTCTCCTACAGCCCGAGTTACGTGCGAAAACGGACAGCACCTCTCAAGATGACTCGAACGATACGAACAGTTTCGCGGACCTAGCTCGAGTAGCAGACCGAGTTCAGACCTCTGGATGCAACAGACGAGCGCGCCTGTTCTGCATCGGTTTCTGTGCGTATCAGCTCTGTAGCTCCCCTAGAGCTCGATTTAAAGTACAGAAAACCGACAGTCCCTGTCGAGATGACCCTAGCTCGAGTAGCAGACCGAGTTGAGACCTCTGCATGCGACAGGCAGACGCGCCTGATGTCTCCGAATCGGTTTCTGCAATGACCAGCCCTGTAGCCCCCCTACAGCCCGAGTTAAGTACAGAAAACCAACAGCACCTCTCAAGATGACTCGAACAATACGAACAGTTTCGCGGACCTAGCTCGGGCAGCAGACCGAGTTCAGACGTCTCGATGCAACAGACGAACGCGCCTGATGATTCTAAATCGGTTTCTGTAAGTATCTGCTGTGTAGCTCTCCTACAGCTCGAGTTAACTACAAAAAAGCGACAACGCATGTCAAGATGACCCCAAACGGCCGATCCCGCCCGTGTGCTTTTTCGCAGTAGTATCTACCCGATCGAGCTGACATTAAGACGGCGAGCGGTAAAAGATCGAATATCGCGGCACACAATACGAGAGCTCAAACGAATTGTTGAATTTCGAGAACAACATTTTCAACCGACCAAGAGTCACCAAAAGGTCCGTGGAGATTTTTCTTGCCAACTAGCTCTCCAGCGCCCCGGAATTACTCTTAAGCTTCCAGCAACTAGCTAAGGGAAGCTCTACGAGTTACTTGGTAGCGTCCAAAACCCGGAGAGCGACTGGCGCCGGCGGTGAACCGTCAACCTGGTCACCGCCGGGAGCCTCGTAGAGCTCCTTCGGCACGTGAGAGTGCCGCGTCTGCCAGTTAAATTCTCAGGTCCATAGCTGCTATATTACTATCAAAACATTTGCTGGAACCGACTGTGTTTCGAGTCATGTCACACGCGTTGTCAGTTTTCTGTACTTATCTCGAGATTTAGGAGAGCTACAGAGCTCATACTTAGAAAACTATTCGGAATCACCAGGCGCGTTCGTGTGTTGCATCCAGAGGTCTGAACTCGGTCTCATACTCGAGCTAGGTCCGGAAAACTATTTATATCCTTCGAGTCATTTTGACAAGTCCTCTCGGTTTCCTGTACTTAACTGAAGATTTAGGAGAGCTACAGAGCTGGTGCGTATAAACCAATCCAGTATCATCCAGCGCGTTCTTTTTTTTGCATCGAGAGGTCTGAACTAGGTCCACAAAACGAAGATGCAAAATGAAAAAACGTTTTTTTTTTTTTTTTTTTTTTTTTTTTTTTTTTTTTTTTTTTTATTTTTTTTTCTTCGAGCTTTTGTTTTCACGCTTGAGAGAGTTTTTTTCGTGTGCTCCGAGCAGCGCCGCGCGAGAACAGAGCTCTACGAGGCTCTCGGCGGTTACCTGGTTGACGGTTTACCGCCGGATCCCAGTGCCTCGTAGAGCTCTTCGGTACCGATGAGCTGGCGGAGCTAGTACCTCGTAGATTTATTTTGTGAAAACAGATTTTTACGCTGAGCATTTGCATATAAGCTTCATTCTGAGAGCAGCTCAGCTGTCCTGATGCATTTCATCATGAGTTGACTTCCCGGAACCAAGCTACTATGAACATCGAACAAATCCTAAAGTCAATATTTTATGAAAATCTTGATTTTGTTACTCTACTTCGATTCTGAGCACTTCTACCAGTGCAAGGAGCTCTACGAGGTTCCCGGCGGTGACCAGGTTGATTGTCTTTTTGTGCTTTGCGTTTGATTGTGTCATTGCGGGCATGTGATTCTCTTTATTCCTACAGCTTCGCTGTGTGGTATAAGAGCTGACTGCTTGCGTGATAAATAAGAGGCTCTGTTTCGCCTGATGCTTTGTTGGACCTGGCCTTTTTGGCCAAGACGGTCCCAGCAAAGACGCAAAAACAAAAACAGGTTGACGGTTCACCGCCGGCGCCAGTACCTCGTAGAGCTCTTCGGCATCGATGAGTTAGAGGAATTCCGGCGCGGGGTGCAGCTAGTTGACCCACCCGGCCCGGGCGGGCAATGTGTGAACTTTGGGTCGGTTGGGCGAACCTTCTGAGAGATTTTAACATTCGTTTCGAGAACCGGTATTTTTCGCACCTGTAGTGGCCTATGCCGCGTCCGCCAGTGAAATTCTCAGGTCCGTAGCTGCAGTATTACTATCAAAACACTCGAAGGAACCGTCTTTGGATAAAAACTGAAGAAACGTATTTTTTCGAGTTTTCTGCTCACGTGTGAGGAAGATCCCCCCACGTGTTACGAGCAGCGCCGTGCGAGGAAAGAGCTCTACGAGGCTCCCGGCGGTAACCTGGTTGACGGTTTGCCGCCGGCTCCCAGTTGGCCGACCCGGCCCCGACGGACAATGTGCAAACTTTGGGCCGGGTGGGCGAACATTGTGCGATATTTGAACATTCGTTTCAGAAGCCGGCATTTTTCGCACCTGTAGTGTGTTGTGCCGCGTCTGCCAGTGAAATTCTCAGGTCCGCAGCTGCAGTATTACTATCAAAACACTTGGCGGAACCCTCTTTGGGTGAAAACAAAAAAAATATCGGGTTTTCAGCTCGCGTGTAAGAAAGCTTCCCCCACGTGTTCCGAGCAGCGCTGTGCGAGAAAAGAGCTCTACGAGGCTTCCGGCGGTAACCTGGTTGACGGTTTACCGCCGGCTTCCAGTTCCTGGGCGCTGGAGAGCTAGTTGGCAAGAAAAATCTCGACGGACCTCTTGGTGACTTTTGGTCGGTTGAAAACTTTGTTTTCCAAATTCAACCATTCGTTTGAGCTCTAGTATTCTTTCCCATGATATTCGATCTTATTCCCGCTCGCCGTCTTAATCTCAGCTCGATCGGGTACCTTTTACTGCCAAAAAGCGCGCCAGCGGGGTCGGCCGTTTCGGGTCATCTTGACACGCGGTGACGGTTTTCCGAACATAACTCGAGCTATAGGAGAGCTACAGAGCTGATACTTACAGAAACCGATTCAGAATCATCAGGCGCGTGTGTCCGTTGAATCCAGATGTCTGAACTCGGTCTGCTGCTCGAGTTAGGTCCGCGAAACTATTCGTATTATTCGAGTCATCTTGAGAGGTATTGTCGGTTTTCTGTACTTAACTCGGGCTGTGGGGGGGGGGGCTACATGGCGGGTAATCACAGAAACCGATTCGGAGACATCAGGCGCGTCCGCCTGTCGCATGCAGAGGTCTGAACTCGGTCTGCTACTCGAGCTAGGGTCATCTCGACAGGGACTGTCGGTTTTCTGTACTTAACTCGAGCTCTAGGGGAGCTACAGAGCTGATGCGCACAGAAACTGACAATGAATCATCAGGCTCGTTTGTCTGTTGCATTCAGAGGTCTGAACTCGGTCTGCTACTCGAGCTAGGTCCGCGAAACTATTCGTATCGTTCGAATCATCTTGAGAGGTGCTGTCGGTTTTCGCACGTAATTTGGGCTGTAGGAGAGTTATAGAGTTGATGCGCACAGAAACTGATTCGGAATTACCATGCGCGCTCGTCTGTTGCATCCAGAGGTCTGAACTGGGTTTGCTACTCGGGCTAGGTCCGCAAAACTATTCGTATTCTTCGAGTCATCTTGACAGATGTTGTCCATTTTCTGTGATTAACTCGGGCTGTGTGAGAGCTACGGAGCTGGTGCGCACATAAACCGATCCAGAAGCATCATCGAGAGGTCTGAACTCGGTCTGCTACCCGAGCTAGGTTCACAAAGCTATTCGTATTCGAGCGTTTTAGATCAATCTGCTATCAGCTCGGGCTGAAAAACTATTCGTTCTCTGTTTTTTGGACATAATATATGGTCAGGAAGCTTTACGAGTCCCCCGGCGGTAAGAAATGTTGACGGTTTACCGCTGGCGCCCAGTTGGCAGACCCGACGTTAAGAGACAATGTGACGACTTGGGGTCGGTTTTGCTGAGATTTGAAAGATACTTGACAGTTCATTTCTAGAAATTAGATTTTTCGCACCTGTAGTGGGTTATGACGCTTGCGCCTGTGAAATTTTTAGGCCCGTAGGTGCAGTATTACAATCAAAACACTTGGAGGAACCGACTGTGTTCCGAGCCATCTTGACACGCGTTGACGGTTTCCTGTACTTAACTCGAGATATAGGAAAGCTACAACGCCGATGCTTGCAGAAACTGATCCAGAATCATCAGGCCCGTTCGTTTCTTGCATCCAGAGGTCTGAACTCGGTCTGCTGCTCGAGCTAGGTCCGTAAAACTATTCGTGTTCTTTGAGTTATTTTGACAAGTACTGTCGGTTTCCTGTACTTAACTCAAGATTCAGAATAGATACAGAGCCGGTACGCACATGAGCGGATTCAGTATCATCAGGCGCGTTCGTCTGTTGCATCCAGCGGTCTGAACTCGGTCTGCTACTCGAGCTAGGTCCGCAAAACTATTCGTATCCTTTAAGTTCTCTTTACAGGCGCTGTCGGTCTTCAGTACTTAACTGAAGCTGTAGCAGAGTTACAGAGCTTATATGCACAGAAACCGATCCATAATCATCAGGGGCGTTCGGCTGGAGCATCTAGAGCTCTGAACACAGTCTGCTACTCGAGCTAGGTCCGCAAAACTATTCGTATGCAACCGATTTTTTTGCGAACCGATGGTGATTTTTTCACCTAGCTCGAGCTGCAGATGAGCTTGAGATCTCTTCCGCACAGACATCTTGAAGAAAACTCCCTTAATGTGTTCCGGGCAGCGCCGCAGGAGAAAAGAGCTCTACGAGGCTCCCGGCGGTGACCTGGTTGACGGTTCACCGCCGGCTCCCAGTTGGTCGTCCCGACCAGAAGAGACAAAGTGATAACTTTTGGTCGGTTTTGCTAATATTTGAAAGCTATTTGACAATTCATAACTCGTAGAGTTCCCTTTGCTAGTTGCTGGAAGCTTAAGATTATTCCGGGGCGCTGGAGAGCTAGTTGGCAAGAAAAATCTCGACGGACCTTTTGGTGACTTTTGGTCGATTGGAATTTTTGTTTTCGAAATTTCTCAATTCGTTTGAGCACTAGTATTTTTTCCGTGATATTCGATCTTATTCCCGCTCGCCGTCTTAATCTCAGCTCGATCGGGTAGATATTACTGCCAAAAAGCACACGGGCGGGATCGGCCGTTTGGGGTCATCTTGACATGCGTTGTCGGTTTTTTGTACTTAACTCGAGCTGTAGGACAGCTACAGAGCTGCAACTTACAGGAACCGATTCAGAATCATCAGGCGCGTTCGTCTGTTGCATCTAGAGGTCTGAACTCGGTCTGCTGCCCGAGCTAGGTCCGCGAAACTATTTGTATCGCTCGGGTCATCTCGACAGGCACTGTCGGTTTTCTGTACTCAACTCGAGCTTTTGGGGAGCTACAGAGCTGATGCGCACAGAAACTGATGCAGAATAATCAGGCGCGTTCGTCTGTCGCATGCAGAGGTCTGAACTCGGTCTGCTACTCGAGCTAGGTCCGCAAAACTATTCGTATCGTTCGAGTCATCTTGAGAGGTGCTGTCCGTTTTCAAAACTATTCGTATTCGACCGACAATTTTTTCTCCAAATGATGGTGAATTTCTTCAATGAACTCGAGCTGCAGAGCAGCTCGAGAGCTCTTCGGCCGAAAGACCAGAAGGACATCGTGAGGCGCAAAGCATCTAGACGCTTGGTTTGGGTCTGTTGTGAACGCAGACGCCAAACACGGATTCGTACTCTGCTATTTTCTCCCTAATGGTATTTTCTACACGCTGCAGATGAGCCATAGAACTGTTCAGCACAGCAATGGGGTATCACTAGACGCCTGAGATCAGCCTGCTATCAGCGCTCGGGCTGAAAAACTATTCGTTCTCTGCTAATTCTTTGGACATAATATAGGGTCAGGAAGCTCTACGAGTCCCCCGGCGGTAAGAAAGGTTGACGGTTTACCGCCGGCGCCCGGATTTTAAGAAAGCAGATCTTTACGCCGAGCATTATACGCCGAGCATTAGCATATAAATTTTGTTCCCAGGGCAGCTCAGCTCTCTAGATCCAGTTTTAGTACCAGTTTACTTCCAGGAACCGACCTCATATTGACACCAAAAAATGTTAATTCGACGTTTTTCTAGACATTCTCCGAGAAGCTCTCTGCTTCGACCCTGAGCACTGTTAAGCGTGGAAGGAGCTCTACGAGGTTCCCGGCGGTGACCAGGTTGCTGCTGTCCCTCCTCGGGCTCTCAGCGGCGACCTGGCCCGTCGGAGGCCTCCTCGAGCGGCATTGTGCCGTGCCTGGTGTTTGGTTCTCTTTACCGTACACGGTGCTTCAGTGTCTGTTTTGCCTGAGTACCGTACACTCTCATTGATTGTCGAAGGCCTGTCCACGCCCATTGTCGTCGGAGTGCATATTATTGTTGAGATTGTCGGAGTATCGTTGGAACAGCATTTTCCTTGGTTATCTCAATTGTCCATCTAGTTATTGCTTGTGATTTGCCTTCTTCTTGTTGAGCGAGTCCACGTTTTATATATGGAGTTTGTTTCATTTGAATTGTCAGGCGCGGATTTTGTTGCTTCAGATTGGACAGATACGGCGTTGTTTACTTCCGAGTTTCTCGTTTGTTTGTCTGCTCGTTTGTCTACGGTCGAAGTGTGTGTTAGTGATCTATATTGCCGTGTTCGCCTTTCGTACGGAGGTGAGTCTCGCCTGCATGAGCGAGACCAGCTGTATGGGCATGGTGTCAAAGTTTCTCAATCGAAGTTGCGCCGCCTGCGGGCGAAACGTGTCAGGTATCGTTTGTGGTCCACGGCTCGGGGGCCAGATCCGTCGTGCCTTGTTCGCGCGGGCATTTGCGCGCCCAGATATTATCGGAATTTCTGCTCGGACGTTTCTGAGGAAGAGGAGTGGGTTGAGGGCACTTGTGGAACACAGACTGATATGGATGCTGTTGAACTGGCTGGCAACTCATTGTGTTCGCAGTGTTCCGATTGTGGGACTCAGACAGATCCCTGTGTTCACTTTGCGTGTGGGACTCAGACTGATCTTTGTGTTCTCTTTGTTGGCGAGGAGGAGAAGGAGGAGTGTCATCGAGTGCGCGCTGATCAGGGTGATGCTTCTGCAGTTGGGAGTTCCAGTGCAGTCGGGAGTTCCACTGTTCGGAGTGCAGTAGGAAGTTCCACAGTTCGGAGTTCCGCTGATGCAGTTGTTGATGCAGTTGGGAATTCAGCAGCTGGGAGTTCTGCAGTTGGGAGTACCGCGGTTTGGAGTTCAGCTGATGCTGTGGAAGCGAACCCTGGCTGCAAGGACGAGGAGGAGGAGAATGTTCATAGTGAAGCAGTTGCTAAGATGGAGCAGGAGGAGGTGGCTGAGGAGGATTTTGTTCATGCATTTTCCCTGGCTTATAGCGATAGTAACGAGAGCACTCGCGTGTACCTGGAGAAGGCGCTAAATCTTCGTATCAGAAAATACAGATTTGTACGGACGACTGGTACGGACGACGTCGTGTCAACGGTGCATGTGCCAGATTTCCTTTCTGAATTTCGAGCTTGCGATGAGGACGAACGGGACTGTTGGATTTGGGATGCGTTCCAAACCTTCAGGGATCACGATTCAATCGGAGCCGTCTTACAGGACCTTCAGCAGGTCATGGACAGTGCGACCCGGCCGTCTGCTCTTGTGAAAGAGGCGAAATACCTTTATGACAACTTTATGGAATTATTTGAATTGATGACCAGCGGAGAGCTTGATGGAACTATTTGAACTGAATGCACATGCTTCTGTTCTGTTTGTCCCTTCCTCTCCCCCGCTGTTTCTGCCCCTTCTCCACCTTTATCCATTCTATCCATGCTGTTGGTTTGCATGATCATGACGTTGCCAGGTCCGCCTGGCACCCCCTCAGTCAGTAGTATTAGTTTCGCCTCTTCAGTGTTCTCACTGTTGTAGGGTTGTCTGTGACAGATGCTGAGTTATCTGCGGCGGAGCGTTTATGTGTTGTGCTCCCACAGGCTTTGATTCGCCTGAGACTTGTTGGACCTGGCCTCAGTGGCCAAGACGGTCCCAGCAAAGACGCAAAAAAAACCAGGTTGACGGTTCACCGCCGGCGCCAGCTGGTCGACCCGACAAGAAGAGACAAAGTGATAATTTTGGGGCGGTTTTGCTGAGATTTTACAGATATTAGACAACTCACTTTGAGAAACTAGATTTTTCGCACGTGTACTGGGTTGTGCCGCGTCTGCCAGTGAAGTTCTCAGGTCCGTAGCTGCAGTATTACTACCAAAACACTTGGAGGAACCGACGTTAGATAAAACTTAAAAACGTGATTTTTCGAGTTTTTTCGAGTCTCGCCCCAGAAGCTTCCTTCATGTACTTCGTAGGGCTCTTCGTTATCGATGAGCTAGAGGAATTCCGGCGCGGGGTGGAGCTAGTTGGTCGACCCGGCCCGGGCGGACAAAGTGGTAACTTTTGGTCGGTTTTGCCAATATTTGGAAGATATTTGACCATTTATTTTGAGAAAGCAGATTTTTCGCACCTGCATTGGGTTATGCCGCGTCTGCCAGTTCAATTCTCAGGTCCGTAGCTGCAATATTACTATCAAAACACTTGGAGGAACCGACTTTGGATGACAACCGTGATTTTTCGAGTTTTTCGGCTCTCGCTTCAGATGCTTCCTGCATGTGTTCCGAGCAGCACTGTGCAAGAAAAGAGCTCTACGAGGTGCCTGGCTCAAGAACGTCTCGGCTCAAGAACGTCTCTGCCTGGGTAACCTCCAGACGTTCTAGCGGGCCACTGCCTCGGGGAGTGAGACAGGACGAAGGGCCGCGAGGCCTGGGCGATCCTGGGATCCCCCGAGGCCTTTTGTCTGCATACAGTACCTCTCTGTGTATTGTACGCTGGATTGTATTGGATTGTTGATTGTGATTGCCTCGCGTGGTCATTTTGATTGTTGATTGTGATTGCCTCGAGTGGTCATTCAGTGCGTTCTTATTCAGTGCGTAGTCATTCAGTTTGTTCGTTGCCTTTGATTATTGCTTGTGATTCGGTAGTGTTGCCTTCGGTCCATAGTCATGGTGCATGTTCGGAGTTGGCAGGCACGGATCGCTCGTCGTGCACGCGCAGTGGAACAGAAAGTTGTTGCTCCCACGCGGTATCCCATCTCGTTGCAAAGCTTGGTCCCCATGTCGCACACGACAGATGTGCTGCTGGAGTACTTCGCCACCCCCGTGGAGCCCTTGCCAATTCTTGGCGAAGTCCCTGGAGACACATTGCAGCCAGCATATGTTTCTATGGTTCTTTCGAGAACAGGTGCGGCAGTGTGTACTTCTACGGATTCTTCAATAGATTCCCCAACAGTTTCTTCAATGGATCTTTCTCCCACAGGTGCGGAAGTGGACGCTGTCACGGATTCCCCAACCGCATTGGCCTTTTCTACCCCCCATTTACCGCTAAAGGAGAGAAAACATGTTGACATGAGAACTCAGACGGATTTGCACAGTCATGTTGACACCAGCACTCAGACGGACAGTGTTTGTACCTTCCCGCCACTTTCCGAGGCCAGCATTTCTCTTACTGATGCTGTGGACCTTCATTGTGAAGTCGGCTGTCAGACAGACAGTGTTTCTTGGATGGAGGGAGGAGCTTCAGGAACTGTTGTTGGGCAAGTGACTGAGGAGGCGCGGGAGGAGTTGGAGGCGCTTTCGAGAGCGGAGTTTTCTTCGACACCGAACGTGCAGGCAGATTCTGATGTCACGCTCAATGAGGTATCGAATCCTGGTTCTGATGCGTCTGTCCATGTCGCTTCTCCGGAGTCGCGCCAGAGGACTCGAGGGAGAGATCGTGACAATGTCAAGGGGACATCGACGTGCTCCAGGCCACCATTGCCGATGTCACAGCGTGGATTGACGCTGTTGCCAGCATCAACGAGTTGAATGCGATCCAGTATTTAAAGAACGGAATGGATTTGTTTGATAAGCTGGTGACAGAACGTGGGTTCCCTACAAAGAGGGCCCAAACAGATTATGCTCGGAAGCTGTATGAGATGCTCCAGAATGTGCAAGCGACGCTGGAGGATCTTCTAGGATTCTTCGAGGTGCACAGGTACTTGACAGGACAAATGAACCGCGCCGAGACTGCCAAGTTTCTTGAGGTTTCCAAGTGCAGCGATTACCGAATACACTTCTGCGGACGCCCGAGGAGTTTCGACAAGTGAAACTCTACGAGTTTCGACGTGCGTGGTTCCTCCGAGGCCTTTTGTCTGCATACATTACCTCTCTGTGTAGTGTACGCTGTATTGTATTGGATTGTTGATTGTGATTGCCTCGCGTGGTCTTTTTGAGTGTTGATTGTGATTGCCTCGTGTGGTTATTCAGTGCATCCTTATTCAGTGCATAGTCTTTCAGTTTGTTCGTTGCCTTTGTTTATTGCTTGTGATTCGGTAGTGTTGCCTTTCGGTCCATAGTCATGGTGCATATGCATTTGTTTGAGCTCTAATAACTCAGTGTGTGCATGTTGAGTTCTTGGCCAGGTCTCCTGGCTCTCATGTCGTAGTATTAGTTTCGCCTCATCAGTGTTCTCACTGTTGTAGGGTTGTCTGTAGTATTAGTTTCGCCTCATCAGTGTTCGCACTGTTGCAGTGCCCACAGGTCGTTTGATTCGCCTGAGACTTGTTGGACCTGGCCTGAGTGGCCAAGATGGTCCCAGCAAAGACGCAAAAAACCTGGTTGACGGTTTACCGCCGGTTCCCTGTTCCGAGGAGCGCCGTGCAGCTCTACGAGAGCCCCGGTGGTAACCTGGTTGACGGTTTACCGCCGGTTCCCAGTACCTCGTAGAGGTCTTCGGCATCGTTGAGGTAGAGGAATTCCGGCGCGGGGTGCAGCTAGTTGGCCGACCCGGCCCCGACGGACAATGTGTAAACTTTGGGCCGGTTCGGCAAACATTGTGAGATATTTGAACATTCGTTTCAAGAAACGGTATTTGTTGCACCTGTAGTGGGTACCTCGTAGAGCTCTTCGTTATCGATGAGCTAGAGGAATTCCGGCGCGGTGTGGAGCTAGTTGGTCGACCTGACCAGAGAAGAAGATGTGGCGACTTTGGGTCGCTTTTGCTAAAATTTGAAAGATATTTGACAATTCATTTTGAGAAACCACATTTTTGCGCTAAGCATACACATATAAGCTTTGTTCTCAGAACAGCTCAGCTTCCCGAGGACGTTTTACCATGGGTTCACTTCCGGGAACCGACCTCGTATCGACATCGAAAAATACGAAAATCAAGATTTTAATAAAATCTTCTTCGAAGCTCTCTGCTCCGATTCTGAGCACTCTATTGCGTGCGAGGAGCTCTACGAGGTTCCCGGCGGTGACTAGGTTGACGGTTTACCGCCGGCGCCAGTTATGCCGCGCCTGCTAGTGAAATTCTCAGGTCTGTAGCTGCAGTATTACTATCAAGACACTTCGGGGAACCGACTTTAGATGAAAACGAACAAATGTATTTTTCGAGTTTTGAGCAAACGCTTGATGAAGCTCTTTATATGTGTTCGAGCAGCGCCGCGTAAGGAAAAGAGCTTTACGAGGGTCCCGGCGGTAACCTGGTTGACAGTTTACCGCCGGCTCCCAGTTCCGGCGCGCTGGGGAGCTAGTTGGCAAGAAAAGTCTCGACCGACTTCTGACTTTTTGGTGACTTTTGCTCGGTTCAAAATTATGTTCTCTAAATTCAACAGTTCGTTAGAGCTCTATATCTTCCCCGTGATATCCGGTTTTTATTCCCGTCTCAATCTCAGCTCGGCGCGGGCTCAATCGGGCAAGGCTGTGCTGCGAGGTGCGCACCTCCCCACCTCTCCTCTTTCCTGCGCTGGCGCTCCGCGAGGGCGGAGTGGCTGCAGAGGAGGGAGGGCTGGCCCCCGTAGTGGGCGGTGCCTCCCCCCTCCGGAGCGCCAGCGGCGGGGCGTGGATAAAGGGCTGGAACTTTGCGTGGCGGTGGCGTGGTGCATGGCGTCGCTCGAAAATTATCGATGATCCGAGGGGCCTGGTGGTGGGGTCGGGCGTGAATATGCCTCGGAATGAGCTGGGTACTTCGGTGTGGCCCGCTTGGCGTTCCACTCGATAGGGCTCGGGCAGGGCGGGCAGATGTTGGCGAGGAGGACGGGGGTGTCGTTTCGGGCCGAATAGGGCAAGGCCGTGCTGCGATGTTTGCACCAGATCTTCCCTCCCCCCTTCTTCGCTGGTTCTCCGCGAGGGCGGAGTGGCTGGAGCGGAGGGGGGGCTGGCCCCGTAGCGGGGCGGTGCCTCCCCCCTCCGAAGCGCCAGCGAGGCGAGGGGGGTGCGCGTGGATGATGGGCTGGATATCGTTATGACGGGGTGGTTTCGCGTCGGACAAGATCGATGCTCCGAGGGGCCTGGGGGGCTTTGGATTTGCCGAGGAATGGGCTTAATCCGTCGGCGTGGCCCACTCGGCGTGAAGGTCAGGGCGGCCAGTTGTTGGCGAGGAGGGCATGGGTGGTCGGCGCGGGTGCAATCGGGCAAGGCTGTGCTGCGAGGTGCGCACCTCCCCTCCCTCTCCTCTTCCCTTCGCTGGCGCTCCGCGAGGGCGGAGTGGCTGGAGCGGGGGGAGGGCTGGCCCCGTAGTGGGCGGCGCCCCCCCCCCCCCCCCATCCGGAGCGCCGGCGGGGCAGGGGGGATGCGCGTGGATGAATGGCTGGATCTTCGCGTGGCGGTTGCGCCGATCAAGTGGTGCGTGGCGTCGCTTCAAAGGGTCGATGATCCGGGGGGCCTGGTGGTGGGGGGGGGGCTCGGATATGCCGAGGAATGAGTTTGATCCTTTGGTGTGGCCCGCTCGGCGTTCCACCCGATAATGCGCGGGCAAGGCGGACAGTTGTTGGCGAGGGGAGTGGTCGGCGCGGGCTAAATAGGGCAGGTCGTGCTGCGATGTTGTCATCGGGTTGCCCCTTGCCCCCTCTCTCTCCGCTGGCGCTCCACAGGGGCGGATTGGCTGGGGCGGGGGGGGGCGACTGGCCCCGTAGTTGGGCGGTGGGGTGCGCGTGGATGAGAGGTTGGATCTTCGCGCGGCGGTGGCGCCGATCAAGTGGTGCATGTGTTCGCTTCGGAAAGGACCGATGACTTGGCCGAGCTCCAGCGCGGCAGCGTTCGGGCATCTCGCGAGGCGCATGTCGCAGCTGGCGTCTGCCGGATTGGGGGGTGTCGTTATTCAAGGGGATGGGCTTGATCAGTCGGCGTGGCCCGCTCGGCACTCGCGCAGATAGGGCAGTGGCAGTGCAGCCGGGCGAGGAGGGCGGGCGTGGTGGAAGGGCTTGATCTGGGCGTGGCAGCCGATCTGGCCAGGTGATGCATGCTTGTGGCGCGGAATGGGTCGACGGCGCAGTTGAGTTTGATCTCGGCCGCGTCGATGGCGTCGGACGGGGGCGGGGGGGGGGCTCTACGAGGTCCCTGGCGGTAGCCAGGTTGACGGTTTACCGCCTGCGTCCAGTTTGGCTGATTTAAATTCATTATCTCGAAATTTGAACATTCGTTAGAGCTCTATTTTTCCTTTTTCCCCAACATTTTCGATCTTATTCCCGCTCGCCATCTTAATCTCAGGTCGTTCGGATACATATCATTGTCAAAAAGCACTCAGGCGGGATCGGCAGTTAAGTGTCTTGTTGGCTGGTGCTGTCGGTTTTCTGTATTTAACTCGAGCTGCAGATGAGCTGCAGAGCTGGCAGGCACATCTGATGCATCTAGAATTATCATGCGCGCTTGTTCTAAGTATCTAGATGTCTCAACTCGGTCTGCTACCAGAACTGGGCCCGCGAAACTCTTCGTACTCTGCGTATTCTGTTGGGCATGATGATGAGTTTCTTGAGAGAAATCTAGCTGCATATAAGCTACAGAGCTGTTTGGCACAGCAGCCGAAAGAGACACAGCAGGCGCTCAAGTCTAAAGTTTCTAGATGCCCGAACTCGGTCTACTGCCAGAGCTGTGTCGGAACAACTATTCGTACTCAGCTTTTTTTTTGAGATGGTGATGGTTTTCTAGACTGAACTCGAGCTAAAGAAAAGCTACATAGCAGTTCGTGGCATACATCGGAAGGGAATCATTAGAAGCGCTAATCAGAAGTATCTAGATGACCAAACTCGGTCTGCTACCAGAGCTAGCTTCGAAATCTATTCGTACTTTGCTAATTATTTAGAGATGGTGATGGTTCGCTTGAATGACTTCGCGCTGAAGATGAGCTACTGAGCTGGTTGTCACAGCAAGTGAACGACAATCATTGGACGCGCTAGTCTCATGTATCCAGGTGCCCGACATTGGTCTGCTTCCAGAGTTGGAACCAACAAGCTATTTGTACTCTATGAATTTCTCAGAGATGACAATGCATTTCTTGATCCTTCCCATCCTTCTGCTCTTCCTCCTCGTTTCTGTTCCCCTTCCTCTGCCTCCTCCATCTCCGTCCTCCTCACTCTTCCCCTCCAGTCCTCCTCCATCAGACCGCGCCCTCGTGCGCGGATTGCGATATTGCCGCGCCAACATTGCACGAGGAAGCTCTGCGAGTTCCCGGCGGTAGCCAAGGTTGAATGGCATTGTATGGCCGTGGAACACGTTTTGAGTAGCGTTTCAACCAGCTCTTACACCATTCTCTAACCTGTTCCAACACCTTTGCATTCTCACATGTTGTGCTGCATCCTTTTCCTTGTTCCTGCATCCTATTCCGATGCCTATGCCTCAGTGGCTCGGCAGTGTGATGATAAGAGGTGCCTTCTCTAGCTACCCTGTGCTCCGTTTGGGGGTCTTAGGGCTCAGCTGTCACAGCTGTCCGCGCCCTGACTCAAATTCAAAAAAACCAAGGTTGACGGTTGACCGCGGGCTCCACGTTTGCGACTTTTGGTGGTAACGCCGGCGGCGCAGCGCGTGAGCGCCCGCGCAGATCCAAGCGGCCGGAATGTCCAGTGCTAGCGGTTCTCGTTTTGCCATGCCTACTGTCTCCGTTGCCCCTATAGAAGCACAGCTGGTGCAGGCAGCCGCGCCCGCAAATGCCAGCGCCGACGTCCAGGATGTTCTTCGCCTGCAATCATATGGCCGCCAACGGTGTGTCCGCGTGCGCTCCAGCGCGGGTGGAGACGCCCGCGCTGCGCAGGATGCGACTTCACCAGAGCTGCCATCAAACCGAGTCGGGCAGGATACCGCCGATGACAGTACGAGTGTCTTCGCACGGTGGAACAGCTTGCATTCCTGCGACGAGAGGTACTTCGAGCCGCTGGTTGCTGAGCTTTCCGATGATTGCTGGCGTAGGGGCCCAAGGTGTGCGAACGTCCAGAACGACGAACATCCGAACGCTCTCGTTGCATAGCATTCAACGCCATGCCCGCAGGGGGGCATCAATAACGCCTTTAACTTCCAGAAAGGAAAGTTGTTCGGCTCTGTCATCGACTTAGCCCGCGCCAGCAACTACGTTGCGGTTCGAATACCGCTTCGCGGTGCGGGGCCAATCTGGGTCAACACATGGTACGACGATCGCGGAAATGAGCCAATTTGAGTCAAGGTTGCCTCTTCATGCTGACCTCCCTGATGAATTGGATGCCAATTCCTCAGAGTGCGACATGGGCGAGCAGTTTTCAGCTCCGTCGGGGACACAGTCGATGATGCGCTCGTGGAAACACCCGCGACACTCGACGCTGACCAGAGGGGCCGACCACGGCGACGATCAGTATGTTAAAGCAGACGAGGCAGGAACATGAACATGTTTCCGATCATTAATGCTTTAGAAATTTTGGCTGCACGCCGCCGCCGCAACTGACATGCTTCAGGCAGCCAGAGATTTTGGCGTTTGCATATGAAAGTCCCGACCATTACTGGACATATTGCGATGAGAATTTAAACAGCACATCGTAGTCATTTGTGAAAATGACAAACATGAGTTCGAAACTCATGTGGACATCAGTTGCTGATTCAACAACGACATGCAGTACTACAACATGACGTTTGATCACCGCAGCCCATGGGCCAGCCAGCTGCCAGATCTTTGTAGTCATCACCGCTTTCTTCATACTCTGAGTTGGAACCTGTAATACAGGTAAGGTGACGAGCTCAGTTCATTTCATGGGATATTCACCGCGTATGCGGCCATCTTGATTACAGCCACAGAACGCTTTGTTGAGACACCCATCGTGGACACTCACCGTAGTCACCCAGGACCTTTTACGAAAGCAATGGGAAATCACAGTCGCATCCGATGAGATTCGAAGGTTGCTTGCAATCCGAATTCCCCATGAGCGACCAGACGGGTGCGGATACTGCCGGTGCACCACGACTCAAACCACGTACTTCGAGGCTGACGCCGATGGTGCTCCACGCCCCTCTGAGCTCCCAGGCCCTGTTCCCGACCCAGGAAGCTCTGTTCCTGCCGCTGCCCCCACCCAGGACCAGATCGTCGAAGTCCTCTGGACCGATGCCGACGAGTGCCTGGAGGATGATGAGAAGGCTGCGAAGGAAGCCGTGCTCACCGAAAAGGCCAAGCATATCACCGCCGAGCATCCCGTCACAGCCTCAGCACACCAGTCCTGCGGAAACATATCTAAAGGTCGTCTTTCCAATCAGATGACTGGCCAAGGATTTGAATCTCTTTCGGCCGATCTTGCCACCGATAGCGCTCATTCGATCCCCGATCGGGCCCTTCGCGATCTCGGACGTTCCCCGGGTGCCGGTGGGAGCGCCCGCGGACGCATTCAGGCGCTCGTTCAGGCTGGTGCGAGTGAGATTCAAACGGAAAAGTGGAGCTGCGATACATGCTTCCGTGACCTCCCCGTTGCCCATAGCGACCGCACTTGCAAGATGTGCTTGAACGCTCTCGCCTATGGCGAGATCGGTGAGGTTCAGGTCGCATTCGTTGCAGGCTTCAGTTGCGGTGTCCGTGATAATCTGAACAGTGACGTTGTGGAGCGCGTTATGCGTGAACACGTCATCATCAGGCGTTCAGGCCAGCGATCCGACGCCGCGAGGGACAGAGACTACCTTCGGAGGCTTGCCGCTAAAGCCGACATTCGGTACTAGTAGCGGCTTGAGCATGCCGCACCTGCGGCCGCTGAGTGCCGCGTGGCAGGTGCCGATGTGGACCCAAATCATGTCGAGGGTCATTCATGCCATCCCTATGCGAGCGTTGTTCTTTGCTCCCAGGAGTGTCCTGTCTTTGCGGAGCAGTTGACTCGCCTCAGTGAGCGCAACCCTCGACCTTTCACTGGTCAGGATATGCAGCTTGTCATGCAGTTGCATGCCCGCACTGCTGCGAAAGGATGTGCTGCATGTGAGGCCAAGGCCCCTTGCGCGTTGAGCAATCCTGAGCGCTTCGTCAAATGGTTCGTGGCCTTTTCCATTCCTTCCGGGAAGGGGCCAGGTTCGATGAGCCGTGCGACTCTGGCGCAAAAAGGGCAGGGGGGTCATGGATGTCGGCAAAGGGATTGCTCCGGTCGCCGACCCGTGCCCTACCCCGCCTCCCGCAGCTTCCGCGCCGCGATGTGCTCGGCATGGGCGCCGCCTCTTCCTCGGGCGCGGCGTCCTCTGGCGGCCCTGCTCCTGGCGACGCTGGCTGCGCTGGCTGAGCCGCTGCAGCTGCCGCGCCGTTTGCGACGAGCGCGAGGCGGCCGAGGACGCCGCCGCGGCGGCCGAGGACACCGTCACGGAGGCCGCTGGAGCTGCAGTGCACGACCAGCAACGCTGCGCCGATCCACGCGGAGCGCAGCCGCAGTGCCGCGCGGAATCGCCGCCCTGATGGATGGTGTGTCGACCGCCTCGAGCACTGCAGGGGCAAAGCGTGCCGCTATTGGTCATGCCATTAGCGCAAATGGATATGTGACGAGTGCGGTTGCGAGTGCATGTGGGTTGGCCCGCGCACGACGCGTGCGATCGGCCAGTTCGACAACCGTGGTGCTCGCATGTGGGATGATTCATATTACGATTTCGACAGGTTTCGTTACTTGGAATAGTGTGGACCTGATAGTTTTACGTATATCTTTTACCTTTGGCGTTCACGCCGCATTTCTTTTGATGCTCATGCGACGCCATATGGTTCGTTATCTTATGGCAGTGTGTGCATACACGCACCCTGGCAGGTCGCCCGCCATTCATACTTGGTTTTCTTTTGCGACATCAAGGGTATGAGCGCACCTGGGCGGGTCGCCCGTCGCCAGCTGTCTCGTATCATACATTTCCTTTTCTTTTCATGGGAAGTCGGATGCACAGAGTACGACATATGCACAGCACGGTTCCCATGAATATTATTCCCAACCATCCTGTGGTGTTGGGTCCTCGTTTTGAAGAGACGGTGCCCCGCGTCCTCCTCTCCTCTCCTCTCCTCCTCCTCCCCCCTCCTGCCTCCTCCCGTCATCATCATCATCGTCATCATCACCACCATCATCGTCGTCGTCGTCATCGTCATCATCGTCGTCGTCATCATCGTCATCATCGTCATCATCACCATCATCGCCATCATCATCGCCGTTATCGCCACCATCATCATCATTGTCATTCTCCTCGCCATCATCAGCATCATCAGCATCCTCATCATAATCATCATCATAATCATCATCATCCCCCGCATCATCACCATCACCATTACCATCATCATCATCATCATCATCATCATCATCATCAGCATGCGTCCCCTGCACCCATTTCGGCACACCCCTCACACGTTTCGTGGCCCCAAAGGCAGCTCCACCGAAGGCCCCAGTGGCTGCGCTCGCATGCGGTCCCACCCCCCTTGTCGGCACACCCCTCAGACGTTTCGTGGCCCCACAGGGAGCTCCACTGAACGCCCCAGTGGCTGCTCTCGCATGCGGTTCCACCCCCCATGTCGGCACACCCCTCATGCGTTTCGTGGCCCCATAGGGAGCTCCACCGAAGGCCCCAGTGGCTGCGCTCGCATGCGGTTCCACCCGCCATTCTCGCACACCCCTCATTCGTTTCGTGGCCCCATAGGGAGCTCCACCGAACGCCCCAGTGGCTGCGCTCGCATGCGGTTCCCCCCCCCCCCCCCATTTCGGCACACCCCTCACACGTTTCGTGGCCCCATAGAGAGCTCCACCGAAGGCCCCAGCGTCTGCGCTCGCATGCGGTTCCACCCCCCTTTTCGGCACACCCCTCACACGTTTCGTGGCCCCACAGGGAGCTCCACCGAACGCCCCAGTGGCTGCGCTCGCATGCGGTTTCACCCCACATTTCGGCACACCCCTCACACGTTTCGTGGCTCCATGGGAGCTCCACCGACGCCCCAGTGGCTGCGCTCGCATGCGGTTCCATCCCCCATTCTCGCACACCCCTCGCACGCTTCGTGGCTCCATAGGGAGCTCCACCGAACGCCCCAGTGGCTGCGCTCGCATGCGGTTCCCCCCCCATTTCGGCACACCCCACACTCGTTTCGTGGCCCCATAGAGAGCTCCACCGAAGGCCCCAGCGTCTGCGCTCGCATGCGGTTCCACCCCTCTTTTCGGCACACCCCTCACTCGTTTCGTGGCCCCACAGGGAGCTCCACCGAAGGCCCCAGTGGCTGCGCTCGCATGCAGTTCCACCCCCCATCCTGGCACACCCCTCACACGTTTCGTGGCTCCATAGGGAGCTCCACCGAAGGCCCCAGTGGCTGCGCTCGCATGCGGTTCCACCCCCAATTCTGGCACACCCCTCACACGCTTCGTGGCCCCATAGGGGGCTCCACCGAAGGCCCCAGTGGCTGCGCTCGCATGCGGTTGCACCCCTCATTCTGGCACACCCCTCACACGTTTCGTGGCTCCATAGGGAGTCCATCGAACGCCCCAGTGTTTGCGCTCGCATGCGGTTCCACCCCCCATTCTCGCACACCCCTCACACGTTTCGTGCCCCATAGGGAGCTCCACCGAACGCCCCAGTGGCTGCGCTCGCATGCGGTTCCACCCCCCCATTTCGGCACCCCCCTCACTCGTTTCGTGGCCCCATAGAGAGCTCCACCGAAGGCCCCAGCGTCTGTGCTCGCATGCGGTTCCACCCCTCTTTTCGGCATACCCTCACACGTTTCGTGTCCTCACAGGGAGCTCCACCGAACGCCCCAGTGGCTGCGCTCGCATGCGGTTCCGCCCCCCATTTCGGCACACCCCTCACACGTTTCGTGGCTCCATAGGGAGCTCCACCGAAGGCCCCAGTGGCTGCGCTGCCCTTCATGCGGTTCGTGGCCCCATAGGGAGCGCCACCGAGGAATACATCCACACTTGCGGTATTCACAACTACGTATGGTTGGGTCTTTCGTCAGGCTAATTTTGGTAGTGCTGTCCCCTATTTGGTATTTCCAGTGCTCATCGTGCATTCCTGATGCCTGGGGTGCGTCACGCAAGACGTCTTGCCACCACTTATGTGATCAATTGTCGTAGCAGCTCTGATCACATGCAACCTCTTCGATCAGTTCTCGTCGCAACTTCAGTTTGAATGCCGCTTTGAACAGGGGCTTGGAGAGCGCAGTGAGTGATATTTCTTTTGTCATGAAATAAGCTTTTGTCGTCGCACCTTTGATCGCAATACTTTTGCCTTGCAGTCACATTGCGCGCGAAGCTTTGTGCGCCCGTGGGAACTCCCGCGTCCGTGCCGTTGACCCGGAATTGTTTTCCATTTGTTTCACTTTCCCTTGCTCTCCCAGCCTCGTCACCCGTGGTGGCGGGGAGTCGTCCAGGAGTGGCGAAGCGTTTTGGCGGGCGCGCCCTGGGCCCGCTAGAGGCGGCTGGACTCTACGTGCCCCGTGCGACGTGGTTGGCCCTTCCTCTCCTTCCTAACTGGGGCGGCCTCGTTTGGAGGTGACGGTGGACGTGACGGTGTATAGAGTGGACCTCGCACCTCTGTTCCCGAACCCCGCCTTCGTTTCCCGTGGGCCCGAGGCCCGCGTGAAGCAGGCGGGATTCGGGGCGGTGTGTGTGTGTGTGTGTGTATGTGTGTGTGTGTGTGTGTGTGTGTGTGCGTGTGTGTGTGTGTGTGTGTGTGTATATGTGTGAAGTCCGCGCATGTCACCATTGCATCCTTATATACTCCCGACGTCTTTGCTCATGTTCTGGTTTTAAGTGCAGCGCCGCCTGTCCGTGGTGCATGGGAAAGAGGGCTCGCCGCCTCCTTTGTAGCCTTCCTCTACCTACGGGAAATCTAGTTGGTTCGACCCTTCGGTCGTCAGTTAGCCTGCGCGCACAGGAACCAGTGGTCGAAAACGGATGCTTGCGACATCGCAGTGTTCAAGAGGATGATCTTGGTTCGAGGTAGGCAAGGGTCAGAATGTTGGCCCACGCCTTGTTGTACTTCTTCCTGGCAGACCGTGGCATGCGAGGGCGGGGCGGGGTCTGGGCTTCGTGCGATGGGTGTAACCGATGGGAACTGCGCGGCGGGACGATGGATACGTAGAACTCCTCTGGAGCTTGCTTCGAGGCGCAGTGGGAGATCGCTGGCAACTGGTCAATCTTCTGTTCTGTGGTACCGGTAAGGTCGATGCAACGGGCTTTCTGGCGCGCAGTTCTGGGCGCAGATGCACTGCATATTCTTCGCGAGTCGAGATGCGTGGCGTATCGTTTTGTAGTGATAACGAATGCGTGCGATGTTCGCACGAGAGAGTGCCACATCCAGTAGAAACGCCCATGTTCACGCGCGCCCGGTCCACCCGCGCTCATGTTGAGAGACTGGATGTGCAACGACGTGGTTTTTGGCGTTGCTACCCCAAGTTTATTAATCGCTTCGCTCATTCCGCCGGCCCATACAGTCTCATGTCTGCCGTTTGCCCGAGGGCCTGGTGTCAATGCGGCGCTTTGGGGGTTCCTGGGGCCGCTTGGGGGACTCCTGGGGCGCTCGGGGGGGCATTTGGGGGGCCTCCTGGGGCCGCTTGGGGGACTCTTGGGGGCCTCCTGAGGGCCCCGTGGGGGCCTCTTGGGGCCTCTTAGGGGCCTCGTAGGGGCTTCTTAGGGCCGAGGGCTCGAAATGTTGTTTCGTGTTCCCTCTCTGGGGCCCCTTTGGGGGCGTTCTTGGGGCCCTCTTGGACCGTTTTGGAGGCTTCTTGGGCCGTCTTCGAGCCCTCTTGGGCCATCTTGGGGCCCTCTTGGGTGCCTCTTGGGCCCTCTTGGGGCGATCTTGGGGGCCTCTTGGGCCGTCTTGGGGCGTCGGGAAGCCGAAAAGGTGGAAGCTCCAAAATCTCTCAAAAACCTATGGAAAAACAATGATTTTTGCCTCCGGGGGCCCTATTGGGAGTGCTCTTGGAGGCCTCTTGGGGCGTCTGGGGGCTATCTTGGGCGTCTTGGAGCGATCTTGTGGCATGTCGGACCCCTCGTGTACCATCTTGGGGGCCTCTTGGGGGCCTCTTGGCCTTTCTTGGGGCTCTCGGGGACGTCTCGGAGCCCTGTTGGTGCGCTCATGGAGCGCTCGGGGGGACCCGGCCGGGACCTGGTCGGGGTACTTTTCGTCCGGGGACCCCCAGGGGCCGCCCCGCGCGCGCGAACTAGAAAATTGTTAACCAGTTACCGGAGATCTTAGCACGCCTCTGGCCCGTTGGGCCGGCGAATTGCAACTATTTTGGAGTTGCCGTGCACGACTGCGCGAACGATGCGGACTACTTCGACCTGACCGTGGGGAAACGCGGATCGTTTGAACAGCGAGAGCCGATGTCTGAATTGGACAGCTGCATTGGCGATGGTGTGGGACGTACGGCATGTCATTGATGTCACAAGCATGCCCGCTTTCAACGGCATGGTGGATAATTAGAAGGTGGGGCCATTTGCGCGGTGTTGTTATTTGTTTTTCCCAACCATCCTGTGGTGTTGGGCCTTCGTTTTGAAGAGACAGCGCCCGCGTCCTCCTTCCTTCTCCTACCGCTTCCCCCTTTTCTATTGCATCCTCCTCGCCCTCCTTGCCTCTGCCCCTTGCATGCCTCTGTTTCGGCACACACCTCATACGTTTCGTGGCCCCATAGGGAGCTCCACCGAATGCCCCAGTGGCAAAATTCGCATGCAGTTCCACTCCCACTTCGGCGCCCCCACATCGTGGCCCCATAAGGAGCTCCACCGAATGCCCGAGTGGCAAAGTTCGCATGCAGTTCCACTCCCACTTCGGCGCACCCCTCACACGGTTTGTGGCCCCATAGAGAGCTCCACCGAAGACCCCAGTGGCAAAGTTCGCATGCAGTTCCACTCCCACTTCGGCGCACCCCTCACACGGTTTGTGGCCCCATAGAGAGCTCCACCGAAGACCCCAGTGGCAAAGTTCGCATGCAGTTCCACTCCCACTTCGGCGCACCCCTCACACGGTTTGTGGCCCCATAGAGAGCTCCACCGAAGACCCCAGTGGCAAAGTTCGCATGCAGTTCCACTCCCACTTCGGCGCACCCCTCACACGGTTTGTGGCCCCATAGAGAGCTCCACCGAAGACCCCAGTGGCAAAGTTCGCATGCAGTTCCACCCCACTTCGGCGCACCCCTCACACGGTTCGTGGCCCCATAGGGAACTCCACCGAGGGCCCCAGCGGTAAAGTTCGTATGCAGTTCCACCCCCGTTTCGGCGCACCCCTCAGACGGTTTGTGGCCCCTTGGGGAGCTCCACCGAAGACCCCAGTGGCAAAGTTCGCATGCAGTGCCACCCCCATGTCGGCGCACCCCTCACACGGTTCGTGGCCCCACAGGTAGCTCGCATGCAGTTCCACTCCCATTCGGGCGCACCCCTCGCACAGTTCGTGGCCCCATAGGGAGCTCCACCGAATGCCCCAATGGCATAGTTTGCATGCAGTTCCACCCCCATTTCGGCGCGCCCCTCACACGGTTCGTGGCCCCACAGGGAGCTCCACCGAGGGCCCCAGTGGCAGAGATCGCATGCAGTTCCACCCCCAGTTCGGCGCCCCCCACACGGTTCGTGGCCCCACAGGGAGCTCCACCGAAGACCCCAGTGGCAAAGTTCACATGCAGTTCCACCCCCGTTTCGGCGCACCCCTCACACGGTTCGTGGCCCCATATGGAGCTCTATTGCAGGCCCCGGTGGCAAAGTTCGCATGCAGTTCAACCCCCATTTCGGCGCACACCTCTCACACGGTTCGTGGCCCCATAGGGAGCTCCACCGAGGACAATCTTTACCATTGCGTTATTCCCAACTGCATCTGGTTGGGTCCTTCGCCAGGATAATTCTGGAGCCATCGTCAAACCGTCAAACCTAGGCGCGAGAGGCCGCTGGTGCCCTGAGTTGTGTCCGCGAGGCTGGCTGGGCCTCGTTGGCGAGAACCGCGGGTGGGCACTGGGGGGGGAGTAAGTGCAAGGGGATGTCGAGGAGGGACGGGGGAGTGTGCGGCGGGTGACCCGGACGAGGTAACGCTGGAGGGGTAGAAGGTGTCAGTCCGAGGTCGGAATAGGTGCTGCAATCGAACACTCTGGTGTTGAACGGCGACCACTTTCGAAGTCCGATGCGCCTTCGTTGTTCTCCGTTCTGCGCGTTTTGTTTGGACGATGCGGACGCCAGAGGAGGAAGACAGGAAAATCGTACAGAGGATTCGGAAAACGAGGGCGTAACGGAGGACGAGACATATTCAGTACATATAGAGGAGGAGAAGGGGGAGGAGGAGGAGGAGGAGGAGGAGGAGGAGGAGGAGGAGGAGGAGGAGGAGGAGGAGGAGGAGGAGGAGGAGGAGGAGGAGGAGGAGGAGGAGGACGAGGAGGAGGACGAGGAGGAGGAGGAGGAGGAGGAGGAGGAGGAGGAGGAGGAGGAGGAAGCGTCGATATCAAATCGTTGGAACAGCAGGAGGGGCAGCCCTGAAATCGACAACATTAGCAAATATTTCGGGTTCGGGGGGTTCGTGAGTTCCATGGCTGTGTTTTGAGGCCTTAGTTTGGTATCGGCGCATCGGCAGCGGAGGCAGTGCTGCTATAGGAGTGTTCGGGGGAGGGGGGCGGGGCGGCACTGATGACTTATTGGAAGTCGTGTGGCATTAACATGCGCGTGCGCAGATGACTTTTCTGAAGTAATGTGGCATTAACAAGCGCATACCGCTCGGTCGCTGGGCGCTGGAGGCGGAAAAGGGGGATCGTGGTTGCTGCGTGTACCAGGTCCTTATTACCACTTCCTTGCCGGCGCATGGCTGCGTTGTTTCTTGCGCTCCAGCGTGCTCTCCCATTCTCGCCGCTTGCACGTGCGACGTATTCCTGTCAAGTGTCTCGTCGGGCTTCCCCGATTCATGTTCACACGATCGCTCCGCGCGTGAGCGACGCAAGAAAACGGGTTCGTCGCGCGTACGCGCCCTCGTTTTCAACACAGCGTGCCGCGCTGGCGGCCCGCGTAAGCCGCGGCGTAAGGTCGCTACGTCATATCGTGTGAGACCGCTTCCCTTTCCGTCGTTCAAATGGCCTGGGATGTCCCCCCGCGGGTGCGCTTGGGTCTTGCTTTGTTCAGCGCGCGGAGATGTCTTCGGTAGGCCTCCGGAGTTTTTTCCACGACCCAGGACAAATTCCCAATTCGGGAACACATATTTGTTCGTTGGTAAAACATTTCTGCGTTCTCGTCAAGAACTTTCCCTTTTCGGTTGCTGGCCTCTTTCTAGGTTGCCCTTTGGGCCGTCTTGAGGTGCTCTCGGCAGCTCGTCGAGCCGTAGTGGGCCGTCGACAACTGGCGGTGACTGTTTTTCGCCAGCTAGAGCCCTTTTGTGGGGCATGTTGGGGCGATTCTTGAGCCGTCTTGAAGTCATGTTGGGCCGTCTTCGAGCATTTTTGGGCCGTCCTGAGATCCGCGGATAGCCTTGCAGCCTCGGAGTTACGTGGGGCGCTCCTGAAGCCTGCGCCTGGGGGTTCCGGCATTCCTGGTGAACATATGCCAAGGCCCTAGTAGGACCTCGTCAGGTAAGGTTCCTTTGGGACCCTGCGGGGCCGTTCCGCGCGGTGTCTTCTACAGCGTAAATACCCTGAACCTGTTTACATAGATTCAAGCACTGCTTTTCCCCGTTGGTCCTGCATGTTTTTGGCTTTCCTGGGTCCCCATTGTTCTCGCTGATTCGCCTGGCATCCAGTAGTGGGGCGCGTGGTCCTGCGGATGGGCCGAGGGGCCGACGGAAAGAGAGGACTCAAAGCATCGCGCGGGGTGCGAATCTTGCGAAATAGCAGGCGCGCATACGTTCGCAGAAGAACGTGGACACATTTCACAACAGCCATTTACATTTCAGCGGGCATAGTCGCCAACATGAATTTCGGGAACGTGAGGCTGACCTTGCGTCCGCCAACGACCCCTGACTTACAACGTGGATCAAATGGGTGTGGTTGTGGTGGTGAATACGCACGGTGAGTATTGGGCGGATGCTGATGAGCAGGATGGGTCGAATGAGTAACGCAATGAAAATGACGGTTACAAGGACGTGGAATACAGTGGGTGATAATTAGGGTCCTGATGCTCGGCGAGAAGGAGGTCATGATACTCGCGAAGAGGAGGATGAGGAGGAGGACAAGCAGTGATGACAGGCATGCGCAGAACATCTGACAGTATAGTTTGACATATTCCGAACATGTGCTCGCACTGTTCGAAGACTTTCCGAGTCAGAAGCCCTCTTGCACCGTTTTGGGGGCCTAGGGGCCTCCTGAGTTCAAAGGCTGTCGTCATGGCTGTTTTGCGCTATCTTGGCATCCTCTTGGGCCGTAAGGTCGGTGGCTATCACGACGTGATTCGCGGGGGCTGTTTTTGATGCTCGGACGTTGTGGTCAGGTGCTGCTGGTTGCCGCTCCCGTTGTTGGCTGGTTGGCGTTGGACAGTTTTTTTGTGTTGGCTGTGCCGCAGATGTTCTGGCTGGTAGCGTGGGTACTTGCTTTAGGATCTTCTGTATCTGAGTGCGTGGAGCTGCTTTTCGTATACTATGTTTTTTTCTTTGCGCTGCGTCGTGGCGTCTTTGGTCCGCAACTTGCTTGCTTTGTCGCCAGCGCTAGACGCTGCTATTTCTGCCCAAGACTTTAGCTGTTGTGCAATCGCCAGAATTGTAAGTTTTGTTTGTGCATTCTTTTTCGTGACCCTCAGGCACGATTTTGACTGTGATGGGGAAGGATGGTTGGGTGCTCAGCTGTTGTTGGCTCTGTGATGCTCTCGCTTTGAGCCGATTTTGCCTGCCAGTTGGGGAGGCCTACGATATCAAGTTATCGAACTGCATTCTGGGACCTGGTGGTGACTTGGCTCGCCTGCCTGCTGCATTCTGTGACCTGGTGCGCGGGCACTGCTCCGCAGGCTCTCGGCTCAGGCGGCCCGACGTTCCGTTGTGGAGCTCCTGGCTCGAATCTTCTTTCGTCGGCGCGCCCAGAGGGGACGGCAGAGCGGGCGGCCTTCCGCTCAGAACGCCTCTGGCCTTCCGAGAAGCTTCCCGAGCCTTCTCTCCGAAGCCCCGCCGCCTTATGAGCGGGCCCGCTTCTTTCCGCTTCCCCCCTCGGCGCGCCGCCGATCCTCGCCATCCTCCCCCTGCCGATGCCCGAGCCGGTGCCGCTGCTCGTTCACCAGACGGCCCCGCGCGACCGCGGCCGCTGGGACCCGCACTGGGAGCCGTGCCAGGCCACCTGGCGAGCGGCATGCCCCGAGCCTGGGCACCAGCACCTCCTGTGGGACGACGGCGGGCTGCGGGCGCTCGTCGCGGAGGCCTTCCCGGAGCACCTGGCGGTCTACGACGGCTACGAGCGGCACATCCAGCGCGTCGACTTCGCCAGAGCCGCCATGCTGTATCCCTCGAGGCTCTCACGCCCCTCCTGCCGCCCCCCGGGAGAGGACAGCCTGGTCTGTTGGTGTGCCCAGGAGAGGGCAGCAGTGAGAATGGAGAATGGAGAATGGAGAATGGAGGAGGAGGAGGACGAGGAGGAGAAACATTGTGACGATGCAGATACAGAGGGACAGAGGTTGAGGGGATGAGTGCCACGAGGAGAGGGGGGGTGCCGGAAGGGCACATGCCGCGAGATGACAAGGGGTGCTTTCGTGTTAGCCTGGGCAGCGCCTCCTGTGCCGCCTGAGCGCTTGGCAGGGCGTGGCCTCGACGCTCGTGTGCTCGAATACGTGGGGGCGGCAGCTTTTGGGCCCTCTTTGGGCCCCTTTGGACACTCTTGGGATCCTCTTGGGATCCTCTTGGGGCCCTCGCTTGTTCGACCGCACAGGCCGCACGGCTGGCTCCGCCGAACTCGAAAAGAGATCAGCAGGGACGCACGGGGGCTGGTGGGGGCATGGCCAGGACGGGCAGCAGGAGAAGCGAGGACAACAGGCCACGGGAGCAAAATGGCGGCAGTGGGCAGCCTGGTGGCAGCCAGGAACGGGGCAAATATTGCCGAGGCCGAGGTTGTTCTAGCTGGCCGCAAATTTGCTAAAGTTGGTGCCAACATGGCCTCACTAGGCTCCAGTTGGTCAGGGGTGAGCCCTCTCTTGGCCCATTGTGGCCCCGTAGTCCCAACTTGGCCCGAGACCCCGGGATCCCTGTTCCTTTCTCGGATCGTCTCCACCACCGTCTCTTGGCCGTCTAGAGGCTTCTCGGGGTCCTTCTCAGCCGTCCTGCGGCAATCTCGGGGATTTCTCAGAGCTCTGTTGGGTTATGGTGGGCCGCTCTAGAACCCTTCACTTCAGAATTCGGTTCAGGAAGGAAGGCACGGGAAGCTCATGCCGTCTAGCCACCAAAGGTTTTCGAGCCAGTTTTGAAAGATGTAGCCTATCTTGGGTCCTCAGGGGGCCTCTCTTGGGGCCTCCAGTGTGTCTCTTGCAGTTCTGGTGCCTCTTGTTTTGATTGTCTTGGGCACCTGGTAGCTCATTGGGCCTCTTGGCCAAACCTGGCGGCCTCCTGTGGCTTTCTGGGGCTGTCATGGGGCCGTCTTGTTGTGAAGCTGCCGATCGCGACGTGGCTCGCTTTTTCGTTGGTTGGCGTGCCCGCGGAGGACACGGACGGGGGGTGAGCCTCTTGCAGAAACTCTCGCTGCACACGCACGCACGCACGCACGCGCGCACGCACGCACGCACGCACGCACGCACGCGCGGATGCACGCACGCACTTACGCACGCACGCATGCACACACACAGACGCACGCACGCACACACAGCACAAACAACATAACACACAATACACAACACACATCACACACAACACACATCCCACAACACAACACACTCAACACACATAACACACACGCACACACCACACACAACACACCACACACACACACCGCACAACACACAACACACAACACGCACACCACACACAGCACACCACACGCACACCACACACAACGCACAACACACAACACACACAACAAACAACACAGACAACACACAACACACACATTACACACCACACACCACACACAGCACACATAACACGCACAACGCACAACACACACATCACACACACCACACAGCACACAACACACTCACAACACACAACACAACACACAACATAACGAACACACAACACACAACCCATACCATACACACCACGCGCAACACACAACACACAGTGATCACACCACACACAGCACTTACACAACACACACACCACACACAGTACACACACCACACACACACCACGCACACCACACAGCACACACAACGCACCGCACACACAGCACGCGCAGCACACGCAACACGCGCAGCATGCGCAGTACACGCACCACACGCAGCACATGCAGCACGCGCAGCATACGCAGCACACGCAGCACACACACAACGCACGCAGCACACGCAGCACACGCAGCGCACGCGGCACGCGCAGCACACACAGCACACACAACACAGCACACACAGCACACACAGCACACACAGCACACACAGCACACATCCCACAACACAACACACTCAACACACATAACACACACGCACACACCACACACAACACACCACACACACACACCGCACAACACACAACACACAACACGCACACCACACACAGCACACCACACGCACACCACACACAACGCACAACACACAACACACACAACAAACAACACAGACAACACACAACACACACATTACACACCACACACCACACACAGCACACATAACACGCACAACGCACAACACACACATCACACACACCACACAGCACACAACACACTCACAACACACAACACAACACACAACATAACGAACACACAACACACAACCCATACCATACACACCACGCGCAACACACAACACACAGTGATCACACCACACACAGCACTTACACAACACACACACACCACACACAGTACACACACCACACACACACCACGCACACCACACAGCACACACAACGCACCGCACACACAGCACGCGCAGCACACGCAACACGCGCAGCATGCGCAGTACACGCACCACACGCAGCACATGCAGCACGCGCAGCATACGCAGCACACGCAGCACACACACACAACGCACGCAGCACACGCAGCGCACGCGGCACGCGCAGCACACACAGCACACACAACACAGCACACACAGCACACACAGCACACACAGCACACACGGCACACACGGCACACACACAGCACACACACCGCACGCGCAGCACACGCACCGCACGCAGCACACACAACACACAGCACGCACAGCACACGCATCGCACACAGCACACGTAAGACAATACACACCGCACATTTCACACAGCACACGCAACACACAACACACTCAACACACACAAAACACACGCACATCCCACACAACACGCGCACCACGCACAAAAACACAACACACAGCACACACACCACACAACACACAACACAACACACAACACAACACAGCACACAACGCACAACACAACGCACAACGGACGCAACGCTCGCAACACACGCAGCACACCCCAAACGCAACACGCACGCCACGCATTCCACGCGCACCCCGCACAATACCCAACACACACAGCACACACATCACACACAAAGCACAACGCACACCGCAGCACGCACACACCGCACACAACACACACAACGCAACGCAACGCACGCTACACCCAACGCGCACAACACACAACACAGCACACAACACACAAAACAACACACACAATACAATGACCAACATGCACAACTTACAACACACAACGCGCACAACGCCAATCGCGCACTACGCACGCACAACACAACACACAACACACACCACGCACAACGCACACCACACACGACACGCGCAACGCACAGCACGCGCAGTACGAACAACACACACTACACGCGCAACACACAACGCACACACCACACACAAGGCGCCATGCAACGCACGCGACACACGCGACGCAGTCGACGCGCGCCGCGCACGCAACGCACGCAGCACGCAGCACGCACAACACACACAACGCACAACACAGCGCATTCATCATGAACAACAGACAACACGCAACACCCGCAAGCCACGGCACACAACGCACACAACGCACACACCACGCAACGCATACAACACGCGCAACACACAGCACGCACACCACGCGAAGCACAACACACAACACACAACCCACACAACGCACGGCGCTTACAACGCACAACGCACGCAACGCACGCAATGCACGCGCATTACGCGCAATGCACAATGCGCGCAACGCACGGCGCGCGCAACGCACAACGCACGCAACGCGCGCGCAACGCACCGCGCGCACATCGCAACGCGCGCGCAACAGACACCGCGCGCAACCCACATTAAGCACGCAACGCGCGCGACGCGACGCACACAACACACACAACGCACCACGCATAGTGCACACAACGCACCCAACGCACGCCGCACGCAACACATAACACACGCAACGCCCAACATGCACACCCACAGCGCGCAACCTACAACTCGCACAACGCACGCCGCGCACAACGCAAAAGCGCAGCGTGCACAACGCACGCAACGCGCACAGCGCACACAGCGCACAACACGCGCAATTCACAGCGCACAGAGCACGGAACGCCCGCCGCGCGCGCAGCGTGCGCCTCGCGTAGATCGCGCAACGCGCGCAGTACACGCATCGCGCAACGCGCGCGGAACACGCGGATAACGCGCAACACACTGCGCATAACGCACAACACACAACACACAACGCGCAGCGCACACCACGCAAGACGCAACGCGCAACGCACATTGCACAACGCACAACGCACAACGCGCAACATGTACTACGCACCACGCAACGCACAGCGCACGGCGCGCGACGCACGACGAATAACGCGCAATTCACGACACACAACGCGCAACGCATAACGCACAGCGCGACAGACAACGCGCGCGACGCAACGCGCAACGCGCAAAGTACACCGCACAACGCACAGCGCGCAAGAAAGCGACAGGCAACGCGCAACGAACAACGCGCGACGCACAAGGCACATTGCACAACGCACAACGCACGCAACGCGCAACGCACGCCGCACAACGCACAACGCGCATCGCGCACCGCATGACGCGCATTCGCAACGCGCAACGCGCAACATGCAACGCACACAGCGCACAGTGCACAACGCACAACGCACAACGCACAGCGCAATCCACCGCGCCCAACGCACAACGCGCAGCGCGCAACAACGCACGACGCACCGCGCGCATCGCGCAGCGCACAAGGCGCAACGCGGAACACACAACGCTCAACGCACCACGCACAACGCACAACGCACAGCGTACAAGGCACAGAACACAACGCGCAACGCACAAGGCACACCGCACAACCCGCAGCGCGTAACGCGCAACGCGCAACGCGCAGCGGGCAACGCGCGACGCGCAACGCACAACGCACAACGCACAACCTACAAAGCACAACGGCCAACACGCATCGCACAAAGCACATCGCACAACGCACATTGCACAAACCACAGCGATGAGTACACAACGCCCAGCAGACAACGCAGACCGCGCGATGCGCAACGCACGGCGCACAACGCACTGCGCGCAACGCAGCGCGCAGAGCAACGAACGACGCACCATGCGCAACGCGCAACGCGCAGCACGCAGCGCAACGCACAGCACACATAATCCAACGCACAACGCGTGCCGCATACCATGCAACGAGCAACGCACGACGTACAGCGCTCAGCATGCAACGCGCAACGCACTGCGCGCAACGCACAGCGGGCGGCATGCGACGCACAACGCACAATGCACAACACACAACGCACAGCACGCAACACACAACACACAACACACCGTGGACATAGCACCCCGCACCGCGCACGACAAACGATAACACACAACACACAACGCACAGCGCGCAACACGCAACAAGCAACACACAACGCACAACGCACAACGCACAACGCACACCGCGCAACGCACAACGCGCAACGTGCAATGCAATCCGCGCCACTCGCGACGCACAAAGCTCAACGCGTCACGCGCAACGCGCAATACACGTTGCGCACAGCGCAACACACAATGCACGACGCACAACTCATCACGCACAACACAACGCACAACGCACAACGCACAATGCACAACGCAAAAGGCAACGCGCAACTCGCAACACACAGCACAACACACGCACAACGCGCAACGCACCACACGCAACGCACAACGCACTGCGCGACACAACGCGCAACGCGCAACGCACAACGCGCAACGCGCACAGCGCAGCACACAAAGCACAGCCCAACGCACAACGCACAACGCGCAACACGCCACACACAGCGCACAACATACATCGCACAACGCGCAAGACGCAAGGCGCAACGCACAACGCACTACGCACAACGCGCAACGCACAACATACAACGCGCAACACACACCCGACGCCACAAAACACACAACGCACGACACACAACGCACAACGCACAGCGCGCAACGCACAACGCAATGCACAACGCGCAACGCACAACGCACAACAAACAACGCGCAACAACACGCAATGCGCAACACATTACTCACAACGAACGACACACGCAACGCACAACACACACAACACATAGCGCACAACACACAACGCACCGCGTACAACACGCAAAGCACAACGCTGCGCCTTCAACGCGCAACACGGAACGCACAGCACACATAACACAGCACACAACGCAAAACGGACATCACACATCACACAACACACAACACACAACACACAACACACATTACACAACGCACAACACACAACGCACAACACAACACACACACAATGCACAGCGCGCTCGCCCGCGCACGCACGCGCGCGCGTGCGCCCTCGCGCGCGCGCCCGCGCGCGCCCGTGCGCACCCGCGCGCGCCCGCGCGCGCCCGCGCATTGCGCGCCGCGCGTGCCCGCGCGCGCCCGCTCGCGCCCGCGCGCGCCATCGCGCGCCCGCGCGCAACCATGCGCGCCCACGCGCGCCCGCGCGCGCCCGCGTTTTTCCGCGCGCGCCCGCGCGTTCCGGGGCGCGCCCGCGCACTTTTGCGTCGGCGGCTGGGCGCGGGGCGACTTCTATGGCGGATTGGCAACAGGGGGCGCGCTGTGTGCAAATTAAAGCCGCAGTGCGCGGAGGAGGCGGGCGAGTCCCGGCGCGGCGGGGGAGGGGGCAGGCAGGCCCACTCAGAGACGCCGACGTGCGGCTGGGGGGGCGCCGAGGAGGGGTGCCGACGCCATCGCTGAGCTGCGCTGAGTTGCGCTGAGCTGAAGCTGGGGGGGGGGGGGGGGGGCAGCCCAGCAGACTGGGCGGCCAGTGGGGGAGAAACGCAACGTAACAGAGGCCCGACCCAGTGAACCAGGCGGCGCGGTTGGGTGTGGTCCAGCGCGCCGAGACCCGCGTGCCTGCGAGGCGCGGGCAGTCGATGGGTGGAAGGCGGGCTGGCGCGAGGGCGCCGCGAAAGAGGGCGCCGAGGGGGAAGTCCAGCGTCGGCGCTGCGCTGCGCTGAGCTGCGCTGAGCTGAAGCTGGAGAAGGCAGCCCGTGGCAAGGCGGCGGTGGGGGGGGGCAGGGGAAGTAAAGCAGAGACCCGACCCTCCGAACCGCGAGGTGGGGCCCAACGATCGACTGCCGAGGTGGGAGAGCGCCGAGACCAGGAGGGCCTGCGAGGCGCAAGGCGTGGAAGAGGAGGCGGCCCGGCGACGCGCGGCGGCGCTGCGAGCCAGGGCGGGATGGGGTGGGGGCCCCAGAGCACGCACGAGGCGGAAGCCGAGGCCCAGACGGGGCCCTGGCCAGCGGCGAGGCGAGGAGACGCAGCGACAGCGACACTCAGAACATGATGGCGGGCGCCGAGACCAAAGGTGCGAGTGCCGAGCCCAGGCGGGCCAACGGGGCGCAAGCGTGGAGAGTGGCGGCCGCGCGCGGCGGAGGAGCGCCAGCCAGGGGCGGAAGACGTCAGAAGGCCGCGCCGAAGTGGGGGCGGCGGGCCAGGTGGAACAAACAAGGTGGGCTCCAAGGCCGCTGTGCCAGATGGGCAGATGCCGACAGCGGGCGCGGTGCCGCGGGGGCGGCAGTGGCGCCGGTGGCCGGCGCTGGGGAGGTGGCCAGGAAACCAGGCAGAGGGGCGGGGCGCCGGCAAAGCGGCGAGTGCCGCCGGGCCGGTGAGGCGCGGCAAGGGCCAGCGGGGCCCCGCAGGCGGCGCCCGGGCAAAATTTGCAGAAGGCCGACGCCCCAGGAAGCAGGGGGCGGGCGGCGGCGCAGGGCGCCCCGAGGCGGGCAGAGAGGGGCGGCCCGGAGGCCGCGAGCAGGTGGCAAGTCCAGCCCACTGTGGCAGGGCCCACCCCGAAGTGGGGCAGCAAGGGTGGGCGCCGGCCAGGAGCCGCCAGCCAGCGGGGGACCGCCCCAAGGGCGCGGAAAGTGACGCGGGCGCTCCAACCCCATGGCGAGGTGGCGCCGCCGGCGGTTGCCAGAGGAGGCGGGCCCTGAGCGAGAGCTGGGGGCCTGCGGGGGGGCGCCGAGCAGGCGCGCGATGTAGAGCAGCCGCGAAGGCAGGGGGGGGGCAGCGAGGCGGGCCCCGAGCGCGAGCTGGTGGCCAGCGGGGGGGCGCCGAATAGGTGCGCGATGTAGAACAGCCGCGAAGGCGAGGGGGGCGGACGGCGTCCAGGACGGCCGCTGCCAGGGCTGGGGCGCCAAACTCAGCACAGGTCGAGGTGGCAGGGCAGCTATGCGAGAGCTACCAGCGGTGGCTGCCAGGGGCTGGCCAGCGATGGCGGGAAGGGTCGTTGCTGGGCCAGGAGGAGTCCGCCGGCCGCTTCCCTTTCCCATGCGGCGGGGCTTCATTTCTTTGCTTTTGGCCAGCTCAGCGCTTTGTCTCTTCTTGTCCAGTTCTCGGCGCCGCCCAGCATTCCAATCGACTTGGATGCCCTTCCTCTGGGGGCGCCTGCGTGCGTCGTAATTGGCTTCGCTGAGGTCGCGCGCAAAACCTTCGCCCGCGCCCGCGCGCGCCTGCGCGCAACCGCGCGCGCGCTCCCGCGCGCGCCCGCGCGCGCCCGCGTGCACTCACGCACGCGCACACACACCCGCACACACCCGCACCCGCACCCGCACGCACGCGCGCACGCACGCTCGCACGCACGCGCGCACGCGCGCGCGCACGCTCGCGCGCGCGCACGCGCGCGCGCACTCACGCACGCGCGCGCACGAACGCACGCGCGCACGCACGCACGCACGCACGCGCGCGCACGCTCGCACGCACGCGCGCACGGACGCGCGCGCACGCACGCACGCCCGCGCGCGCGCCCGCCCGCCCGCACGCACGCACGCGCGCATGCGCGCACTCACGCACGCGCTCTCGCGTGCACGCACGCACGCACGCGCGCACGCACGCACGCACGCGCGCACGCCCGCACGCGCATGCGCGCACGCACGCACGCGCGCACGCACGCATGCACGCACGCACGCACACACACACATTCACGCACGCACGCACACACACACACATTCACACATTCACACACACATGCGAACCTCTTCAGCCTCTCTTGGGTCTCACTTGGGCACCTGAGCGTTTGCCCCTCTTGAGCTTTTGTCTGGGTTTCCTTTGGGTTCTTTCCCTGGGGACTGAAAGCCTCTAGGGTTCTTCTCGGGGTTGTCTTGGGGTCTTGTTTGGATTATCGAGCGGGGGGCTGTTGCTCTTGGGTGCATTCTTTGGCAACTTCGGGATATTTCAATGTTTCAGAAGTTGCTTGCGGTAGGAAAAATGAATGCTTCAATCCTTGTCAAGCACGGGATAAGTTTTCAATGATTTTTGCATCTCGAGGATCTCTCTGGAAGGTCGTGGAGGCAATGTCGGGCCAACCTATCTAAAGGCTGCCGCCTCTGCCGCCGACCCCAAAGGAGGTTCCCCGTACAGTTGAATTCATGGCTTGGGAACTTTCTCAAGCAGGGGTCAAGGGGTTGCCTTCCTGCGCTCGTTTAGGTTAGGCGTTTGTGTTTTTTGTCGGGGCGACGGTCCTGAGATGCCCTCTCGGGGTTCGCTCCAGTTGTCCGGCGACTTCAGGTTCCTGGTGTCCAGAGGGTATGTTGGGCCGTCTTTGGTAGATCTTGGGTTCTTTTCCGAGCATGTGGAGGCGTGGTTGGGCTTCTGCGGGGCCTTATCCTCTTCTTCCGCGACTTTTCGGCCTCTCCTCGTTCTCTTTCCCGTCGCTTCCTCCTCCTCCTCCTCCTTGGCTTTTTGGCCTTCCGTTTCTCGACCGGCTCCCATGATGATGATGACGATGATGATGATAATGATAATGATGATGATGATGATGATGATGATGATGATGATGAGGATGATGATGATGATGATGATGATGATGATGACGATGATGATGATGATGATGATGATGATGATGATAATGACGACGACGCTACCGACGACGACGACGGCGTCGACGACGATGATGGTGCTGATCATGCTGATGATGGTGATGGTGATGCTGATGCTGATTATGATGATGATGATGATGACGATGATTATGATGATGATGATGGTGGTGATGATGATGATGATGATGATGATGATGATGATGATGATGATGATGATGGGGATGATGAAGAAGTGGTGATGGTGATGGTGGATGATGATGATTATGATGATACTGATGCTGATGCTGATGATGATGATGATGCTGCTGATGCTGATGATGGTGGTTTTGGTAGCTGTAGTGGTGGTCATGATGATGGTGATGATTATGATTAGGATTAATATTATTATCATGATGATGATGATGATGATGATGATGATGATGATGATGATGATGATGATGATGATGATGATGATGATGATGATGATGATGATGATGATGATGGTGATGATTGTGATGATGGTGATGATGGTGTTGATGGTGATGTTGATGATGGTGCTGCTGATGATGATGATGATGATCCGAACTTCGAGATGCCACGCAACAGGTTGTCAGGCCAGTTTGACCTGCGACATCCTGGCAACTGGCAACGCTTAGCTCCCACATGCCCTGTCCTGATGTGGTCCTGTGTGTTTCGCCCGAGAGTCCCTCGCGCTTCTGAGGTCGGAGATGCCCCGAGAGGCCACGCAACACGTTGACCGGCCAGTTTCGCCTGAGCCACCCTCGCAATTGTGGATTTGGAGACGCCCTGACCGGAGGTGGCCTCTCCAAAATCGCCTGAAACATCCTCGCAGCTCGTCGGGGCGGACATTTCCTGACCCTGTCAGGTTGGATAATGATAGTATTCCCTACCTAGGCTCTGCCTAGAAGGGTTCTTACCCTGTTCTCTTCAAGGGCCGGGCAGTGTAAATCGCCCCGGGCGGTTTCCCCGGCATCCGCCCCGTGGTTCCCCCAGTGACGTCCCCTTAGCTTAGCGTTGCTTATCTCATCTTAGCTTAGCTTAATTCATCTTAGCCCTGCTTCGTTCCATCTCAGGTCAGGTTTATCTCAGCTTAGCTTACCTTCATCTTAGTTTCGCCGAGCTTTAGCATAGCACAGCGCAGCATAGCATAGCAGAGCGTAGCACAGCATAGCGCAGCACAGCATATCATAGCATAGCATAGCATAGCACAGCGCAGCATAGCATAGCATAACATAGCATAGCATAGCATAGCGCAGCATAGCACAGCATAGCACAGCGCAGCATGCGCAGCATAGCAGAGCAGAGCATAACATGGTGATGCTGATGCTGGTGGTGGTCATGATGGTGATGATAAGGATGGTGATGATGTTGATGTTGATGATGACGATGAGCATGAGGATGATGATGATGATGATGATGATGATGATGATGATGATGACGATGGTGATGACGATTATGATGATGATGATGATGCTGATGCTGATGCTAATCATGATGAGAATGATGGTCATCGTGGTGTTGATGATGATGATGATGATGTTGGTGATGACGATGAGCATGAGGATGATGATGCTGATGCTGATGCGGATGCTGATGATGATGAGGAGGATGGTGATCGAGACGGTGATGGTGACGGTGATCATGATGATGAGGATGATGGTGATGGAGATTGTTACGATGACGGTGATCATGATGATGAGCATGAGGATGAGGATGAGGATGATGGTGTTGATTTTGATGATGGTGTGGCTGATGCGGGTGGAGATGAAGATGGATATGGTGATGCGGCCTTTGCGGCGGATGACGACGAGGATGATGACGATGATGATGATGTTGATGATGATGAGGATGGTGATGATGGTGATGATAATGGTGATGATGATGTATATGATGATGATGAGGAAGAGGAGGAGGAGCAGGTTCATGTCGATGCTGCCGCTGCTGATGATGGTGATGATGAAGAATTTGATGATACTGCTGATGATTATTTTGATGCTGCTGCTGCTGATGATCATGTTGCTGTTGTTCTAGTGATGATGATGATGATGATGAAGATGATGATGAGGATGATGGTGATGGTGATGGTGATGGTGATGGTGATGGTGATGGTGATGGTGATGGTGACGGTGATGATGATGATGCTGATGATGATGATGATGATGATGATGATGATGATGATGATGATGATGATGATGATGATGATGATGATGGAGACGAAGAATATGATGATGGTGGTGGTGGTGGTTTTTCCATGTGGGATGTGTCGTAGCACCAGAGGCCCTCTATTCGAGGGAGGGTGTGCCCGAGCCGAGATTTACAATTTTCCAGCTGTAGCTGCTTTAGGGGGAGCCTTCTTTCTCGGTTGGGCCCCCAGGCAGAAATTCGGGGCGTCCCAGATGAAAAATCACCCCGGAACCGTTCCAGCATGTTATCCCCTTTGGGCTCCCCCAGTGGACCAGGCGCTTTCGGGGATAATTGGACGGGTGTTGCACCCGTTCCCTCAAACCAGTCATATTCCACATCGAATCTCACAGCGTGTGCCCTTCCAGCAGTGTGTACATGGGCTCCACCCGAAGAGACGGTTCGGTGGACCTGGACGAGCGTATCTCTCTAATGTGTGACTCGCTGTTCTGTGAGGTTTGTCGATCCCTGGAGGTGTCCCGCTCCAGGTCAGCACTGGTGATCTAAGGTAATGCTGCCAATGGCGAGCGAGAGAGAGAGAGAGAGATAGAACACTGAGGCAGGGAGGAGGAGAAGGAGGAAGAGGAGGACGAGGAGGAAAAGGATGCTGAAGAAAGAGGAACACAATATCACATAATAATCGTAACAATAAGAAGAAGACGGGTAATAAAACATAGCGTACTAGTGTTAGTACCAATCATACGAATATGAATGCGAGTAGTACGAAAATGTGAACACTAGTACTACACCGAATAAGAAAGCACAGTAGTACAAATCCGAACATTTCGAATATCATTACGAATGCTACGACAAAAAATTTTTACAGACACATACATCTAATATTACGAATTATACTGCTACTTCTGATCCTACTACGGGTAATCTTAATATTATGAATAATTAATACGGCCCATTCCCGGCTAGTTCCCACTAGCCCCAGCCTTCGGAGTGACGGCCCATGCGGCGCAGGGGCAGACGTTCAAACAGGGTGTCATAGTGGACCTGAGCATCGGCGGAGGCACGTCACCTCTGTCGAGCTACGTGGCACTGACGCGGGTGCAGCGCCGCGAGGACATGCTGATCTTTCGCCCTTTCGACATTGCGCCGTATCAGAAGAAGGACGAACGGAAGGGCCCGGACTTGCTGCTGCGCGCGTTGCGCGGAGAAGACTTGGACTGGGAGGCGATAGAAAAGGAGTTCATGCTGTCCGGCAGGTGCGCGGTCTGCGGGTGCACGAAGTACAAGAATATGTGCCCAACGGTCGGGCAGTGGAACCGCGCAGACGGGCTCCGCGTGTGCACCGTGTGCCTGGAAGATAAGAAGAGGGCGGGCACGCCGTGGCAATGCATGGAGTGTGGGCTGTGGAAGTGCCAGGAGGCTTTCCACGCGTCACAGCACCACGCGTCGAAGTTGACGACGCGGCGCTGCGTGGACTGTCCCGAGAGACGGAGTTGCCGCGTGTGCGAGGTTCGAAAGTACGAAGAAGCGTTCGCCCAGTATCAGTGGGAGCTGGCAGGGAACAGCCGGTGTAGAGGGGGGATGTGCTTAGATTGCGAGGAGCTGAAGAAGCACCTGAAGTGTTCCCGCGGAACAGGTCTGCGACGAACCCACATGCAAAGCTTGTAAGAAGTTGCAGAGGGAGGAGGAGAAGGTCCGCGCCGAAGAAGCAAAACGGGTTGCATGCTCGAAATGTGGGGAGTCTAAGAGGAAGGCCGAGTTTTCAGATCACAAGCTGACCCACGCTTCGAAAGCGTCGATTCTTTGTTCCAGTTGCGTCGATGCTGCAGCTGCAGAGCGGGACAGGGCGTCGCGGAAAGACGTGAGGTTCTGCGTTGGGTGCCATGTGGCGCAGGGACGCGATTGTTTTTCGAATCGAATGTGGGAGAAAAGGGGCTGCTCACAACCGCAAGTGCACGCGCTGCGTCGAGGCGTCAGCTGTGAGCTTGAAGATTTGCGCTGTGTGCGAAGTGGCGCAGGGGCGTGATTCTTTCGCGGACCGCATGTGGACAAGCGTAGCTGATCGAGATCGCAGACGCAAGCGTTGCGTCGAGGGAGACAAGATACAGCGGGGATGTTGGAAATGCATTGGCTGCAAGGGCGCGATGCCGAAGGTGGAATTCAGCCGTTGGCTGGCTGGGCGGAATTCGAAGAAACCAAATAATAAGCAAAGATGCAACAAGTGCTTCGTGCATGAAGAGCGGAGGAGGAAGGAATTCGCTGAGAGGAGTTTGGAGTCGGTGACGAAGAAACAGAAGTCCAGGTAGCCGGCGCGCGTGGAGTGGGGAAAGGCGCAGGCTCTGGCGGCTTATGCCTATGGGCTCTTAGGAGGTGGAAAAGACAAGTGGAAGTGCCGTGGTTGGGGGTCCCAAGAACTGAGCTGCCGTTGGGTGGGGAGTCCCCAGAACAGAGCTGCCGTGGATGCAGGTGTCGGGACGTGGTGAGAGCGTGGGAGGGGCGTCGGTGGGTTCCGGGCGAGAAATTGCAGGTTGGGGTGTCCCAAGAACAGAGCTGCCGTGGATGCAGTTTACGGGACGTGGCGAGAGCGTGGGGGGGAGCGTCGGTGGGTTCCGGGCGAGAAATTGCGGGTTGGGGGGTCCCAAGAACGGAGCTGCCGTGGATGGGGGTGTCGGGGCGTGGTGGGGGCGTTGTGTGGGGGGGGGCGTTAATGGGTTCCGGGCGAGAAATTGCGGGATGGGAGGTCCCAAGAACGGAGCTGCCGTGGATGG
>CAUYUJ010003258.1:92462-97462 GCA_963575745.1 Prorocentrum cordatum
TTCCGGGCGAGAAATTGCGGGCTGGGGGGTCCCAAGAACAAAGCTGCCGTGGATGGGGGCGTTGGGACGTGGTGGGAGCATGGGAGGGGCGTCGGCGGGTTCCGGGCGAGAAATTGCGGGTTGGAGATTCTCAGGAACAGAACTGCCGTGGATGAGGGTGTCGGGACGTGGTGGGAGGGTGGGGGGGGACGTCGGTGAATTCCGGGCGAGGAATTGCGAGTTCGGGATTCCAAGAACAGAGCTGCAGTGGATTGGGGTGGTCGGGACGTCGTGGGAGCGTGGGCGGGAGCGTCGCTGGGTTCCGTGCGAGAAATTGCCGGTTGGGGGGTCCCAAGAACAGAGCTGCCGTGGATGGGGGTGTCGGAACGTGGTGGGAGCGTGGGGGGGAGGCGTCGGTGGGTTCCGTGCGAGAAATTGCAAAAGGTTGGGGCGGTCACAAGAACAGAGCTTGTCCGTGGATGCGGTGTCGGGAACGTGGGGTGAGAGCGTGTTGAGTCTACGTCGGTGGAGTTCCGAGCGAGGAATTCGGGGTGGAGAGGTCCCAGGGGCGTGGGGGGGGGGCGTTGGTGGGTTCCGTGCGAGAAATTGCGGGTTGGGGGGTCCCAAGAACAGAGCTGCCGTGGATGGGGGTGTCGGGGCGTGGTGGGAGCGCGGGGAGTCGCGTCGGTGGGTTCCGGGTGAGAAATTGCGGGGTGGGGGGTCCCAAGAACGGAGCTGCCGTGGATGGGGGTGTCGGGACGTGGTGGGGGCGTGGGGGGGGGCGTTGGTGGGTTCCGGGCGAGAAATTGCGGGTTGGGGGATCCCAAGAACAGAGCGGCCGTGGATGGGGGTGTCGGGACGTGGTGGGAGCGTGGGGGGGGGCGTCGGTGGGTTCCGAGCGGGAAATTGCGGGTTGGGGTGTCCCAAGAACAGAGCTGCCGTGGATGCAGGTGTCGGGACGTGGTGAGAGCGTGGGGGCGGGCGTCGGTGGGTTTCGAGCGAGAAGTCAGGTGGGGTGGCCCAAAAACAGTGGTCCCAGGGCGGAGTGGGGGTGTCGGGCCAGGTCGACAGCGGGGCGGTTTGGGGCGAGAAATTGTCAGGTGATGTGGCCCAAAAACAGAGGTGTCAGGGCGGGGTGGAGGTGTCGGACCAGGTCGACGGCGGGGCGGTTTCGGGCGAGAAATTGACGGCGGGGGTGGCCCAAGAACAGAGGTCCCAGGGCGGGGTGGGGGGGTCGAACCAGGTCGACGGCGGGTCCAGGTGGAGGGCGTGGGTAGGTTCTGGACCAGGAATTGTCGTATCCAGGTCAGATTGATATCGCACACGCCTCTGGGGTCGGCGGATCTTTGGAGCAAGTGGGAGGGGATGTACCACACATCTCACACGCCGTGTCGCCTCTTGCCATCAGGGATTGGCGGACTTGCACGGGGGCCTGTATGCTGACATGGATGTTGAGGCCCGCGGGTCACCCTTCCCGCACCTCCCAGCCGGCATGGTGAGTGTCGTCGCGAGCCCGTACCCAGAGAACGAACAACACCAGAATTCGATGATGGCGTCGCCGCCGAGGCACGCCTTCTGGCGCGCCTTCGTCGAGGAGGCCGTGCGGCGGCGCAGCGACGCTGGGAGCTACCGGACGACGTGGCAGTTGACCGGGCCGCAGCTCCTCGACGCGGTGGTGCGGGCGCGGCCGCACGAGGTGCACGTGCTGCCGACCGCAGAATTCAACCCCGCCGTGCGCTCCCCGCTGTTTCACGCGACGGCCGTGGTGACGCGGCACTTTTGCACCAGCGTGTGGACGCACGACATGCGTAGAACAAAACGCGGCATGAACATAAACTTTCGGAGCTCCGCACGGATTTCTCGCATCGGCACGTGGACCACCCTTCCTGGCGCGCGGAGCGCGCCAGGGGCAGCGCTGGATGCGCCGCAAAGGGGGGCCCAGCGCCGATCCAAGAACTCTGCACGGAGCTCCGAAAGCTTCAGCTCGTGCCGATTTTTCTTCGAGATATGGACGCTGGCGGCATGCGGCTGTACCACGCGTCAAAGGCCGGGGACCTCGAGGAGATCCAGGCAGCGGCGGAGGCTGGGGCGGACCTCGAGGCGTGCGACCATGCCGGCCTCACTGCGATGCACCACGCCGCGATCCGTGGCGACGCCGCGGCGCTCTCGCTCGTCGCGTCGCTGGGAGGCGATGTGAACGCTCGGGACAAAAACGACAGCACCCCTCGAGGAAGAGCCAACGGCATACATCAGAGGAGAAGATGTACTGATACCGCTGCTCGTCCTGGAGCGCCCTCGTCGTCGTGGTTGAATTCTCCTGGCGATCCTAGTCATAAGGCACCTTCGGAGGGGTCCAGGGAGCAGCGGTATCGGCATCGTTTGATTTTTCAGTAAGCAGAAGGTCTTCACGTTTCGCGTATTACCAGAAGCCCATCCAGAGACGATACCCACGCGAGCTGCATGGATCAGGAAGCTGAATGAGGGAATGATGACGGGTCGGAAAGCGAGGAGGAGAAGGAGGAGGCAGAGGTCCAGGAGGAGGAGGAGGAAGAGGGAAGAGGAGGGAGGAGGAGGGAGGAGGGAGGAGGATGAAGAGGCAGAGGAGGAGGAGGAGGTGGAGGAGGATAGGGATGGAAGAGGGGGTGGAGATGAGGGGAGATGGATGATGAATGAGGAGGAGGAAGGAGGAGGAGGAGGAGGAGGGAAGAGGAGGAGGAGGAGAGATAGAGAGGAGGAGGAGGAGGAGGAGGAGAACAGGGAGGAGGAGGAGGAGGAGAGGAGGAGGAGGAGGAGGAGGAGAAGGAGGAGGAGGAGGAGGATGAGTAGGAGGAGGAGGAGGAAGAGGAGGAGGAGGACGGGGGAGGAGGAGGACGGGGGAGGAGGAGGAAGGAGGAGGAGGAGGAGGAGGAGGAGGAAAAGGAAAGGAGGAAAACTTGGACGAGGAGGAGACCCTCGCTGGTCTTCTCTTGTGAGAGCCTCTCGGAGGACTCCTGCGGCCATCTTGGGGTCCTCTTCGGCCCCTCATTGGGTCCTCTTGGGACTGTCTCGGGGCCCTCTGGGGGCCCTCGTGGCCTTCGGGACCTCTTGGGGCTCCCTGAAAGGGTCTCGGGGCCTTTTCATGGGGCGGTCTTGAGCCCCGCGGCTCGAAAAGGGAAGGGTTGTCAATTGACCCCCCCCCTCGGAAGCCGAAACGTTGTCTCTCGGGGGCCTCTTGGCGCGCTCTTTGGGGGCCACTCGGGGGCCTTTCGGGCCGTTTTACTACCCTGTTGGGCTCCCCGGGCTCTCTGGGGCCATCCTGGGACCTCATCGCCCCATCGGATGCGAAACGGCAAGATGGTACAAGTCACTGTTCCCTGATGTTTTGGAACGGTTTTCGTCTCTTGGGATGAACCGCGGGGGTTTCGAGAGCACTTAGAGCCCTAGAAAATCATGAACCATCTCCCGCTATCTTGAGCAATATTGGAGGCCATCTTAAGGCGTCGGGGGCCATCGTGGAGCCATCTTGGGCCCAAAAGGGCCGTCTGCCACCTCGCGCCCCCCCAAACTCCAGGGGAGGGGCAGGGGGAGGGGTGAAGCTATCCCCCAGCCGCAAACCGTCTCGCTCCATTGCACCTGCGCTCCCAACGCAGAAGTAGCACCCGAGTCTCATCATGCGCAGGCGCCTCCATCGACAACGATCGGGAGCCAATGCAGACGCCAGCCAGGTGAGCGACGCCCGCGAGATGCGCCGCGCGTGCCAAAGCACCCCCATCGTCCTTGTCAAAGAAAAGTTCAACATGATCGTGGGGCGCCCGCACATGATCCAATAGTTTACAGCAACGTGCATTTGGCATTGTTTTTGACGGGGATGGTGGGCCTGTGCGCACCAGGGAGTTCGTCACTCCCACCCGTCCCTGTCAAAGAGGAAATCAAGTAATCGTGGGGCGCCCGATCATGATCGAGATTTTGGTGCATAATGCATTAGGTTTGTTTTTTGACAGAGATGGTGGGGGAGGGGTGTGGGGCGTCATTGGCACGGGCTAGTGGCCAGTAGAGTGGGGGAGGAGACGTTTAATAATAAGAGGCAGTGACAGCCCTCTCCCTGAGAAGGGGAGATTCTGCTTGGAAAAGGGAAGACAAAACCCGTCATACCATGTGCGCCCACGAGGGCTGCTGGGTTGTTCGGGCGTCCGCGCGGACCTCCGAAAGTTTGTGTTTGTCCAGGTCGCCCCCAGGAGCGCGAATTTGATCGCGCACGGCGCACCGTGGCTTGGGCTGGAGTGGCGCCCTTCTCAAATGCGGCGGCGCGAGGGCGCGAAGATGTCCACGTGTCGCGCATCGCGGGGCGCGATGCGCGATGTCAGCAGACTTCGTTTATGGCGGAGAAGCATGTGCCGACACCGCCGCTCCCCGGACCTCTCTCGGGGTGCTTTCTGACCAGGACCTCGAGGAGAACCCAGCCGTGGCGACGGGGGCTCTCCAGGAAGGGTAGCGCCTGACTTTGTGCCGATGTCTGTTCCTCTGTCTCCACTACGCGGTGCAGCTCTGCAGGCCCCAAGCCGTGGCGCTGCTGCTGGACCGGCGCGCTTGCATGGCTCCGCGCCTCAGGTCAGTGTCGTCGGACCCATCCCCATCCCTACCGTGCCGTGCTCGGTGTTGCTGCTCTCCATTCGAATCTCGTGCTACAGAAGGGAAGGAGAACGGGGCACGAGACAGGGATTGCGAGGAGGAGCAGGATGAGGACCATCAGCAATCAGACCAGGAGGAGAGCGGCAGGATAAGCATCACCAGGAGAAGGATGACGAGCTGCAATGGCAGGAGGACGAGCAGGATGGCGAACCGCATCATGAGGAGGAGGAGGAGGAGGAGGAGGAGGAGGAGGAGGAGGAGGAGGAGGAGGAGGAGGAGGAGGAGGACGACCACCCTGCCACCCCAAGTGGGGATGGGCCCCTCGAAACCCGAAGGGAACAGCCTGCATCTCTGTGGTTTGTTTGGGGTAAATCGGCCAGTGGGGCCCAGGCCGCCTCGGTGGGGAGCGCAGC
>CAUYUJ010003258.1:102462-124962 GCA_963575745.1 Prorocentrum cordatum
GTTTGGTTGACAGGGAAAGTCTTGATGCTCAAACTGGGCCCCTTGCCCCCGGGTTACAACAACAACGGCTCCCGCCAGAGACTTCCTTACAATTTAGCCAGGACCCCCGCTCCCGCGCGAGACTTTCTCGCATGTTATTCAGGAATCGCGCTCTCGTTTGGGACTTCCTTACAATTTATTCAGGAATCGCTCTCCCGGCGCTCTGGAGTCGCGCTCTCGCTGGAGACTTGCTTGCAACTTACTGAAGAATGGCCTTGCGTTGGAATTTCCTGCAATTTGCCCCAGCGCCGCGCTCCCGACACCCAGGCACCCAGGAGTCGCGCCCGTTGTGGCCCCATGTGCATGCCCTTCGTGGCCCCGCTGTCGCCATTTGTGTCCCCCTCACTGTCCTACGTGGCCCAGTTGCTACCCTCAGTGGCCCCATAGTTGCCTTCTGTGGCCCCGCATTATCTGCACTTCGTGGCCCCCGCTCGTTCGCGCTCTTCGTGGCCCCATACGCATTCTCTTCGTGTCCCCGCTGTCGCCCTTCGTGGCCTACTTCGTGCCCTTCGTGGCCCTGCTGTCGTTCTCTCTCGCTCTCGCTTTTGCTCGTCGTCGTCGTCGTCGTCGTCGTCGTCGTCGTCGTCGTCGTCGTCGTCGTGGTCGGTCCCCTGTCCGTCCCTCTTGGGGTTGGGTCGACGGTCCGCGGCCGCCCCGCCGATCAGCGCTGCCGCTGGCCAGGCCGACGGTCCGCGGCCGCCCCGCCGCTTGCCGGGGCCCGGCCTGCAGGGAAGGAAGGTATACCACCCAACAGGGGTTCGATCGAAGACGAAGAGGGCGGGTATCAAGTGTTTGGGAAACACGCGCTGTTGGACACTCGAGCATATAAGGGCGAACAGTCTTAAAGTTATTGTTGTTGAACATTATTAATTCTAAAGAATAATTATTGTTGGGGCCCCTGGTGCACGGCCCCCCTGCGCCGCCTAGGCCGCAGCTACATTTTCATCATTTTCGTGAGGAAGCCTCAGGTAATTCGATGTGATCAAGATCCGGTTGTTTTGTTCCCCCCCGCTTTCCCTTGCAAAAAACACTATAAAATGACATTTCTTGTTCTAATATAATCAAATTTCAAGAATCCCTTGCAAAAAATAAGGTAAAGTGGACATTCGCGCGCGCAAGACGAAATCCTTCCAAAAGCTTAGTGTTCGGAACGATTTTAACATAAAAACATCAAAAAACCAATGGTTTTTCAACAAAAAAATGTCAAAATCTCATCCCGCGCGCTCTTGCGGATTCGTAGGAAAACCCAACACTTTTTAAACATTTCTGTCAAACGGGCTTTTGCGAGCAACTTTTTCGAACTTCTGCGACAACGGTTGCGCACCTGCCAGGGCCATCATCCCTGTCAAATAATACCATGCGGGACACATTCGTTTTTTCTTCGCGCGCGCACGCCGAAATCTCCAAAAACCATTGGGCTTCTTAAGAATTTTAGCACCGCGCATCATAAAATCACACGAATAGCACCGTAGGTCCTCGAAAAACACCTGCACGACTTTTCAAAATTTCTACCCGCGCGCGCTGTCCTAACAACTTCTGTGGGTGTGTACTCCACGCCAGTGTAGTAGCCACGGTCGTCCGCAGGCCACGAAGTGAAGTGTCCGAACGTCATAGGGCGGGAAGCTGGGTGTGGGTGGTGGCGAAGAGTCGTGTGGATATTTGGTAGAGCTTGCACTGCCCCCCCACAAAGTGGGGGTATTGGCTGGCGTCGCATGAAAACCCTGGCACTGGTGAGAACACTGAGCGTTCGGGTAAAGTGATTGTTGTTGTTGTTGTTGTTGTTGTTGTTGTTGTTGTTGTTGTTGTTGTTGTTGTTGTTGAAAGATAAGTAGTAAGCAATTAATTACTGTTGGACCCCTTACAGGCGCCCTGGCGCTCTCGCCTCGGCGCCGGCTACATTTTCATTGAAAATGAGGCTTACGCTCGAGTGGTTCGGGGGACCGCCAAAACCGCCCCCCAAACAACAACAACAACGCTCCCGCTCGAGGCTTCCTCCCTTTTTCCGCAGGGCTGGTGTTCTTGCTCGCCGCCGAAAACCGCCGTCCTAACAAAATCAGCGCTTCCGCTCGAGACTTCCTCCAGTTTTACCTTGGAATTGCGCGCTAGTCTTTCTCTCATCGGCGCCGCCCCCAGCAAAATAATACTCCCGCTCGAGGCTTCCTCCCTTTTTTACTCTAAGGCGGTGCTCCTCCTCGCCGCCGAAAACCGCCGCCCCGACGAAGCCAGCGCTCCCGCTTGATATTTCCTTCCGTTTTACGCTGGACTGGCGCCCGACTCTCTTTTGAATTGGTGCTGCTTCCAGCAAGAACAACGCTCCCGCTCGAGGCTTCCTCCCTTTTTCCTGAAGACGGTGCAGTTCCTCGCCGCCGACAACCTCCGTCCCGACTAAACCACGGCTCCCGCTCGATGCTTCCTCAGTTCTTACTCAAGGCGGTACTCCTCCTGGCCGCCGAAAACCGCCGCCCCGACAAAACCAGCGCTCCCGCCCGATATTTCCTTCCGTTTTACGCTGGACTGGCGCCCGACTCTTTTTTGAATTGGCGTCGCTCCCAGCAAGAACAACGCTCCCTGGTGATGAATCATGATGCTGATGATGCTGATGGTAATGGCGATGGTGATTGTGATGATGATGATGATGATGATGATGATGGTGATGATGATGCTGCTCATGGTGATGATGGTGATGGGGGTGATGGTTATGTGGATGGTGATGATATTGATGATGCTGATGGTGATGATAATGATGACGGTGGTGATGGTGATGATGACAACGACGATGATGATAATAGTGATGATAAAGATGATGATGGTGACGACATTGATGATGATGATGATGGTGATGATTACGATAATGATGGTGGTGAGGATGATGAATCTGATGATGGTGATGGTGATGATGACGGTGACGATGATGATGCTGACGATGACGATGACGATGCTGATGGTGATGATGATGGTGATTCTGATGATAATGCTGATGGTGATGGTGGTGATGATGATGCTCATGGCGATGTTTATCGCGAGGACTATGATGACGATGCTGATGCTGATGCTGCTGATGATGATGATGATGATGATGATGGTGACGATGACCTTTATGATGCTGATGGTGGTGATGATGACGACGAGGATTATGACGATGATAATGGTGATGATGGTGATGATGATTGTGATGCTGATGGTGATGATGATGATGAAGAGGAGTATGATGATGGTGATGGTGATGATGATGGTGATGCCGATGGTGATGCTGGTGATGATGATACTGTTGCAGATGATTATGATGATGATGGTGGTGGTTGGGGTGGTGATGATGAGGATAATGATGATGATGATGATGATGATGATGATGATGATGATGATGATGATGATGATGAGGACGGCGATGACGATGAAGATGATGATGGTGATGATGATGCTGGTGACTGTGATGATGATGATGATGCTTATGGTGGCGATGGTGATGATGATGATGCTGATGATGATGATGCTGATGCTGATGATGATGATAATTGTGCTGGTGATGATGATGACGTGGATGATGATGATGGTTCTGGTGATGATGACGATGATGATGATGATGATGATGATGGTGCTGATTGTGATACTGATGATGCTGATGATGATGATGATGATGGTGATGGTGATGGTGATGGTGGTGATGATGATGATGGTGAGGATGCTGATGACGACGATGATGAGGATGAGGATGAGGATGATGATGCTGATGGTAAAGATGATGGTGATGATGATGGTGGTGGTGGTGATGGTGATGGTGATGGTGATGATGATGATGATGATGATAATGATTATGATGATGGTGGTGACGGTGGTGATGATGATGCTGATGATGAATATTATGATTTTGATTGCAATGGTGATGATGACGATGATGATGATGATGCTGATGATGCTGCTGATGATGATGACGACGTTGATGATGATGATGATGATGATGATGTTGTTGTTGTTGTTGTTGCTGTTGTTGATGATGATGATGATGATGATGATGATGAGGATGAGGATGAGGATGAGGATGAGGATGAGGATGAGGAAGATGATGATGATGAGGATGATGATGATGATGATGATGATGATGATGAGGAGGAGGAGGAGGAGGAGGAGGAGGAGGAGGATGATGATGATGATGACGATGATGAGGTGGGTGGAGGAGGGCAGAGGCGGGCGGCCAGGCGGTGTGCTCGGGCTGCCGCGCCGTGACCTATTGCGGCCCTGGCTGCCAGCGCGCGGACTGGAGTTGCCACCGGCCCCTGTGCCGACAGCTCCAGAAATGGCGTCCGTTTTGTGGACCTCCCTGCTCCCTCCGAATGGATCTGTTCGACTCTAGTTCGACTCCTAGTTCGACTCTAGTTCGGTCTAAGTTCGACGCAACTTCCATTTGATTCGACGGCAGTTCGACGCATCATCGACACCTGAGTGGAGCGAGTGGCTCCAGGAAGGTCCCAGAACGTGCATATGACGTTTATGGAGGGACGAAGAGGACGGCGGGGAGGAGGAGGAGCAGGAAGAGGAGTAGGAGGAGGAAGACGAAATTGACGACGACAAGGCTCGTCGTCGTCGTCCTCCTCCTCCCTCACCTCGCCCCAATGCTCGTTCTCATCCTTGTCTGCCTTCCCCCCGCGCGCAGGAGCGCGCGCGCGGGATGAGGCAGATTTGCCGACACGCCTTCCGAGCCGCCAACGCCATTGCTGAAGTCATCTCCCGCCACCGCCCGTCATCGAGCCACACCGTCATTCGCGCTTCTCGCATCAGCCAAACATACTTCCACTGTGTGTGCGCAGGCCCCCCCCTCCCAGGGGTGGCGCGCGCGCTCAGAGATCCTATAGCATGTGTTCGGTGTTGGGCGCTTTCTGGCTATACCGTCCGGGTAACGATATGTTATAGTATGCTCGTACTATATGCTCAGGACGGACGTGCGACTCCAAGGGGCGCGCACAATACAAGGATGGCCTCCTGCGTCCCGTGTATGCCTGCGTCATCGCCATCACGCTTGCAACGCTTGGTGTTGCTACGTCAGGGGGTAACATTATCAGGTCATCAATGCTGCTACAAGGGTGGCCTCCGGGTCTCCCTCGCTCCCCTGCGTGACACCGTGCGTCCATCATTTGGCATGTGTTGTAGGCTCAAGAGTGCTGTCAAGTGCCCATTGTCCTGCCCCAGTGCTCATGGCGGCTTTCCCTTGATGCTTGTGCCAGCGTGATGGGCCAAGGGGATGTTTTGAGCAGTCATGGTTTCATGAATCTTTTCGAGGTGTTGAGTGACTTTCAGCTGCTCTTAGATTCAGCCAGGCGCGCTGGATGTTAGCGAAGTGCGGCACACGCAGTGGAGCAAGCATCATCATGCTGCTGTCAGGGACATGATGTTTACGGCTACGGGGGAGGCAGGGGGGAGGTGGGGAGGGGATGGGAGACGGGGTGGGGCTCGAGGACCTTCCCCCGCCTGCTTCCTCCTCGGCCTCCATCCCTCGGGTCGGTCCTTCCCTCTCTCTGCGGCCGAGCTCTGGGCCGTTCCTCGGGGCGGCTGGGATCCTCCTCCTCGCCTCGCGGAGCGTGAGCGGACCCCGCTGGCGGCGGCCAGCGGGGTTCCAAGTTCACGCCTCCTCCCCCTCCTCCTGCTCCTCCTCCTCCTCCTCCTCCTCCTCCTCCTCCTCCTCCTCCCTCTCTTGCTTCTCCTTCTCCTTCTCTTAGCTCTCCTCCTTCTTCCCCTCCCTCTCGCTCCTCCGCCTCCCCCGCCTCCTTCGTGGCTTCCTCATCCTGTCGCTATCGCTGCCAGCTTCAAAACGACGCAGCCATCATTCTGTCTTCCTCCTCAGCTTCCTCCTTCTCCTCTGCTCGTTACTCTCGCGTGCCTCGTGTGTCTCCCTCGAACGAACACCGTGCAACCCACCCCGCGCAGGGAGAGGTGGTGAGGTGTGTGAGTGGGGCCATCTCGGGAAGGCCACCCCTTCGGCCCAGCAGCCCCCCCCTGGCTCGCCGCTGAGCTTCCTCCGTGCAGCCGGACACCCACATCGCAGCTGTTTTTCCTACGTCCTGTGTGTTGGGTCCTCGTTCTGAATTCACAGCGCCGCGCTCCATTCCATCTGACCTCTTCCCCGTCCTTCCCTCTTCTGTCGCACTCCTCTATACACTTTCTCATTCTCCTCTTCCCTCTGTCCACCCACTACCACAATTTCGGCGCACCCCTCACACGTTTCGTGGCCCGATAGGAAGCGCCACCGAAGGCCGCAGTGGCAGGGTTTGCATGCGTACTCGGGTCCATTTTGGCGCTCCCTCAAACGTTTCGTGGCGCCACAGGTCCACCGAAGGCCCCAGTGTCAGGATTCGCATGTGTACTCGGTTCCAAGTCGGTACCGCTCACACGTTTCGTGGCCCCATATGGAGCTCCAGCGAAGGCCCCAGAGCCAGGGTTCGCATGCGTACTCGGGTCCATCCTGGCGCACCCTTCGCACGTTTCGTGGCCCCCCGAGGGAGCTCCACCGGAGGCTCCAGTGGCAGGGTTTCGCATGCGCACTCGGGTCCACAGTGGCACACCCCTCACATGTTCCGTGGCCCCGCAGGGAGCTCCTCCGAAGGTCCCAGTGCCAGGGTTCGCATGCGTACTCGGGTCCAGTCTGGCGCACGCTTCACACGTTTCGTGGCCCCATAAGGAGCTCCACCGAAGGGTCCAGTGGTAGGGTTCGTATGCGTATTTGGGTCCATCCTGGCGCACCCAACACACGGTTTGTGGCCCTGTGGCGGCTTTGAGTGTAGTTTCCCGTTTCTCGGCGAAGCTTTCAGGGGTATTGCATATCCCTCAATATCTTCACGTGCACTGATCGGTTCTTCCAATACCCGCCACATGTTTACAACGGATTGGGTTGCTCGCCAGCTTTTGGCGTTTTGTGTTGCAAGGCCCGTCGTTTTTCATCACAGCTGTCGGCTTCTGGGGCCCGTGTTCGGGCCCGAGGCCATCGAACATGGATTGGGGCCGAAAAACGGACCCCAGGGTCGGGACCTCCGGGGCCGCGCCTTGACATAATCACATCGCTCTCCCTCCCATTGCTCTGCCTTCCTTCGTCCTCCTCCTCCTCCTCCTTCCCGCCCGCGTTCCGTTCTTCTCCTCTCGTGCCCTTCGGTGCATCCTCTCGGCTGTTGGCATGGTGCAGATCATCTTGCACTGTCTCTCCAGGCCTCCCATTCGGGGTCCGAGTAGATGGGGTCGTCGGATCATGCCGCATCGCCGATGCGGCTCGATTTGCAGCCGATTTTATCGACAGCTAGCGTGTATCGGCGATGCATCGACGATGCATCGGCGATGCAGCGCGAACCTCCGACCCCATCTACTCTGACCCCGTTTGGAAGGCCTCTAATCCCTCCCCGCCTCGCCCGCAGTTGCCCCGCGATGGATGTCGTCACTGATGCGGCGGCCGTCCCCTCTCTTCCGCGGGAGCGGCACGGAGGAGGGGGCAGGGGGCGGAGCAGCCGAAGGGGGAGGAGAAGAGGGAGGCATTTGGCAGATGGGGGTTAAGAATGAGGATGATGATGATGGTGATGACGATGGTGGTGGTGGTGATGATGATGATGATGATGACGCTTATGATGATGATGCTGACGATGATGATGATGATGATGATGATGATGATGATGATGATGATGATGATGATGATGATATGATGATGATGATGATGGTGGCGATGGTAATGGTGATGGTGATGATGATGATGAAGACGACGATGATGATGATTGCACTGACGATTAACGATGGCTGATGCTGATGATGATTGTGATGATGATGAGGATGATGCTGATACTGACGATGCTCATACCGATTGTGATGATAGTGACGATGCTGATGACGGTGGTGACGACGCTGATGATGATGATGCTGATGATGATGATGATGATGATGATGATGATGATGATGACTCCCGTCATGACGACGACGACGACGATGATGATGATGATCATGACGATGCTGATGGCGATGATGACGATGACGATGATGATGACGCCCGTGATGACGATGATGATGATGCTGATGATGATGATCATCATGATGAGGATGTCGACGACGATGTCGATGATGGTGACGATGATGCTGCTGATGATGAGCCAGATGCTGCTGATGATGATTATGATGATGATGATGACGACCAACGCTGGGTCATCATGATACTGATGATTATGAGGATGCTGCTGATGACGATGGTGATGATGATGAAGAGTATGATAACGATGCTGATGATGCTGATGGTTATGATGATGATGATGCTGATGAGGATGATGATGGTGTTGGTGATGATGATGATTCTGCTCATGGTGATGTCGATGACGAAGATGCTGATGATGTTGACGATGATGCTGCTGAGGATTTTGCTGATGCTGTTGATGACTGTGATGATGGTGCTAATGATGGTGATGATGGTGGTGGTGGTGATGATGACCACGATGATGATGACGATGACGACGATGACGAGGATGGCACCGGTGAAAGAGCTGATGATGACGATGATTATGATGATGATGATGATGCTGATGATGATACGGATGATGATGATGCTGATGCTGATGATGATGATTATACTCATCACCGTTATTAATATTAATGTTTCTATACGTGTTTTTTGAAACAATGCTTATTCTGTTGATGATGATGACGATTTTGATGACGATGCTTACGGTGCTGACGACGACTGCGATGACGACGATGATGCTGATCATGATGCTGATGATGATGATGGCGATGATGATGATGCTGATGATGAGTATGACGATGATGATGATGATGATGATGATGATGATGATGATGATCATGCTGATGATGATGATGCTGATGATGATGGTGATGATTTTGCTGATGCTGATGCTGCTGCTGCTGGTGACCATGTTTTTTGCAGATCATGATGCCGATGATGATGCTGAGGCCGCTGCTGCTGACGATGATGATGGCGATGCTGGTGCCGCTGCTGCTGCTGCGGCTGCTGCGATGCTGCTGCTGATGATGATGCTGATGCTGATGCTCATGATGATGCTGCCGATGATGCTGATGATGATGATGATGATGCTGATGCTGATGCTGATGATGATGATGATGATGATGATGATGATGATGAGGATGATGATGATGATGATGATGGATGATGGTGATGGTGATGGTGATGATGATGATGATGATGATGATGATGATGATGCTGATGATGATGATTATGCTGGTTGTTGTGGTGGTGGTAATGATGCTGACGACAATGACGATGCTGATGCTGATGATGATGCTGATGATGCTGATGGTTTTGATGATGATGCTGATGATGATGGTGATGATTTTGCTGATGCTGATGCTGCTGCTGCTGGTGACCATGTTTTTTGCAGATCATGATGCCGATGATGATGCTGAGGCCGCTGCTGCTGACGATGATGATGGCGATGCTGGTGCCGCTGCTGCTGCTGCGGCTGCTGCGATGCTGCTGCTGATGATGATGCTGATGCTGATGCTCATGATGATGCTGCCGATGATGCTGATGATGATGATGATGATGATGATGATGATGCTGATGCTGATGCTGATGATGATGATGATGATGATGATGATGATGATGAGGATGATGATGATGATGATGATGATGATGGTGATGGTGATGGTGATGGTGATGCTGATGATGATGATGATGATGATGATGATGATGCTGATGATGATGATTATGCTGGTTGTTGTGGTGGTGGTAATGATGCTGACGACAATGACGATGCTGATGCTGATGATGATGCTGATGATGCTGATGGTTTTGATGATGATGCTGATGATGATGGTGATGATTTTGCTGATGCTGATGCTGCTGCTGCTGGTGACCATGTTTTTTGCAGATCATGATGCCGATGATGATGCTGAGGCCGCTGCTGCTGACGATGATGATGGCGACGCTGGTGCCGCTGCTGCTGCTGCGGCTGCTGCGGCTGCTGCTGCTAATGATGATGATGCTGCTGATGATGCTGGTGCTGATGCTAATGATGATGCTGCCGATGATGATGATGATGATGATGATGATGATGATGCTGATGATGATGATGATGATGATGATGATGATGATGATGATGATGCTGATGATGATGATGATGATGATGAGGAGGAGGAGGAGGAGGAGGAGGATGATGCTGATGGTGATGTTGATGCTGATGTTCCTGATGATGATGCTCATGCTGACGATGATTATGCTGGTTGTTGTGGTGGTGGTAATGATGCTGACGACAATGACGATGCTGATGCTGATGATGATGCTGATGATGCTGATGGTTTTGATGATGATGGTGGTGGTGGTGATGATGATGATGCTGATGCTGATGCTGCTGATGATGATAGTGTTGATGATGATGCTGCGGATGGTGATGCTGATGCTGATGATGCTGGTGGTGACGATGATGTTGCTGATGATGAGGTTGACGGATGATGATGCTGATGATGATATTACCGATGGCGACGATGCTGCTGCTGCTGATGATGATTATGATGATGATGCTGATGCTGATGATGCTGATGATGCTGATGATGATGATGATAGTGGTGGTGGTGGTGTTGACGATGATGACGACGAAGAGGAGGAGGAGGAGGCGGAGAAGGAGAAGGAGGAGGAGGAGGGGGAGCAGGAGGAGGAGGGGAAATAAGAGACGGAGGGGGAGGCGGGAGGCGGGAGGCGGGAGGAGGAGGAGGAGGAGGATGATGATGATGAGGAGGAGGAGGAAGCAGAGGAGTAGGAACACGAGGAGGATGAGGAGGAGGAGATGGTGGAGGAGGAGGAAGAAGAAACAGACGAAGACGAAGACGACGAATACTGCTGACAAGAAGCCGCAGCATCATATGAATCTTACAAAGAATAGTCTTTTTTTTTTCTTCAGATTACGCATATTAAGACTAATCGTAGTAACATCGTGGTATTAATCAGCAGCAGGACATACTGACTCGAATACTAATACAAAGAAGAAGGCTGTCCATAATGCAGTCATACGAAGGGGACGAACAAAGAAACTACGCAGACGAAGTGCAAACACACGAACACTACTAATACGAAGACGAAGCAGAAGAAAACTGAGAACAGTACCAAGAAGACGAATGCTACTACGAATAAGAAGTCTCTCGCAATTCTAATGCAATAAGAATGAGACAAGCGGCATACTACTAGTACTTAGTATACTAGTAATGGTATTAAGAGTCGCTTTACTACTAACAGCGATGAGGATATTATGCACACCAACAATAGTAATAGTAGTACTACTAATATTACGCAGAATACTATGGATCATATTCGTAGTAATAGCCCTAATAGCGATACTACTAGCAATCCTAGTAAACATACTGCTAGTAAAACTGTTATTACCAATTGGTCGAATACTGATACTAATAGTTTTTGTTAATCGTATAAGTTATTACGAATGTTAACACTAAGACGAGTAATACTACAATGCTAGTAATAGCAACGCAACGGATGATCCGGATACATATGTTACTCGTAATAATGCGGGTACTTTTACCACCAATGGCAATACTAATAATACAGAAGTGATGTTACTAATCTTAGGTCTACTAATAATTGATATGATTAGTACTTAGAAAGCTATGAATCATTGTAGTAGCAATACACGTAGTCATTTCGGTATTACTATTACGAAACGTATTACTACTAATACGCACTCTACTAATCATAGCACACATACTAACACTATTATTAATACTATCAATGAATATAAGCATACTACGATTGGTGATTTTAATGCTAGTAGTAATGATACAACTACTAATGCTAAGTATACTACTAATGATACCAGTCTTACTAATACTAGCTGGAGTTCTAAGAGTAAAATCGGTAACATCAAGATAACTAACTCAATGTCAGTATCAGTCATACTAGTTGTATAATTACTGATCACATTAAACATGATCGTTACAACCATACGAATGACACGGGTACTAACGATAACACTGCTGACACAACTAATGATACTACAACTATTAGCCATAATACTACTAAGAGGAGGAGGAGAAGGACGAGAGATGATGAGGAGGAGGTGAAGGAGGATGATGATGAGGAGGAGGATGAGGGAGGGATGATGATGATGATGATGATGAGGAGGAGGAGGAGGAGGCGGAGGAGGCGGAGGAGGAGGAGGTGGAGGAGGAGGAGGAGGAGGAGGAACAGGAGCAGGAGCAGGAGCAATTGCAGGAGCAGGAGGAGGCGGAGGAGGAGGAGGAGGAGGAGGATGAGGAGGAGGAGGAGGAGGAGGAGGGGGAGGGGGAGGGGGAGGAGGAGGAACAGGATGAGAAGGAGGAAAAGGATGAGGAAGATGCTTCTGCTGATCCCTATAAAGGAATCCTTGGTATCCAAAGCGTGATGGGGAACCTTTGATTTGCAATATGTGTGAAGGAATCTTTACGGCGATATCCATAGGAATCTTTGATACGAAATCCTTCGTCACGGATTCCGGCCGAGGAATACCTAGTAAGGACTCCTCAGTAGCGCCTCCTTGGTAAGTTCTCTTTTGTAAGGAATCCATGGTACGGAGGTCTCCATAAGGAATTCCGATCGGGGAAATCTCTCGTAAGAATCACCCAACTGTGAATCCTTACTGATAAAGAATCCGGAGTAAAGAACCTTCAAACAAGACCCCTTGAATACGAAATCCTCACTAAGAAATCGGTATGAGGGCTCTTTATTCTGGAACCCTTAGCGAGTTTCTCTTACCAGGGAACCCTTCCTGAGGAGCGTTTGACTGCGAGCCCAAATGAAGACACCCTTAGTAAGGAATTGTTGACGCTTCGCGAGTCCCCACTAGCCCATCCAGAAACGATGCCCAGAGGAATTGCCTCGATCAGGGAAGTGGGCAGCACACAGGGGAAGCCATTATGAGACATCTTGGGATATCTGGAGCCATCTTGGCGCTCTTGGAGTCATCGTAATCAGTGCCCCCCCCCCCCAAGAGGCCAACATGTGGCTAAAGCCTTCGTACAATCAATGATTTGGCATTCTCGCCGAGGCCTCTTGGAGCATCTTGTGTGCCCCTGGGGGTCTCTTGGGACCTCTTGGGGGTCTCTTGGGATCCTCTTGGGGGCATCCTGGAGGCCTCTTGGGGCTTCCTGGCCACCTCTTATGGCCCTCTTGGGGCACCCTTGGGAGCTTTGGGGGCCATCTTTGGGCCATTTTGGGTGAGATCGATCACAGGAGGGGGGGGTACGAATTACAGTCCCCCCTCCCAGGAGGCCAAAATGGGGCCCAAACCCTAGTAAAACCAATGATTTTGGCTTCCTCGCCGAGGCCGTTTTGGACGCTCCGACGACTCGCGACCCCCCCTGTCCAGGTCCATGGGGATGGGGGTAGGGGGAGGGGTAAACCCCTCCCCGAAGGGGAAGAAGGAGGGGTGGAAGAGGAAACGCTCTAAACCACCGACGCCCAGAGGGCTAGTGGGACTCCTTAATCTTTGGTTCCGAATCCGACGTATATGACCGTCTGTAAGAAAACCTTCGTCATGATTCCTTACCCAGGAGTCCTCGGCAATGAGTCCTTCCTATGGAGTCTTATTTGAGGAAGCCTAATTGAAGAGCCCTTGTGGGGGATTCCGTAATCACGGGCCCGCGATAAGAAGTTTCAGTGAGGGATCTTTCAGAGGGGATCCGTCATATGGGATCTTGGCAAGGGAATCCTTAGTAAGGATCCGTTTATTCCGCCTCCTTAGTAAGAGACCCGGTCGTACATACTCGTTAAACAAGAGGTCTTCGCAAGGAATCCGTGCAAGGAATTCTTTCGTGAGTAATCTTGGTTAAGAAATCCTGAACAAGGTGCCCTTAGGGAGGAATCCTTTGATAAGACATGGATGATTATTCCGACGGTGGGACCCAACACGATAATCTGTTTAGCTTGCCCCTCGCTTGTTCTTCTTCGCCTTGGCAGAGGCCCTCCTCCCGCCCTCTGCTGCGCCTCCTCCTCAGCATCTTCGCCCTTCGTCTTCTTCTCCTTCTCGTCCTCCCCCTCTCTTCCTCCTCCTCCTCTTCCTCCTCCCCCTCCTCCTCCCCCTTTTCCTCTTCCTCCTCCTCCTCGTTCTGATCCTCTTCCTCCTCCTCCTCGCCATCCTCCCCAGTGTCCCTGCCTCTTTTCCCCATGCACTCCCCTGCTTTCTAAACGGGGCAAATCGATTTTCCCTGGCGCCGTTGCCGCCACGAGTGCATGGGCGCGTTCCCCGATGGCCAGATCGTGAAATCGTTGGGACAGCCCCGCGGGCGAGGCCGTTGGGACAACCCCGCGAGCCGCTGGGGCGCGGGAGCCACCTGTTGGGACAACCTTGCAGGTCTCGAGCTGGACGCGGCCGCGTTCAGACGGGGGTGGCACGAAACCCAGGTTTGCCTCGAGCTGCTCCGCCTCAGCCAAGGCAATCACCGCTTTCTCGTCGAATTCTTCGAGCGTTTTCCGCGGGGACGCAGGCGGCCCGGGCTCCAGGAACCCCCGCAGCGGCCGCAGGATCAGCATGTTCCGTATGCGCGTAGCGCGGGAGAACATGACGTAAAGGTGCAACCACCACTGCACGTCCGATGTCCCCGTGCAACCAGCGTCTTCATCCCTGGCGCAGTCGATGGTGGCGCCCTTGCGCATTGTCTGGCCCTGCGACACCGTGGAGGTCAGGTAGAATGCGTGCGTCAGGGTGAACCCCGAGCGGCGCACGACGTGCGTCTCTGTATTGCCAGGTGAGCTCCTGCTCGCTGGGCCTGAACACGAGCGAGCTCCTCGCCCGCGCCTCGGCCTCGCCGTCGCCCCCAGCCCCTTCGGCGCCCTGTAGCAGCAGCTCGGCGACCTCCTTGTAGATCGGGGGCCCCCTGATGCCGTGGATGTGCGCCCAATTTCCCTGAGGTAGGTAGCGGGGGCGAAAAAGCTGCCCCGGCGCGCTCTCCTCGTAGTCCCGCTCGTCGCCAGGGTGAAATTCGAAGGAAAAAATGGTGGCCCGCTGCTCTTGCGCGAGCCCAACCTACTCTTTCAGCTCTTCGTGCGTGGCCGTGAACCGGACTTCCATGCCGACGTGAACCGGTAAGACGCCGTGGATGACCCCCGTCGTGTGCGTGCTCGGGACGTTTAGCAGGCGCCGCGTCGCGCTGCACTTGTGTGCGGACTGCAGGAAAACGATGGGCATGCCGAGACGCCGGGTATCGCGACGAGCGCGCGTGTTGATTGATCCACGTCGCCAGCGTCCCCGAGTAGATGCCCATGCCGTAGCCGAGCCGACAATTCTCGTGCTGGTGCCGACGGTCCAGGACGCCGTGGTTGTCCGAGGCTGCCGTTTTCTTCCAGGTGGACCAGACCTCAGCTGTGAAGGGCTTGCCCTCGCGCGTGAAGCTCAATGACGCGATCAGAGGGTCCCCGGGCTCGAAACGCTTCGAGCCCTTTCCCTCGAAAGCGCAGGAAGTTTCAAACAACACCTTGATGGCGTGCTGAATCTCCATCGTCGGCGTTTCCGCGTGCTTGTACGACCCGTCGTCCAGGAGCTCCTTCGTGTCCGTCAGGAGGCCGATGCTGTCGGCGGGCTTCAGCTGCAGGCAATCGCCGTGGCGAAACACGATGGGGACGCGCTCGAAGTTGCGGTGCGGCCGCTTGTAGGTGGACTCCTGCACGTCGTGCGTGTCATTGCTTCCGTGGCAGCCGCGAAGGTGTATTGCGTTGTACAGCGCGGCCGCTACCATGCTCACTCCCTCGATGGTAAGAGCGCGGACGTGCTCCCACAATTACTTGAACCTGTTCCGCATGCCGCCTGGCTTCATCTTCGCGTTGACGTATCTCTGGGTTCGCAGGGCACAGGCGTTCTGCAACGCTTTGGCCCCCACAGTGTCCGTGGAGATGTTCATCGCCTGCGCGTTCGAGAAGACCACGACCATCATGGCGCCCTGGTCCGTCGCCACCGGGGGCCACAACTATCCCACCATTGGGGAAACGATGTTATGCATCATGTGCGTTTTCCCCGAGCCGCCTTGAGCCAGCAGGAGCAAGTGCGTGATTTTTCTCTCGCTCCAGGGGTTCTTCTGGACCTCGTCCTCCCAGGCTTCGTCGCAGGCCTTTGCGAACTTGGCGACGAAGAGCGTTTGGTCCCGCGTGAGGCTTCCTCGCAGTTCACTCACAGCGGGGCTCCCGCTTCATATTTTTCATATTCAGGCTTCAAAAGGCCAAAAGTGACGACCGTCACATGTTTTTCGGAGGACACGTTCGGATTGGGATCATAACCTGCGGCCCCCGTACGGAATGGGCCCTCCCTTCGCCTGAGATTTTTTCGCGATTCACTCACGCACGAGACTCCCGATTTGGTATTTCTTCCATATTCAGGTGTAAAGACCCCCGTACGTAATGACAGTTACAGGTTTGCGGATGACCCGCTCCGATAGCTAACATGAAGGGCGGGCCCCATAGGGAGGGGGCCCCTGCCTGAGATGTCCTCGCAATTCACTCACATACGATTTTCCGTTTGATACTTCATCTTCAATCATGAGGACCCCGAAAAGCGACGACGGTTACAGATTTGCGGATGACCCGCTCGGATTGCCAACATGAGGTGCGGGCCCTTAAAGGGGGGGGGGGTCCCGCCTGAGACTTCTTCTCAATTCACTCACAAACGCGGTTCCCGTTTCATATTTCCTCCATAGTCAGGCATGAGGGCGCCCAAGGGTGATGACAGTTAACAGGTTTGCGGATGGCCCGCTCGGATTACCAACGTGGAAAAGGGCGGGCCCCATACGGAGGGGGTTCCCGCCCGAGACTTCCTCGCAATTCACTCACAGACGACGTTCCTGCTTGTTGCTTCCTCCATGTTCAGGCGTGCGTGCCCCCAAAAGCCACGACAGTTACAGGTTTGCAGATGACTCGCTCGGATTACCAACGTGAAATGCGGGCCCCATACGGAGGGGGCTCCCGCCCGAGACTTCTTCGCAATTCACTCAGAGACGAAGTTCCCGGTCTTCCATTTTCAGGCATGCGGGCCCCCCAAAGTCATGGCAGTTACAGGTTTTCGGATGACTTGTTCGGATTACCAACATGAAGTGCGAACCCCGTAGGGAAGAGGCTCCCGCTTGAGACTTCCTCATCACATACGAGGCTCCCGTTCGAGACTTCTCCATGTTCAGGCCAAGGGAGCCCAAACATGATTATGATGATGATGCTGATGATGGTGATGATGCGTGGTGAGTGATGGTGGTGACGATGGTGGTGATGATGATGGTGATGATCATTGTGTGGCTGCGAGTGATTGGGTGAGTGAAGAGTGGGCAGCGATTGGGTGAGTGAGTGAGGGAGTGATGATGATAATGATGATAATGATGGTGTGGTGATGGTGGCTATGATAGTGACGATGAAATGATTTCGCCGTGTTGTTGATGATGCCGATTATGCTTATGATTGTGATGATGATGTTGGTGATGCTGATGATGCTGATGATGATGATGATGGTGATGGCGATGGTGAGATGTGAGTCACTGAGCGAGTGGGTGAATGAGTGAGTGAGTGAGTGCTGTGGGGAAGAAAAGGGTGTGGGTGATAGGACCTGCGCGGGGTGTCCAGAGAAAACAAAAACCCCACCTACGATGTGGGGAACATCAAATCCATATTCGGAAATCCTTGGTAAGGAACCCTTAGCCATACTCCCTTACCAGGGAATCCTTGCTGAGGAGTCCTTGATCGTAAATCCGCTTTCAGGAAGCCGTAGTACGAAATCCTTGTTTCCAGGGGTCCTGAGTGAGGAATCTTACGTAATGGATCTCTCGTAAGGGAACTTGAGTAAGGTTTTCTTACCATGGGGTCGTTAGTATGGTGCCCGTAGTAAAGAGTCCTTTTGCGGGAATCCAGCGAAGGGACTTTTAGTGGGCCCTCAATAGTGAGTCTTTAATCGCCGTTCTTGGAAGACACGCCAAAACCGCCCAGGCTTGCATCGTGCTTGGTGCGGGAGTAGGGGGAGGAGGGGGAGGAGGAGGAATAATGATTATAATGATAATAGTAAAAATCACTATATGAAGAATGATAAGACCATTAATCATATCAATTTAGGAGGAGATTGATAATAGTACGAAGAAGAATAATAACACTACAATTATTACTTGTAGTAAAACATACTGATCGTAGTACTAATGTTAATATTAAGGAATACTAATAATAGTCAGCATCCAAATAATAACACGGATAATGATACTAATAAGAACACTAAGCATATTACTAATAAGCTCAATAACAATACACATACTAATATCAATAATAAGAATGATCCTCATACCTATAGTAATAATAAGAGTAGTAATATTCATGATGTTAGTATCAATAATACGAAGAATCATGATATTAAGATGAATACTATTATCAAAAATAATACTAATAATATTAAAAAGAACAATTGTACGAATAAGAAACATAATTAATAATAATAGGAGGAGGAGGAGGAAGAAGACGAATACAAATAATAATAAGAAGAAGGAGAATAATAATAATAATAATAATAATAATAATAATAAGAAGACTAAGAACAAGAAGAGGAATAATAATAAGACGAATAATAATAATAAGAATAATAATAAGAAGAATAATAAGAATAATAATAAGAAGAATAATACGAATAATAAGAATAAGAAGAACAATAATAAGCATACGGATAATAATAAGAATAATACTAATAAGAAGAATACTAATAATAAGAAGAAGATTAAGAATACGAAACATAATAATAATAAGAAGAAGAAGAGTAATAATAAGAATAAATAATAATAATACTACTAATAATAATACTAATAATAATAATAAGAAGAAGAATAATAATAATAAGAAGAAGAAGAAAAATAATAATAATAAGAAGAAGAAGAAGAGGAGGAGGAGGAGGAGGAGGAGGAGGAACCGTACGGCGGACGATGTGAATTTTGCATAAGGAAGACGTCCAGAGGTCGGGATTCCTTCCCGGGGATCAGCCTTCCATCCTGGGGCGTTTTTTCGGGGCCCCGAGGCCAGGAAAAGGCTCCCCGAGGCCGAAAATAGGAGAGAACCTCCAGTCGTGAGTTTTTCACGACGCGAGGGGGTCGGGCGAGGCGGAGGAGGAGGCCCCCCCCTGGGTGTGCCGGATAGAGCGCGCCAGGCGACCTCCGCGGTCCGCGGGGGCCTCAGCGCCGCGCAGGTCTCCGGGTGGGGACGCCCTCGTAGGGGGCCCGGCCAGCGGCATGAGAGGGGAATCCGCCCGAACGAGTGGGAATTTCGCACGATCCCCCGAAGAGCTTCGAAGGAGCTTCGCAAAGGTTCTAGCACGCGTATTGGGAACGACTCGGACAATTTTTTCGGGACACGCTGCGAACTCAAGCAAGTTGCTGCGAGGGTGCCTGCCCGGGGGGCGTGGAGAGGAGATTGGCCTACCCAGTGCTGCTGCTGTCTAATCTAACAAGCCTCTAAGCTCTCGGGGAGCTGCGGCTCTCGGGAATTCGTGGCCTCGCTCAGGTCCGCGGTGTTTGCGGATATGCCTGGACACACAGGTGTTTTCGTCTGGTACATCGGCAAATCAGACCCGTATCCCTGATGTTTTTGTCCCTCCAATTTTAGGTCGCTTCCCAAAGGGTCATGTGTACTCTTATTGCCTATCATCTGGGAGCTTTCACCAGGCGTCGGGACTGTCAAAAACGGCTCAGGATGAAAAGCTGGTCCCTGGGATTGGGGTCTGATCTCGGGGGGTCCGCGCCATGAACACTGTGGTCTGGGTTCCTTTCGCCGCTTCCTCCACCTTGTCTTCGCCGTCCTCCTCTTGGTCCTTCCTTCTCCTCCCCTCCATCCACCTTCCCCCCCTTCTCCCAGCTCCATGTTGCCTCCCTCCTCTGGCTCCGCTTTCTACGCCTCGTCTTGCTGCACTGATTCGTCCCTTGGGCGGGTATGCTGGGCAGTTTTTTGTTGTTCTCAGGAACCTCTGTGGACGGCCGAACTTCGTTCTCCTTGCCTTCTTAACGCTTATGCGTGTCCTCATCTTGCCCATTCTTCTTGGTTTTGTGCGATCGTGGAGGAGCCCGCTGAGTCTGATCTCGTCGTCGGCGTCGTCCCGCTCCTTCACAGTTGCTGAATATGAGTGCTACTCCCATCTCTCCCCTGATAATGTCTGGCGGGGCTGCCGTCTTTCTCGCGCATTGTTTTGGCGTGCAGGATTTCAGAACTGGGTCTTTCATGATTACGTGTGTTTCAATCGGAATGTCATCGTCCTTCAAACATGGTGCTCCCGCTTCACGGTCAGTGCGTTGCTTCCATCGTTCAGAATTGCACTCTCGCCCCAGCACGGGCCACATTTCTGGATCCGATTCCTTTTCTCGTCGTCGACGTCCTCCTCCTGTGCGCTCCTCTGCCTTCCGCGGCTCCTCCTGCTTTCTCCGCTTCCGCTCCTCATCCTCTTGCTCTTCCTCTTCCTCGTTCTCCTCGCTCCTCCTCTTTCGCCCACCTCCACCTTCATTTCCAAAGACCAAAAGCGCCATGCCGATTGTGCAGCAAGTACTGGGTCAAATTTTGTGAGCTATATCCGACGACAAACCGCTCTTCCTACGATGCCGTTGAGGTTGGTGGTCGCCACTCGCAAGCTCGGCCCTCTTCACCTGCTGGTGCTGCTTCTCTTCCTTCCTCTCCTCGTCCACATTCGTCATACTTCCCCCCTCTCCTCGTCCTCCTCCTCCCTTCCATTCTCCTCCTTCCCATTCCTCTGCTCGCCCTCCTCCCTCGCCCACTTTGTCCTTGTGCCCCCTTCTGGTCCTGGTCCTCTTCCTCTATGCTGCCTTTTCTCTGCTGTTGCCCTCGCGGGCTCACAACATGCCGCGTGGGCGGGCTTGAGCTGCTCTGCTTGACGGGAGGAGGGGGAGATAATTGTTTGTGATGGTGAGGGGATCGATGGGGAGGGCGAGGAGGGGGATGAGGCAGGGAGGAACATGAAAAGGAGTAGCAGCACTATCAGGAGCATAATGGGAAAGGAACGGGAAGGGACGGGGCAAGGGACGTTTTTCCACCCTCACGCGATCAGAGACTGTTGCTCAGCGGTCAGGGTTCAATATGCCGTGGCCAGTTGCGCGTTGAAAGGTTCGCCCTGTCGATCATAGGCTTCATTGGCGTTCGGAAGGGTTGGGCATCTGCTAAGATATACGCCAAAGCTGGACATTATTCGTTGCATGGAGCTCACCTGGACAAGCTGACTCCCGTTTGTGGAACCGACTTCTAATGTGTGAGATGTTCGATGATAGTTCGAGTAATCTGCAGTCGTGCGTACATTACTTTGCAGTCGCCAGTGTCAGGGGGAGGGATCGTATCTGCAGCTTCAGTACGACAGCGTCAGGTTCAGTTGGGAAGCTCTGGCTGCCGAGGGCCCCTTCGGATGTCAGCTGAAGGGTTGGAGTGTGGGGTGCTGGCAGGTCCTAGCTCAGCCCCGCTTTTCCTTTCCGCATTCCTTTCCGCAATCGGTCAGCACCGCGCAGCAGCCAGGTAGCCGCCGGCGAGCTGGCCAAGCAGGCGGGTGGATGGTCGAACGCCCGGGTAGTGCATACTTGCGCTTTGACGTGAAACTCATCCTGAGCATTTCGAGGTTTGGTCAGCGGACGACCTGCATGCGCCGTACTGCGTTGGCGTCCCCCGAGGCGTTGTCGATCTTCGACCCAGGAGTGGAACGGTGCATGGGTTTTTCGGCTTTCCGAGCCGAAACACTATGCACGGCAACGCTTTGGAGCGATGCCTGAAGAGAGTCCGAGCATGGTACGGTGCACGAGCGCAGTTCTCGCATTGTGTACAGCGGGCCGACCTCGTTGCTCGTGCAAGACTGTTGCCTTGTTTATGTGTGTATATGTATTTGTCTCTCTCTATGCGCTGGCCCTGGCAGCGATTCAACTTGATGTGTTGTCACGGGATGCGCGGATGATTTGCTAAATTTCTTCGTTGTGCAGCTTTAGCATTCCACTCGCCACTTTCGGCTCCCCCCCTCCTAAAACGCCTCCTCCACGACCTCCTTCATCCCCCCATCCTGCTGCCATGCTTCACCCAGTGTGATATCTTGTTTCGTCGTGGGAGCAGTCATGGGAGGCCAACAGCGTTGCACAGCTGGCGTCGTCCAAGGACGTCTTCCAGGGCTGGGTCTGGCACTGCATGATTGGCAAGAGGAGGAGGAGAAGGAGGAGGACGAAAAGGGGAGGGATAGGGGAGGATGAGGAAAATGAGGAGGACGATGAGAAGGATGATGATGATGATGATGATGATGATGATGATGATGATGATGATGATGATGATGATGATGATGATGATGATGTTGATGGTGATGATGGTGATGCTGGATGTGATGATGATTGTGATTTTGGTGATGACGATGATGACAATGATGCTGATGATGTTGATGATGATGATGATTATGATGATGTGAGGTTGGTGATGATGATGATGATGATTATGATGATGATGATGATGGGGAGGATGAGGAAAAG
>CAUYUJ010003258.1:127462-129962 GCA_963575745.1 Prorocentrum cordatum
TAGTTCATCGCGCTGCTTGTGCAGCTTCTCCGGCGGTTTGGGCTCGTAGTCGTAGTCGTAGTCGTAGTCGTCGTCCGTCTCCTCGGCGTCCTTCTTCTCGTCCCTCCGCTCTGTCTTCTGCTCTGTGACGGGCTGCCTGGAAGCGGAGGCCTCTACGTACCTGTCCTCATTGGCGTCGATCTCGAGTCCACCGTCGGCTTTGAAGGAGGCGATCAGATCGGGGAACACCGGTATCCATTTCAAGGTCGCCATGTCCTGCGGCTGACGAACTCACAGATCCTCTGGCCCAGGTCGCCACCGAGGCACTGGTACGGCACCAAGAAGTCGAGCCTCGCTCCCATGCACCAGCCGAAAGCGATGAGGAGGAGCTCGCTGAAGTAGACCTCGGTGTTACGACGCGGACGGCGCCGCCTCAAGCCGCAGAGACTAATGCTGATCCCCTTCAGCCCCGAGGAGGCCTGCATGCGCGCGGAGGGCGGCCCGACGCGCGGCGGCCCTGGCTTGAGAGGACGTGGATGAGGACTAAGAGAGGGAGAAGGAGGAGGAGGAGGAGAAATGGAAGGGCCAGTACGACAGTGATGATGAGGATGTTGATGTTGATGTTGATGATGATGATGATGATGATGATGATGATGATGACGCCGACGGTGACGACGAGGATGAGGATGAGGATGAGGATGAGGATGATGATGATGATGATGATGATGATGATGATGATGATGATGATGATGATGATGCTGATTGTGATAACGCCGACGACGACCACGATGATGATGCTGATGATATGATGATGCTCATGATGATCATGATGATGATGATGATGATGATGATGATGATGATGATGATGATGATGATGATGATGATGATGATGATGATTATGATGATGATCATGCTGATGATGATGAGGATGAGGAGGAGGAGAGGGAGGAGCAGGAGGGGAGGATGAAGAGGACCACTGAAAACCCAACACTCACCAACGATGTTGGAATACACCCTCCCTCCAAGCTCCCTTTTCATAGGCCCCTCCAAGGGTTCATTTTCACTGGGGGAATTGCCCCGATGGGGAACAACCGTGTGATGAAGCGTGCAAAAACACCAGCCTCAGTACTTGAACGCCATGATATAATCTGACTGTTACGTCTTGGCGATCCTGAGTCGTGCCAGAACACCATTCCTCGGACTTCAACACCGCGAATCAACGCAACTGTTGCGCCCTGACAGTCCTGAATCGTTCCAGGGCAACACTTCTGGTACGTTGACCATGACAGCCAATGAACATCATGCACATGTGTACAAGGAATGTGCTTAGTGCTTTGCGCGCCCCGCCTAGCTCTTAACCGGAAGAGGCCCGCTCTCGACCCGCAGACCAAAAAAGTGTGAAAGGAATGTGCGCGGCGCTGAGACGAGAGCAACATTTTGAACAGGATCCGCCCTAAATCCGTGAAGTTTCTGCAAAGTTTTAAAACGGATGTGCGTTGCGCCCAGGCGAGTGCCACATTTTGAAAACGACCCGCCCTCAATCCGTGAAACTTTGGAAATTTGTTAAGTCGAATGTACGCGGCGCTGCGCATGCGGGCTAATTCGCGACACCGTGCCCTGGTCTCGCACAGACGCGCGTGCGGACTGCCTCTGCCGCACTGCGACTTGGAAAGTGCGTGGCTCTAAGGCGAGAGTCACATTTTGAAAACGAGTTGCCTTCAGTCAATGAGCTCATGTTTTTTTTAAACGAATGTGCACAGCGCTCAGACGAGATCCACATTTCGAAAATGACCCGCCCTCAAATCCGTGAAATTTTTGCAGTCTTTTCAACCACTGTGCGCGACGCTAAGGCGAGAGCCATAACATTTTGGAAGCAACCCGCCCTGAATTTGTGAACCTGTTGCCAAGTGTTAAGCTTCAGGGTCACAAATGGTGAGAAAGCCTCAGGCGAAACGCCCGGCCCGCCCTTTCGACCGGCCTCGAGGTTCGACATGGGGAAGTTATAAGCGGCTCCGCGCGCTCTCGCCTCGAAGCCGGCCACAGTTTCTCTCAAAACGAGGCACCCGCTCGAGTGTTGGCTTGAGCCTAAATGTGTGCCCTTGGAGGCCTAGCTATGACAACAACGGCTCCCGCTCGATACTTCCTCACAAGTTGCCCCGGGACACCCTGGCCAGAGAGGCGCCCGAACTCAGGAACGGCGCTCTCGCTCGTGACTTCCTCGCAATTCAATTAAGTTGGCGGAGGCCCAGCCACGACGACAAGGGCTTCTGCTCGATACTTCCTCACGATTTACTCTGAGAGCCCCTGGCCAAGAAGGTCCCCGAACTCAGGAACGCCGCTCCCGCTCGAGACTTTCCCGTAATTCAGGCAAGTTGGTGGAGGCCCGCTCGCGTTCGATATTTCTCCGTAGGTATTCCGTGAGCCCCTGGCCAGAGAGGCCCCCGAACTCAGGAACGGCGCTCTCGCTCGAGACTTCGTCGCAATTAAGTCAGTGGCCGACAGGGAAGAGATTCCCCCCGAA
>CAUYUJ010003258.1:132462-269962 GCA_963575745.1 Prorocentrum cordatum
AGGAGGAGGGAGGAGGAGGAGGAGGAGGAGGAGGAGGAGGAGGAGGAGGAGGAGGAGGAGGAGGAGGAGAGGAGGAGGCGGAGGAGGAGGAGGAGGAGGAGGAGGAGGAGGAGGAGGAGGAGGAGGGAGGAGGAGGAGGAGGAGGAGGAGGTGGAGGAGGAGGAGGAGGAGGAGGAGGAGGAGGAGGACAATGAGCTGATGGAAGGCTCAACCAGGAGCAGGAGTAGGTGGAGGGAGGAGAAGGATGGGCAGGGTGGAGAGGGGGGGGCAGGGGAGGGGGAGCAATAGGGGGAGCAGGAGGGATTCATATGAGGAGTAAAGGGGGAGGAGGAAGCGAAAAAGGAGGAGGAGGATGAGGGCATGGCGACGACCTCTCTTTCTAAGCATCACATGTTTTGGCCTCGGCGATGTGTTCTAGCTTTCCCGTCGGCTCTCCCCGCGGTGCGTGCAAGCGCGCCAGCTCCCAGGATCCTGTGGCCTGGCTGACGGGAGATGACGACGACGTGGAGGCCGACTTCGTCGAGGATCCTTGCAGCAAGGTTGGGGAGACGTGGAGGAGAAGGAGGAGAAAGGGAAGGAAGGAATAGACTCAGACAGGATGATCCTCCTCCTCCTCCTCCTCCTCCTCCTCCTCCTCCTCCTCCTCCTCCTCCCCCGCCCCCTCGAAATCAGACCCCCTGGTCCGCCCCCGGAGCGCGCTCCGAGTGTGATTTGGAGGCCAGTGCAGCCACGGCGAGGCGGCGGCGATTGCGCCGAGGCCGCGGCGGTGGCGCCCCGAAGGCGCCCTCGGCGCTGCAGGCCCGCGAGACCATCCCCGGGGGCACGACGGCCCGCCTCTGGTGGAGGGGTCGGCCAGACCGCGCCTCTCCGCGAGGCTTCTGGCACCCCTCGGCGGCGCGTGGCCCCGGCGAGCGCGCGGCGGAGGACCGGGGGGGGGGGGGAGGATCGGCGGCGAGCCCTGGGGGATCCCCGGGGAGAGCGAGGAAGGGGCGGGCTTTCTCAGAAGCCTCGGAATTCCCCAGGCCTTCTCCGAGAAGTTTTCGGAGCCTTCCCCGGAGCAGGAGGCTTCTCAGCAGGCGCGAGGGCGTCCGAGAAGTCCCGCCGCCTTCTGAGACGGCTTTTCCCCTTCTCGCGTCCCCCCCTCGCTCGCCGACGAGAGGAGGGTCGAGACCCCCGCCTACTCCCGCCGTGGGAAAATCCCGATTCAAGGTGTTTCCTTTGTTTCTGCCCTTGGGGAGCCTCACTGGGGCCCGGCAGCTCCAACAGAACGGCTCGGGGCGAGAATCCTTCCCTCGGGGAACGGTCCAGACATCCCAGGGTCCACGTCATGACGAAATCACGACTCGGCCACGCGCAGAGGGGTGTATGGGGGAGGGGGAATGCTTCTCAGAAGCACCCCTGTTTCTAAGCAGGAGCGTGCCTTCTCTACAGACGGAAGGGCCGGCGCCTTCTAAGAAGCAGCCTCTTTCTCAGAAGGCTTCCCCCCTCTCCCTAACCTCCTGTGCGCGCCGCCCAATACAAGCACATCTTGGGACCGCCACACTGGGAGAGCGACGGGGGCCGCCTGCCTGCTCGTGCGGGCGCAGCCACCAACTCTCTCTCCTCATTCAGGAGGGGGAGAAACACACAGACACAATTAATCGTCGATCCCCAGGAAAATATGGAAAAATATGGGAAGTGGGGGGGAAGACAGAAACACAGAAAATATGGGAAAATATGGGGAATGCTGTTATTTGTGTGTATTTATTTGTGTGTTTGTGGGCCCCTTCACTCATCCTCGTCGGGATGGCCTTCTGCTTGCTCCCTCACCTATACTTGGTTCCCTTGCCTTCCACCTGGCGTTTGCTGGGTCGGAGGGCCTCGAGAGCTCCGGTTATCGAAGCAGAACGGTCCGCAAGTCGACGCTCGGAGGAGGGTCGAGGAGGAGATTCTGATGTTTCTGTGCTGTCGTGGCCAGGACTGGACGCAGCTCTATACCTCAGACATGACGGTGATCGAGGGAAGATCTTGAGAAATGGCTGTATGTACCGGCGAGCAAGCTGGGTCGCAGCATTGGTGCATGAAGCGGGCCGCTGGACTCACAACGGAAAGATCATGTACTCGAGCCAAAACAAAAAGCTGGGCCTCCTGGGGCGGTTTCCGAGAACCAGGGCGATAAACACAGTCACCCGCGACGGACAAAAACATGTCCTGGCATGGGGCCGAGACCTGCTTGAAGGTTCATATCGCGAACAGCTCACGATGTCGGACCGACCCGCGGTATAGGAGGAGCATTACGGATCTTCACTGACTTTCTTCCTCCATGTATATTCGCGGAAGAGTGCGATCAAACCTCGCGGACGCCGACGCCAGATCACGAACATGCCTCCTTACGTCCTTCCTTCCCCAAAGTCCCCTCGCCGACTTCGAATACGATAACTGAGGGCTCTGGCCCACCCACGCTGGCCTTGCAGGCTTCGCCCTTGGCGGTCACCAGCGCGCTTGCTCGCTCTCCCTTCACTAGCACTTTCAGGGTACAGAACATCTGTTGCCTCGTAGGTTACGCCCACGTGGGGGCCACGTGAGCATGAAGGAGCGACCGTACGCAGACTATGCTGCGTGGGCGCATTGGAGCAGAGGTATCGCATCCGATGGTTTCAAGACGTTACTCAACCCTCACTGACTAGCAGAGGTGGTGCATCGGTGAACAGCGTTTATGTGTGGACAGATGCTGGCGAGGAGTACGACGAGACAAGGATGTGGATCATGAGAATTACGTATGAGCAGGAGGATCAGGAGGATGAGGAGGAGGCGAGGGAGACGAATGAGAAGGGGTAGGCATGCGTGCGGGAGGGAGGATGAGGAGGATGAGGAGGATGGAGCGAGAGAGGAAGGGGGGGGGGGTGGAGGGAGGCGAGATGCTCCAAGAGTTCCAATGAAGGGAGGGAGGTGCGAGGCGGGAGGGACGCGGGAATCGCACATGTGGAACCGTGTACTTCACGCTCAACTCGCGCCAGGCTCCGTCGATGGATGGACTCCTTGCCATTCCAATGTTTTAGATCCTGTCGGCCAAGACGGTGCGTGTCTCAGACATTCGAAAAGGAACGAGAGAGAGAGAGAGAGATGAGATGATGGCATGGACGGATGAGGAGGAGCAGGGGGAGGAATGATGAGGGCCGATGATGAGGATAGATGGGCACAGGAGATGGAAAGCAGGAAGAGAGGGAAACAGGAATTCGGAAGATGGAAGAAGGAATGAAGGGATTGGAGGAGGTGGGTACAGTTGGAGGGGGGGGGAGAGATGGACCGATTCAGCTAGAGACGGAGGGAAGGGAATGATTGACGGAAAAGGAGGAGGAGGAGGAGGGCGTAGGAGACAAGAGGGAGGAATGTGTGATCAGGAGAGATCACCCAGGATGAGTGCTTGGAGGAGCACTTGGATTCCGACGGCGACGCTGCTGCTGCTGATGGTGATGTTGTTGATGCTGTTGATGATTGGCATGGTGAGGATGAGGATGATAAGGATGGTGCTGATGATGCTGTTTGTGACGATGCTGATGCTGATAATGATGCTGATAAGGATGCTGATGATGATGCGTATCGTGATTATGATGATGATGCTGGTGGTGGTGGTGGGGGTGTTCATGATTATGATGTGGATGAAGATGCTGATGATGCTCATGACGAGGCGGGGGATGGTGAGGATGATGATACGCAATACGACGACGTTCACGATGCGGATGACGAGGATGATGATGCTGCTGATGATGCTGCTGCTGATGCGGATGATGATGCAGCTCGTGATGATAAGGATGCTGCTGCTGATGATGATGCTGTTGATGATGCTGATGATGCGGCCAATGATGCTGACGATGATGATGACTCTGAACGTGACGATGATGATGCTGCTGATGCTGATGCTGATACTGATGATGTCGACGATGACGATGACGGTGACGATGACGATGGCGAGGTCGATGGTGATGATTCTGATACTGATGAGGGTGATGCTGCTGCTGATGATGATGATGATGAAGATGATGATGATGATGATGAGGGTGATGAGGATGAGGATGAGGATGAGGATGCAGACGATGATGCTGATGATGATGATGGTGGTGGAGGTGATGATGAGAAGGATGATGATGACGGTGGTGGTAGTGGTGATGATGATGACGACGACGATGAGGGGTGATGCTGATGATGAGGAGGCTGCAGCAGTACACCGCGCGCGTTCATTCGGTGGCCGCCCCTGAAGTCCAGAGCTCCGCGGTCGTCTACCCCCTGCTCGCGCAAATCGGGGGGAGGGGGCGGGCGAGACTTTGAGCCGCTTCTCATTCTTACTCTTCCTATGATTATGGTCTCCCCTCCTACGACTATGGAGATCCATCTTAGTGTTCTTTCTCTTACTCGGCTTCGGCTTCCTCTTCTTCTTATTCTTCTTATTATGCTCCTTCTTCGTATTCTCTTTCTTCTGATTCGTTTTGCTATTCGTCACCTTCTTCTTGCTATCGAGGACGCCTACGGCGAATCACCGCCGCCCCCTGCCTTGTAGGATACGCCTACGTGGCCAAACGTTTGCGCAACGCTTGGCCCGGCGAGTGGACCATGCGTTCCCCAGCTGTTGTGGAAGCCCTTTGGGGAACACGTCAGGGTGGACGAGGAGGATGAGGAGAGGGAGGACACAGGAGGATGAGGAGAAGGATCAGGAGACCTCTTGGGAGCGTTTCGGGTCATTCTTGGGTCATTCTTGGGTCATTCTTGGGGCCTCCTGGGAGCTTCTGGGGGATCTCTTGGAGGCTTCTTGGAGGCCTCCTTTGGCCTCTTGGGGGCCTGTGGCCGTCGGAAGCCGTCTTGGGAGCCTCTCTGGACCGTCTTGGGACTCTTGGGGCGCTTCAGGGTCGTCTTGGAAGCCGTCATTGGAGGTCTCTCGGGCCGTCTTTGGGTCCTTTGGAGGCCGTCTTGGGGGCCTCTTGGGCCGTCCTGGGGCCATTTTGGAGGCCTCTTGGGCGCTCTGGAGGCGATATTGGAGGCCTCGTGGGCCGTCTTGGGCCTTCGGGAAACCGAGAAGTCGCAAGCGCCAAAATCATTTAATTAACTAAACGGTTTGGTATCTTCGGGCCTTTTTAGAGGACCCCTTGAAGGCCTCTTTGGCCGTCTTGGAGGCCTCTTGGCGGCCTCTGGGGCCGTCCGGGGAGCCCTTGGGCCGTCTTGGATGCATCTTGGGGCCATGTTGGGCTCTCTTGGAGCCATCTTGGCTGTCTGAGAAGCGTCTTGGAGGCATCTTGGAGGCCAGCTTGGGCCATCTTGGCCATCTTGGAAGCGATTTACTCAACGAGAGATGGATTTTGGGCGCTTCCTGGGTGGCGGGTGGGTTGGGTTGAAGCCTCAGGGGGAGTTTAAAAGAGCCCAAAGCCACAGAAGTCTAGCACGCCAGGCACCCCTGTGATGAATCAACAGGGGGCGGCGGATGACGGAAAACGCGTCGCGGGGGGGTATGCGGCCGGGCCTCAGATCTAATACCCCCGAGTTTCGGCCAATTTGGGCCCAAGACGACCCAAGTGAGCCCCAAGAGGGTCCAAGAGGCCCCCAAGTCGGCCCACTAGGTCCCAAGATACCTCCAAGATGGCTTCGGAGAGGTCCAAGAGGGCCCGAAGGCGGCCCAAGAGCGCTCTCAGAGGGTCCAATCTGGTTTCAAGACAGCCCAAAAGGCCTCAAGACGCCCCAAGAGGCCCCCAAAGGGGGTCCCCAAGATGGAACAATCGTCCCATTCCTTCAGAGAAACGTGCATTTTTAGTATATTCGCTGCTTTGGTCTTCATAGTGTCCAAAACGGTCCAGGAGGCCCCTAAGACCGCCCCAAGACGGCCCTAGAGGCCCCCAAGACGGCCCTAGAGGCCCCCAAGACGGCTTAAGTGGGCGTCAAGACGGTCCAAGAGAGCCCGCAGACGGCCCAAGAGGGCCACAGGGGGTCCCCAAGGGGACCCAGAGGGCCCCAAGATTGTCCAAGCCCGCCAAGGCGGTCCAAGAGGGTCCCGGGACGGCCCAAAAGGGCCCCAAGATGGCCCAAAAGAGCCCCAAAAGGACCACCAGGAAGGCCCGGAAATGCAATAATTATTGATTTTCGCAGAAAGTTTCGTCGCTAGATTTTTATATGTCGTACCGAAGCCTTAACACCAACACCGTCCACCAGTTCCGGTGGCCCCTCGGCGACAAGAATATCAAGGGCCGCCAGAGGTTCGTCTGCATGGCGTGCGGCATGCTCAAGATCTCTCGCGCTGCCCTGGAGGGCCGCGCCTGCGGCCAGAGGATGACCAAGCAGCACTTCGCCAAGCGCGCGCGCCTCCTGGCGCGCCTGCGGCGCCTCCGCCGGCGCAGTCCGGACCTGGAGACCGCCGTCGAGGCTCTGGCCAAGGCGCGGGGCTCGCCCACCGAGGCCGCGGAGGCAGCAGCAGAGGCCGCGGCCGCGGCGGCGCCGCGAGGCGCACTGAGCGCTGGCGGCAGCGCCGGGCAGGCGGCGTCCAGTCGCCGTTTTTAGCCCCTCACGCCAGGCCGCGGCCACGTCTGGCGGCGGCGCCCGGCTTGGCGGCGAAGAACCCGTTCCTCTTCCTCCTCTTCCTCCTCCCGGCGCTCGCCGGAGATTGCGAGGCCGGCAGGCCCAGCAGCAGGCGCGGTTCGCTGGCGACCCGGATCCCCTGGGACCCCTGGAGGCGCGGCCCGACGACGCGGGGGTTGGCGCCACGGCCGGGCCGGAGGCTGCTGCAGCCGCAGGCGCCGCCACCAAGGCCACCAAGCCGCCCACGCAGAGGATGCGGATCGGCACGCTCAACGTCCAGGGCCTTCGGGAGAAGCTGAGTCGCGTCTTCTTCCTCGCCTCGCTGTTCGCGCTGGACGTCCTGTGCGTGCAGGAGGCGCGCATCGGACCACAGTCGCTCGCCAGCCTCACGCAGTACGCGAAGCGCCGGGGCTACAGCTACACCGCCGCGGCGGAGACGGACATCGACGAGCTCGGGCGCGCCCAGGGCGGCGTCATCACCTTCTCCCGGCACCCGCTCCAGAGGATGGCGCACCCGGAGTCTGCTCACCAGGGCCGGTACGTCACCACGGCGCTCCACATGCCAAAGGCCGAGCCCCTGCTGCTGACCAACATGCACGGCCTGCCCGGCCGCATCGTGGAGACCCGGGATATCGTCCACGCGGTGCTGGCACAGGCGGCTCAGCTTGGCCGTCGCCCGGTGATCATCGGGGACTGGAACATGATCCCCTCAGAGGGCGTGGCGGCCGAGGCAGCGTCCAACGGGTGGCTTCGGTTGGCCCACACTCCAGCCGAGACGGCCACGGCGACTCACACCAAAGGCCGCCACCTGGACTACATGTTGGCCCACCCCAGCGTGCACGTTTCCAAGCGTGTCCAAGAGCTGATGGTGGCGGATCACAGCCTGGTCTACTACGACCTGCCGTGCTACAGGCCCGAGGACCGGTACACCTACAAACCGCACCAACAGCTCCCTGAGATCCCACCGCCTGCTCCTGGGACCCGGGACGGGCCCATGGCCCCCGAACTGGCCCAGCGTTGGCGGGAGGCTCAGGAGCAGATCCAGGACGACTTCGACGCTGCCGAGGCGCGCCTCGACACCGAGGCCATGTGGACCCTGCTATCCGACGAGACCGAGCGGATCTTGGCTGGTCAGCTCACGCCTGGTACGAGGCGACGGGCTCGGTCGCCCAAGGTTGTGCGCGACCGCCGCTGCGGCACGGCACGGCAGGTCCAAGCTGTTCCGCACGACCTGGGGGAGCTCTACAAGCTCCAGCGGGTCGTCCAGGAGGAGTACGAGAAGCGCGGCGCTACCGCACCCAACGCCCACCTCCGGCGGCGGCAGGAGCGCTTGGCCAGCAGGTACCCAGACCTCCAGGACATGCGCTTGGACACGGCCGCCGGGCGGCAGGCCCTCCAGGAGCTCATCAACCACGTGGAGGCGCACCACAACACCAGGAGGCTCTCCCAGTGGACCGACGCCATGGTCACAGACGACGCTCGCACCCTGCTGTGGCTGAAGCGCACGGCCGCGCTGCCTGAGGCGTGCACCTCCGTCCGGCCCAATCTGCATCCTCAGCGGGAGGCGGAGCACCAGCGGGCCGCCTGGGCACGGATCTGGTGCTCTGAGCCGCCCCCGGATACCAGCGCCGACAAATATTCGCACCTGGTACCGCGGCACAGCCCCGGCCTGCCAGACTGCTTCGAAGTGGACCGCACCGGGAAGCGCTTGCGGTGGAGGGCCGGCCGCATGCGGGCCAAAGCAGCAGGAGCAGACGGGTGGAAGCCAAAGCACGTGGCCGACCTGCCCTTGGAATGGTTTGCACTCTTGAGCAGAGTGTGGAACGCCATACTCGATGGGGGCCCCGTCCCACACAGCTGGACGCACATCAGGGTCGCGCTCATCCCGAAGCACGATGGTACCGGGGGCCTCCGCCCCATCGGGATCGCTTCGGTCGCCTGGAGGCTGGGCATGGGGGACCTCGTGACAACCCTCTGGCCCTGGATGGCCGCCTGGCTCCACCCCGGCATCGCGTCAGGCGCCGGGCGGGACCCCGCGGAGATGGTCGAGGCGCTCCTGGAGGGCATTGACGAGAGCAAGGCCGCCGGCGGGCTGTCCATCTATGGAGCCAAGATCGACTTGTCCAAGGCGTTCGACAGAGTGTCGGAGTCCCGCGCACGCCATATCCTGAGGCACATGGGCGCGCCAGAGCCCCTGCTCCACACGCTCCAGAGTTTCTATGCCCAGAGGCAGATGCACATGGAAGTCGACGGCTGCGTGGCCTCGCAGCCGATCCGGCCTTTGCGCGGGCTGCTCCAGGGATGCCCCCTGTCAGTCCTCCTCCTGCTGGTGGACATGAGTTTGTGGATCCGGGTGGTGGAAGCCTCCTGCCCGCACGTCTCCGTCAAGGCGTACGCCGACGATCGCACCCTGTGGGCCTGTGGCCCGCTCGCGAAAGCGAGGGTGGCAGAGGCATGCGAGGTCACTCGTCAGTTCGACCTGGGCGCCGGCTGGCAGTGGAACGCTGGCAAGGGACAACGATTCCAGAGGGGGCACGCTGACGGGCGACGCGGCGCCTCCCCTTCGCAGCTGGCTGCGCTCCAGGGCGGCGTCCTTGAGCAGGTGGGCCCCCTCAAGCACGCGGTCGAGGTGCTCGGCGTGGTGCTGTCCATGCAGCGCGTGCCGCCGGTGATGACCCGGCGCAAGTCCGAGGCCGCGGCGCTCTGGCAGCTGAGCCGCATCGTGTTGGCCATGCCTGGCTTCAGTCAGTGGGGGCGCCGCCTCCGGTTCACCTCTATGCTCGTGGTGCCGAAGCTCTGCTGGGGCGGCCGCTTCATGCGCCCCCCACAGGACACCGTGCGCCGTTGGGACAACGCCATTCGGCGAGCCATCCTCCAGCACCCACGTGCCGCTTCTAGGGCGGCGTGCGCGGCCGTTGTCGGCCCTTCGGCGTGCGTCGAATACCAGCTTGACGCCGACGTTGCGGCACGAGTTGTGGCGCCTGCGCCGCCAGGCGCGCAACCTCCCCACCGCGGTCCGCATGCTGCCACGCTGGGCGGCGGTCTGCCGGCGCTGGCGGTGGACTCCCAGACCACAGCAGGGCGGGGCCGGCGGCGCCGCACAATACCCGAGGCTGTACGACACGCCCGAGGGGATCGTGGACCTCACGGAGCTCGGCAAGAGCAGCCTGCAGCAGCTCGCATGGCGGTCTCATGCCCGGCACCTGTGGCTCCAGGAGAGCCGGGCCAAGGACGCGGACAGCCAACGCCTCTTGGCCGCGGGCGAGGTCCCGGCAGGCCGGCTCCGGCTCACCTTCGGCAGCAGCGGCTCCGCCAGCCTTCGGAGGGCGGCACTGGGGTGTGCCCTCGAGCATCACGCCGTCGAGGGCTTGCGGCGGTCCGCCGGAGCCCCGAACGCTGAGGTGGTCTGCACGTGCGGTGCGCCTGCCAGGAGAAGCCATTGGCTGTGGGAGTGTGCCGCCCGATCCCAGGAGCCGTCCGCGGGGCCCGCCGTGGGCAGCGCCAGGTGCGGCTTGGAAGAGAAGATGGCCGTGCGGATAGTCGAGGTGCCTCGGCGGCTCGCGCCTGCGCCGCCGGCGGCGCTGCAGGGACGGCTTGGCCGCATCGTGGCGGCTCTGCGGGCTGGCCAGCGCGCGGACGGCAGCGGCGCCCTCGTATGCACCGACGGCAGCGTGGTCGGCCGGAACGATCGCCTCAAGAGGGGGGCGTGGGCTATCGCGGTCAGCGCGCCCGCCGGCGTCGTGACCGCCACAGGCGAGGTGTCCATCCCGGACGGCACGTCAGATTGCGCAGAGCGCGAGGGCGCCCTGCACCTCATGCGAGCGGCCGCCGAAGCAGGTGTGGCTTTCGTCGTGTACATCGACAACAGTGGCGTCCAGGGCGGCCTGCGGGACATCTTGATGGGCATGCCACGCCGACAGGAGTGCGCCTTCGGCCCTTGGGGCGCAATCGAGGGCCACGCCAGGACCCTCCCGGCGGGCTGCGCTGCCTATTGGGTCCCGTCCCATGGCAAGACAAAAGGGTCGTGGGCGCCGCCAGACCCACGCCACTCTGAGCTCGAGGTCAGAGACCTGAATCGTGCTGCCGACGAGGCCTGTGGCGAGCGGGCGGCTGCATTGTACGCCCGCCTGTGCGCGCCCCAGGAGGCGCTCCACGCGACAGCCGACTCCAGCATGGCTGCCGGCATGCTGCGCCTGGCGGCCGGAGAGCAGGCACTGCTGGCGGACTGGGCGCCCGCTCGCGACGAGGCCTCCCTGCAGGCCGGAGACATGTGGCGGCGGCGCACTGGCGCCCGCCGGCGGCGTCCCGCAGCCGGCCAGGCCGCGGCGGCACCCGCCGCACTGGCGCCCGGAGCACCAGTACCCCGACGGACCGCTGCGGCTCTCCCGTAGTGTCGTGTTTTTTTTGTTCACCGTGCAGTGTAGTCACTTTACTGGCCGGCTGCTGCAGCTACACTTTTTCCTCGGCTCCAAGACACTAAGCCAGCGACCTCGCGCCCTCACAAAATACACGCGCTTTCCGTACCCTTGCCATGCAGGTAACGGAAAGAGCGAGGTACGAGTGATGACGTTGAGTTGGGGCGAAGCCCTTAAGGGAGGGGTCCAGGGGAGGGGCAAGGGCCAGGTTCCTCCCCAAGACGGCCCAAGAGCGCTCCCAGAGAGCCCAAGACCGCCCAAGACGGCCCAAGAGGCCCCCAAGAGGCGCCCAAGGGGCGTCCCAAGACTGCCCCAAGAGGCCAACATCATTCATTTTTCCTAGAGGAACAGGTATACATTTTTAGCATGCACGGCTTTTCAGCTTTCACGGCGCTGACGACGGCCCAAGAGGCCCCCAAGACTTCCCCAAGACGGCCCAAGAGGCTCCCAAGAGGCCCCCCAAACGGCCCAAGAGGGCCCCAAAACGGCCCAAGAGGCGCCCAAGACGGCCCAAGAGGGCCCCAAGACGGCTCCAAGAGGGGGACCACGAACCGAAAAGTCTAGCCTTTCGCCCCAAGACGCTCCCAGGAGGCCCCCAGAGCCCCCCAAGAGGCCCCAAGAGGCCCCCAAGAGGCGTCCCAAGAGACCACCAGGAGGCCAAAATCATTGATTTCCTTTGGGAAAATGTGCATTTTCAGCATACACGGCTGTTCGGCTTTCACGGCGTAGAAAACGCTCCACGAGGCCCCCAAGACCGCCCCAAGACGGCCCAAGAGGCTCCCAAGAGGCCCCCCAAACGGCCCAAGAGGGCCCCCAAACGGCCCAAGAGGCTCCCAAGACGGCCCAAGAGGGCCCCAAGACGGCCCCAAGAGGGGGACCACGAACCCAAAAGTCTAGCCTATCGCCCCAAGAAGCTCCCAGGAGGCCCCCAGAACCCCCCAAGACGTCCCAAGAGGCCCCCAAGAGGCTCCCAAAAGGGCTCCCAAGGGGCACCGATAGAACTCCCAAGAAGGCCCAGAGACGCCAAGTAAAGAGCGATCGGTAACGCAAAAAGCACTTCACACCAAGGCTCCCAAGAGCGAACGGTGACGTACACAAGCTGATAAGACCAAGGCTCTTAGCAGAAAGCGGTGACGTAACAAATTCTTTACGCTTCGCGTATCCCCACCAGCCCATCTCAAAACAGCAACCCTTGCGAAGCATGCCGACAGTCGTGTTTTTCAGGCGTGTTTCCGCCTGCCCCCGCATATCTCCCCTGTTCCTCCTTCCTCCCGCCTCCTTGTACATCCTCCTTGTGGTGGGAGCGGGAGAAGGACGAGGCGGAGGAGGAGGGAGAGAAAGCGCTCCTCGTGGTTTGAGTCGTTTGGGGTTTCTTGTCCTGGTGTGAGTCGTTCGGGCCCTTCTTCCTGGTGTGAATCGTTCGGGCTCTTCGTGATGTGAGTCGTTCGGGCTCTTCGTCCTGGTGTGAGTCGTTCGGGCTTCTCGTGGTGTGAGTTGTTCGGGCCCCTCGTCGTCGTGTGAGTCGTTCGGGCCCCTCCTCCTGGTGTGACTCGTTCGGGCTCCTCGTGGTGTGAGTCGTTCGGGGCCCTCGTCGTGGTGTGAGTCGTTTTGGGAGCCTCTTGGAGGCCTTTTGGGGCGTCTTCGGGGCCTCTTGGCGGCCCCAGGGGCTTCTAGGAGCGTCTTGGTTGCCTTGGGGGAGCCTCTTCGGGCCTCTTGGGAGCCTCTTGGAGGCCGTTTGGGGCGTCTTGGGGGCCTCTTGGCGGCTCCAGGGGCTTCCAGGAGCGTCTTGGGTGCCTCGGAGGAGCCTCTTGGGGCCTCTTGGGAGCCTCTTGGGGGCCTCTTGGGGGCCTCTTGGAGGCCTCTTGGGGCCTCTTGGGACTCTTTGGGAGGGGTCTGGGAGGAATCTTGGGGCCATCTTTCGGGCGATCGATCACAGATGGGGCGGGTTTTTTCTCCCCCCCCCCGTCGGGGCCAGAATCCTCGTGAGGGGTGTCGTTTTTTAGCCCTCCCAGGAGTCGAAAAAGACCCCTCCAACCACCCGCGAAAGGACCTCTCCAGGTCCAGGGGGAGGGGGTAGGGGGAGGGGTAAACCCCTCCCCGAAGGGGAAGAAGGGGGTTGAGAACAGAGCGGGCTCTCTAAACCACTCACGCCCAAAGGGCTGGTGGGATTCCTGACACCAAGGCCCAGCCAAGGCTCAGGAACGGGCGGCAACGCAACAATCTCTGAACACCAAGGCTCCCAAGAGCGAGGGGTGACGTAACAAGCTCTCAACGCCAAGGCTCCCAGTTCGACCGGTGGTGTGCGTCATTTCGGTTTCCGTTGCTGCAGCGTACTTTCCGTTTCCGTGCCGTCCCAGGTAACGGAAAGAGCGAGGTATGAGTGATGACGTTCTGGTGTGGGCGAAGCCCTTAAGGGGGGGTTCCAGGCCGAGCAAATGGGTTTAATGGCCGTTTTCGAGTTTTCCCTGGGGTTTTGCATGTTTTTCGGGTTCTCCCCGTTTCCGTCCCAGAAGGGCCCTAGACGGCCCAAGAGGCCCCAAAGATCGTCCCAAGAGGCCTCCAAGACGCCCCAAGAGGCGCCCAAGAGGCGCCCCAACAGGCCCCTCAGAGGCCAAAATCATAATTTTCCTAGAGGAAAAGGTACATTTTTTAGCATATGCGGCTTTTCGGCTTTCACAAAGTTGACGACGGCCCAAGAGGCCCTAAGACCGCCCCACGACGGCCCAAGAGAAGAGGCTCCCAAGAGGCCCCCACAACGGCCCAAGAGGGCCCCAAGACGGCCCAAGAGGCGCCCAAGACGGCCCAAGACGGCCCAAGACGGCCCCAAGAGGGGGACCACGAACCGAAAAGTCTAGCATTTCGCCCCAAGATGCTCCCAGGAGGCCCCTAGAGCCCCCCAAGAAGCCCCAAGAGGCCCCCAGGAGGCGTCCCAAGAGGCCACCAAGAGGCCAAACTCATTAATTTTCCCAGGGGAAAAGGTACATTTTCAGCATACACGGCTTTTCGGCTTTCACTGCGTAGAAGACGCTCCAAGAGGCCCCCAAGACCGCCCCAAGACGGCCCAAGAGGCTCCCCCAGACGGCCCAGGAGGCGCCCAAGACGGCCCAAGATGGCCCCAAGACGGCCCCTAAGAGGGGGACCACGAACCGAAAGGTCTAGCCTATCGCCCCAAGAAGCTTCCGGGAGGCCCCCAGAGCCCCCCAAGAAGCCCCAAGAGGCCCCCAAGAGGTCCCCAAGACGCCTCCAAAACGGCTCCAAAAGGGCCCCGATAGAACTCCCAAGAAGACCCAGAGACGCCAAATAGAGAGCGATCGGTAACGCAAAAAGCTCTTCACACCAAGGCTCCCAAGAGCGAACGGTGACGTAAACAAGCTGATAAGACCAAGGCTCCCAGCAGAGAGCGGTGACGTAACAAGTTCCTGACACCAAGGCCTAGCCAAGGCTCAGGAACGGGCGGCAAGGCAACAATCTCTGAACACCAAGGCTCCCAAGAGCGAGGGGTGACGTAACAAGCTCTCAACGCCAAGGCTCCCAGTACGAACGGTGGTGTGAGTAATTTTGGTTTCTGTTTCTGAAGCGCTCTTTCCTTTTCTGTGCCCGGCCAGGTAGCGGAAAAAGCGAGGTACGAGCGATGACGTTGTGTTTTGGGCGAAGCCCCTTAAAGGGGGTTCCAGGGGGGTGCGTAGCGGGAGCGGATGGACTCTAATGGCCGTTTTCTGGTTTTCCCTAGGGTTTTTGCATGTTTTTTTTCGGATTCTCCTTCAAGACGGCCCAAGAGCGCTCCAAGAGAGCCCAAGACCGCCCAAGACGGCCCAAGAGGCGCCCAAGAGGGCCCAAGAGGGCCCCAAGACGGCCCCGAGGGGGGGGAACACGAACCGCAAAGTCTAGCCTATCGTTCCAAGACGCTCCAGGGAGGTCCCCACAGCCCCCAAGAGGCCACCAAGGCGTCCCACGAGGCCAACAGGAGGCCCAAATCGTTGATTTTTCCATAGGAAAACGTACATTTTAGCATACACGGCTTTTCGGCTTTCACGGCGCTGACGACGGCCCAAGAGGCCCCCAAGACCGCACCACGACGGTCCAAGAGGCTCCCAAGAGGCCCCCCACAACAGCCCAAGAGGGCCCCAGACGACCCAAGAGGCGCCCAAGACGGCCCAAGAGGGCCCCAAGACGGCCCCAAGAGGGGAACCTGAACCCGACAGTCTAATTAGCCTTTCGCCCCAAGACGCTCCCGGGAGGTCCCCAGAGCCCCCAAGAAGCCCCAAGAGGCCCCCAGGAAACCCCCAAGACGCCTCCAAAAGGGCTCTACAAGGGCCCCAATAGGACTCCCAAGAAGACCCAGAGACGCCCAATAAAGAGCGATCGGTAACGCAAAAAGCTCTTCACACCAAGGCTCCCAAGAGCGAACGGTGACGTGCACAAGCTGATAAGACCAAGGCTCCCAGCAGAGAGCGGTGACGTAACAAGCTGACACCAAGGCCCAGCTAAGGCTCAGGAACGGGCGGCAACGCAACCATCTCTGAACACCACGGCTCCCACGAGCGAGGGGTGACGTAACAAGCTCTCAACGCCAAGGCTCCCGGTACGAACGGTGGTGTGAGTCATGTCGGTTTCTGTTGCTGCAGCGCTTTTTCCATTTCTGTGCGGGGCCAGGTAACGGAAAGAGCGAGGTACGAGTGATGACGTTCTGGTATGGGCGAAGCCCCTTAGGGGGAGTGCAGATTGGGGCGAGGGTTGCCCAACTGCGTGTTAATAGCCGTTTTCGGGTTTTCCCTCGGGTTTTTGCATGTTTTTCGGGTTCCCCCCCAAGACGGCCCAAGAGCGCTCCAAGAGAGCCCAAGACGCCCCAAGACGCCCCAAGAGGCCCCCAAGAGGCTCCCAAGAGGCCCCCAAAACGGCCCAAGAGGGCGCCAAGACAGAGGCGCCCAAGAGGGCCCAAGAGGGCCCCAAGACGGCCCCGAGGGGGGGGGAACACGAACCGCAAAGTCTAGCCTTTCGCCCCAAGAAGCTCCCAGGAGGCCCCCAGAGCCCCCCAAGAAGCCCCAAGAGGCCCCCAAGAGGTTCCCAAGAGGCCTCCAAAAGGGCCCGACAAGAGCCCCAATAGGACTCCCAAGACCAAGAGCGAACGGTGACGTAAACAAGCTGATAAGACCAAGGCTCCCAGCAGAGAGCGGTGATGTAACAAGTTCCTGACACCTAGGCCCAGCCAAGGCTCAGGAACGGGCGGCAACGCAACAATCTCTGAACACCAAGGCTCCCAAGAGCGAGGGGTGACGTAACAAGCTCTCAACGCCAAGGCTCCCAGTACGAACGGTGGTGTGAGTAATTTCGGTTTCTGTTTCTGAAGCGCTCTTTCCTTTTCTGTGCCCGGCCAGGTCTAGTGGCCTTTGGCCCATCCCGCCACCGTGCCTGGGTTGTAGAGCAGAGGCCTCCCGGATGCATGCGAGGACTTCTTGGGAGGCCTCTCAGATGCCCTTTGGAGTCGGTTTTGGGGTTGGGGTGTCTTGGGGGCCTCTTCGGGCCTGAGTTGGGCCTCTCAGGCCCTCTTGCGGGCCTCTTGGGGGCCTCTTGGGCCTCTTGGGCGCACCTCGGGGGCTTGTGGGGGGATCTTGGGGCCATTTTGGGGCGGAGGGCTCAAAATGTCAGTTCGTATTTCCCATCTTGGGCCTCCCTTGGGGCCGTCTTGGAGGCGGAGGCTCTTGGGCCGTTATTGGGCGATCTTGAGCGCCCCTTGGGCCGTCTTGGACGCTCTGAAGACCGAAAAAGCGGTAATTCGAAAACCATTCAAAAACCGGTGGATTTTGCCGATTTTGGCCTTTTCGGCCTCCCTCCAGGGCCTCCAAGTCGGCCCAAGAGGCGCCCAAGAGGGCTCCAGGACGAGAGGGGGGCGGGAGCGAGCGAGCGAGGGACGGATGGCTGGAGGGAGCGACGGGGAGGGCTCGACCGAAGAAGGGCAGGCGAGAGGCCCGTGGGGCGAACGGGAGCGAGGGAGCGAGGGTGCGAGTGAGCGAGGGTGCGAGCGAGCGAGGGAGTGCGGGCCAGAGGGAGGGCTCGCCCTCCTCCCCCCCGCTGCCGCTGCAGCGCCCTCCCTTCAGGAGGACCGGCCTTCGCCGCTCGTGTCGGTGGGCCCCCGCCGCCGCTCTCGCCGCCCTCCTCGGCCCAGCCCGCCGCCGACCCCACCTGCAGGGCCCCTCCTCGTCCTCGTGCTCCGTGGCCGTGGGGGCTGGCGCGCTCGTCCGTGGCGCCCCGCGCGGCACCTTCGTGCGACCCGCGTGCCGCGCCCCCGCTGCTGGTGCTCACGGCTGCTGCCCCTCACAGAGCCTGCGCAGAGCTTGCGCGCCGTGTGGCTGTCCGCCCGCCCGTCCGTCTGCCTGCCCACGCCTCCCAGATGGGGTCCGAGCCGATGGGGTCGGAGGATCGCGCCGCACCGCTGATGCATCGGCGATGCGGCTCGATCCAGATCTTTCTGGCCCCGATTTCGCCGGAATCATCGCCGGCGCATCGACGATGCAGTGTGATCATTCTTCCCTCTCTGCCCTGACCCCATCTGGTCGGCCTCTAGTCCTTCTTCCCAGATCTCTGAGCCGCGGTGCTTAGAACTTCTTAGCTCGGGGACGCGTCGACCATCACCGTCCTTGGTCTGCCCGCTCTCTTGCTTGACAACTCGTCCACCCGCTTCAATGTCCCGTCCTCCAGGCCCGCCCGCTGATGCTGCCGCTCCTTCACTCGTGCCCGTTCCTACCCTTTCCCGCCCATTTTCACGCAGTCCATTCCTCCGCCATTCTCACACCTCCTTTCGCTTCTTCCCTGCTCGTTCCCACTCCGCCCCTCTCATCTCTTTATTGTTGGTCGATGCTGTTGTGTATTTTCTTCACTATTTCACACTTCTCCCCGCTCAACCTTACTATTCTGCCTTCTTCCACGCTCTGCAGTCACCCCGACAGGCTCGCTCCCCCGCGCGCTCCCCCAGCTCCTTCCCAGTCCTCCCTTCTTTCCTCCATTCCGCTCCAATCCACTTCACTGCACTGCCACTTCAATGCACTGCCACTTCACTCCACTCCACTCCACTCCACTCCACTCCGCTCCGCTCCACTCCACTCCACTCCACTCCACTCCACTCCACTCCACTCCACTCCACTCCACTCCACTCCACTCCACTCCACTCCTCTCCACTCCACTCCACTCCACTCCACTCCACTCCACTCCACTCCACTCCACTCCACTCCACTCCAGTTTGCTCTTCCGCATCTCCAGGCACCCCACCGCGCACTCCTCCCGTTTCCTCCCCACTCCATTCCTCCGCTTTCCTCCACCCTCTTCGCCCGACCCCGGGTCCTGGGCCCCGGGTCCCAGCGACTCGAAGTCCTGGCTTTAGTCTTCCAACCCTCAGGGACGGCCAAGAGGAGGGTGATGACCAGGGGGGATGGATATCATGGCCTTGGCCATGAGATCTCCCCAGGTCTCAGGCTCCCCTCTTCTTCTTCTTCGTCTTCTTCTTCTTCTTCTTCTTTTTCTTCTTCTTCTTCTTCTTCTTTTTTCGTCTTCTGCGTATTCCAGTGCATCCCCTGGTCTCCCCTCGTCCGCGCACATGCTTCGGGCCATGATTTGCGACCCCCCCCTCTTGCAAGCCCCCTTTTTGACGCCCCCGAAACCGTCCCTACCAGCATGTCGAGCCCGCGATGTCCGCCTGTGAAAGTGTAAGGCTCTGGTGTCGGTGCGGCCGTCGCAGTCATGCGCGAATGCATCACGAAAGCAGCCCAGGCTTCCGTATTTCCCCCCTTCTCTCCCTTCCTTCGCTCCCTCCCTTCTCTCCCTTCCCCTTCTTTCCCTCCTCTCCCTTTCTCCTCTCCTTCCTCCTGCTCCCCACCCCTTCCGTCCTCCTCCTCCTCTCCACGAGTCCAGCGCTCGTTTCGTCTCTCTGTCTCTTCTCTCCTTCCTACTTCTGCCTTCCCCTCCCCCTCCTCCTCCTCTTCCTCCTCCTCCTCCTCTTCCTCCCCTCCTCCTCCTCCTCCTCCCCTCCTCCGCCGCCTCCTCCTCCTCCTGCTTTTGTTGTTTGGAAGCAGAGGTGGCTGCCACAAGGTATGCAGTATGCAGAGGTGGCTGCCATAAGATGCCAACAGCCGTCCTTGCAACAGGCTCTGGTCCCAGAAGGTTCGCCCTCCCAACCTTCACGAGCACCGGCTTCAAGGATGGGAGAGCCCACGTGTCCCACCTGACTCATCAGGGTTATGACTACCCTCAAAGGCATCAGCAATACACTATACTCCTGCTCTTCCTCCTCCTCCTCCACCTTCACCTCCACCTCCTCCTCCTCCTCCTCCTCCTCCTCCTCCTTCTGCTCCTCCTCCTCCCCTCCAGCGACTCGTCAAGGCTCTAACCACCACTTTCCTTTCCCCCCCCCCGCGGCCCGGCGCAGGTTCCGCTGGCGGCCGTGCAGTCCTGGGCGTCCGTCTCGCACGCCGGCCCAGTTCCACAGGCGGCCCCCTCTCGCCTCTGCCTTCGTCGTCCCCTCCCTCCCCGTCTTCCCCTCCTCGCTCCCTCACCCCTCGCTCCCTCCCTCCCTCCTGCCTCCTCCTCCTGCCTCCTCCTCCTCCTCCTCCTCCTCCTCCCGCTCCCTCTTTTCCTCCACCCTCGTCCCTTCTTTGTCTGCTGCTGCTCCTCCTCTTCTTTATCCTGGCAAGCCTGTGTGCCTGGTTGTGTGCCTGATCGGTGTGGTGGGAACCTTCTTGGGCCTGGCCGTGCATGGCGTCACGAGAAGCTTTGGCATGGGCGTCCTTCGCAGACCCAGGCTATTCAAGAGGTTGCTGACGAGTTCTTCTAGTACTCGGCCCTTGCCCTCAAGAACGTGGGCAAGTATGGGTGCTCCAGGGGCATGCGCAAAGGCAAGGGCAAGCAGAAGCGACCGAGCTGTGCCTTTGGCCGTGCGCTTTCCCCCCCCCAGTTCCTTCCCTCGCAGCTGTGACGTGGGATCGGGCTGGATTTTGGCCTGCCTGGCGGACGACTCCACATGAAGTCCCCTGAATTTTTGTCTCCAAGTTGGGTCGGCGGGTTTTTGTCGGGATCAGTTTGACGTTTCGGTCGGCCCCGCCTCGTCTGTCTCCTGGACCCTCGTTCTTGCGCGCTTTTCGTTCCCGTCTCGGCTCCCACGTCGGCGTCTGTGCCGTTCTGTTCAGTGGGGTCAGGACTGGACGCGAGTCGTCCACGTAGCCCCATTTCATCCTCCCTCCTCCCTCCACCCCTGCCCTCCTCCTGCTCCTCCTCCCTCCTCGCTCCCTTCATCCCTCCTGCTCCTGCTCGTCTTGGGCGCGAGGGTCTGACCTCACGACTGGTGGAGCTGGGTCTTCCTGGAGGCCGTCCCCGGGGGGCCTTGGGGCCCAGAACCAACAAAAGAGAACAGCGCCCAATACTGGGCCGGCCTTCTTTTGTGTGGGTGGACCGTTGGTGCCCTTCTGGGGGGAATGAGGAGGAGGAGGAGGAGGAGGAGGAGGAGGAGGAGGAGGAGGAGGAGGAGGAGGAGGACGAGGAGGAGGAGGAGGAGGAGGAGGAGGAGGAGAGAAAACCCAAGGTGCATCAGACACCCTCCTTTTCCAAGTCTTCTGATCGTGAGTCCCTGCAAGCGTTCCCCTACACTTCGGAAGGTTTTCCTTGAAGGACGAGTGCCCCTGTAGGCCTTCCATTCAAGCGATAGTTCCATGCTCACATGCTCACACCTCGCATGATGAAACCTGGAAGCGCCTCAAGCGAGGGCCTCCTTCTGAGAAGTGACCAAGCTAGTGTTGCACAACTTTCCATATGAGAGCAAAACGTGAAGACCTAGCAAGCTAGAGCTCCGTTTTGAAGAGAAGCCGGTTTCCATCCATGTATACATATTTCGGGGAACTGGGTCCGGGGGCCCCTGGGCCAGAACCCCGACCAAAAATGGGTGGACAGGGTCTCCCCGCGCACATTGCGGGAGCCCCAAGTCGACGCCGAGGGTGCTTAGACAGCTGTCAAGACGATCCACGGCGGCCTCGAGTCGTCACAAGACGGCCTCCAGACGTTTCAGACCGCTCACTCAGCGCCTCCAGCGGCCTCAATTGCCTCCAAGATGCCCCAGGAGTGCTCCAGGAGGCCCTAGAAGACGGCTCTGGGAGGCCAACATCGTTTATTTTGCTGAGGTTTTCGAAGGTTTTTGCAGGCCTGCCTTTTCGGACTTCGACGGCCCAAGACGGCCCAGGAGGCGCCACAGGTCGCCTCAAGACGGCCAATATGCCTCCAAGAAAGCCCCAGGAAGGCCCACGAGAGCTCCAAGATAGCCCAAGAGGGTCCCAAGACGGCCCCAGAAAGTCCCGGGACGGCTCGGGAGAATCCCAAGAGGGCCCCAAGAGAGCCCCAAGAGCACCTCCGGAGGTCCCCAAGAGAGCTCCAGGACGGTCAAAGCACCCTCAGACGGCCCAGAAGAGCCCCAGGACGGCCCAAGAGAGCTTCAAGAGGACCCCAAAGGCCCCGAGGAGGCCAACAACATTGATTTCTCTTTACTTTTGGATGATATTTGAGGTTTTCGCCTTTTCGGTCTGCCCATGCCCCCAAGACGTCCCGAAGGCGCAAGTTCGTCGATTTTCTTCGAGTGCTTGGGAGTATTCTGGCATTCTCACGTCTTCGGGCCCCCGGCAACCCAGAACGGCCCCGGGGGCTTTCAGGATAGCCCGAACAGAGAGCCGAAAAGGACGCCTACCACGCCGGTGTCGTTCCGGGGCGGAGTGTGTGCGCGTCCGATGGTGCTCGCCTTGCTTCTTCCTTCGCTCGCTCGCATCGGCAAGGGTAGGCGGGGCCCCTGGTTCCAGATCGCTGTTTCTCTGGACGGGATACTCCAGTGAAGACCCATGCCAAGAAACATCCTGTTTGCCTCCAAGGTACCCTGGGTTTTGTGGGTTTCGATGGTTTTACGATCGAAAGTGTGACACTCCCACACCAGAATCAATGGAGGTCCTGGGGTCTCAGGGTTGGGTTTCTTTTGGAAGGTATCATGTGGTCGAGCTCCTACTGTAAACCATATCAGCCGACCCCTTGTTTGTAGTTCGTTTCCCATGTTTTTTTGGGGGCGTCCGTGAAGTTTTTTAACGTGTTCTGCGGATGCGACTTAGTTTTTTCGTTGGTTGGGTCGTACGAGGCGTGCCTGCCGTTTTTCGAAGAGAAAATGGGAGATGTCGGAACCACAGAAGAAACTCAACGCAGCAGGGGAGAGGAGACTGTGCCGGAATTGCGCAGAGGTGGGAGAAGTTGACGCGAAAGGCAAACAATTTCTAACGGAAAGCAGATGCGGAAACGAAGCCGCTGACGTGCTGCAGCGCCACCCCAACATACTTGTACTATATGTGCGTCGCCGCCCCAGGGGCGACGCCCGCACCGAGAAATCTTAAAGTATATGCGTCGTGGCGGGCGCTTTCTGGCCACACCGCTCGGGAAACGATATACTACAAGATGGGTATACTATATGTTCGGGTCGGACGCGCGTCTCCAAGGAAGACATATAGTACTAGTATGTCTTTGTGCGTCCCATGCTGTGCGCCAGGTTGCGGGGTGATTTTTGAGACACTGGTCATTTGAACCAGAACCAGGTGAAGGATCATCAGACGGCGACAACCACCACCCACCAAACCACCCCAACCCAACCTGAAGGCTCAGATTTACCCTCGATTTCCAGTGTGGGGGGGTTCGGGAACATCAAAAAAACACGTATGGAGCCCATCCCCCCCCCAACCCGAAATTCGGGTCTTCGGGTTGGGTTGGGGTGGTCTGGTAGGTAGTCAGTCATTTGAACCAGAACCAGGTGAAGGATCATCAGGCGGCGGCAGAGACCCGTGCGCGGCAGGCCCGCGAAGGGGTAGTGGCCGATGCGGCGCAGCGACTGGAGCGAGATCTGACGTGCGCGGCGCGCCGGCTGAGATTTCCGCGGCAGGGCCGAACGGAGGAGGAGGAAGAGGAGGAAATGGAGGAGGAGGATGAGGAGGAGGAGGAGCAGGAGGAGGAGGAGGAGGGGGAGGAGGGGGTGGAGGAGGAGGAGGCCGCATCAGTAGCGCGCAGGAAACGGAACATCTGACGAGGAGAGTGAAAGCAGTGCGCGCGGATTGCAAAGACCTTGGTTTCGCGGCGCGCAGTTGGCAGGCGTATCGGTGCAGCGGCATGTGCGAGAGAGCACTTCCGAAGTCGGCGTTTTCCGTGAGGCCTGGCAATGCTGTGCGCGATGTGAACACAGGCACCCTGAAGTGTAAGGCGCGCAACTGATGTCGATTCGGGCGCCCGTGCCGTGGTCCGTGGAATCATAACCAGAAGGGGGAGGGCGCGCAGGAGAGCGAAGTCGACGGGGAGGAGGAAATTGAGAAGGGGGAGGCGCAGAAGGACGAAGGGGGGAGAGAGTGGAGGGGGAGGAGGCGGAGGAGGAGGAAGTGGGAGAAGAAGAGGAGGAGGAGGAGGAACAGGAGGAGAAATACACATAATAATAATATTACTAATAATACTATTAATAATAGTATTATGATTAATAATAGCAATAATAAGACTACCAACAATAATAATCATAATGGTAATAATAGTATTATCAGTCATAATACTAATACTATTACGAATAATACTACTACTACTAATAATATGAATGATACCACTAATAATAATAGTAATGATGATGATAATCGTAATAATAGTAATAATAAAAATAGTAACAATACTAATACTACTACTACTACTACTACTAATAATAATAATACTACTAATAATAATAATAAGAATAAGTCATAATACTAATAATAATACTAATAATACTAATAATAATAGTAATGATAATACTAATAATGATAATAATAATGATAATGATATGCATAATAATACTAATAATAATACTAAACAGGATCTTGTGTTGGGACCTCAACTAGGGTTTCGGGGGCCGTCGGGGCGATTCCAGCGCCGCCGCAACGCATGTGTGAACCTGGGACTTCGAGACCCTGTGCAGACGCCCTGGCTGTGGGTCACAGTCTCAGGGATGCGTCGTGGCGTTTCGTCGGAACGCTTTCGGGATGCCAACGCAGTGTGAGAGACCCGCGGGGTGCTCGTTGGGATCGTTGCATTTTCCGGGGCTGGCATTCGCAGTGTTTGCCGTGCGCGCATGATTATCGAATGGCGTGCGGTGTATCCCCCCACCGTGCGTGGCATGTGGGCGTGAGGTTTACTCGGGTGGTTGATAGGGCTTCGTTGGAGGTCTTCCAAGAACATGGGTGCTTCTTGGTGCCTTTCTCCGCGCCTTTCCTGGGGCCTTCATGGGCCGTATTGTTGTTATGTCCAGTCCGGGCCGTTGTGGAGCTCTCGTGGGGAGCTCTGGGCCTTCTCGCACGTTGCGAGAAGCCAAAGAGCGAGTATGTTCAACACATACGTATTCCGAAGGGAACGGGGGACCTTTCGGGGCCTCCCGGGGGGCCTTTTCGAGGCCACGTGGGGCGTTTTGGAGGCACCTTGGGCCGTCTGGATGTCACCGTCGGCGTCTTGACGTGATTTTTCTGCGATTCGGGCCCTCGTGGGCCGCCTTGAGGGCCTCTGGAGGCCTTTTTGGCCTGTGGCGGGGCCCTCGGCGCCCCCATGACGCGTTCACCTGGGGGTCGTCGGCGGTCGGGGGGGGGTCGAATTCCCGGTTTGGGGTCCCAAGGGGGAAAAGGGGGAACAATCGCACACGCTTTGAGGCGCACAATGGGTCGGCGGATTTGCTTGGGGATCGCGCTGTCGTTTGAGATTTCCAGCAAGTCATGCAGGACTCACGCGTCAGCATCGCGCCTTCTCGACATGTGCGTGGCTCCTTCGAAGAGGCAGCGGACATGTCGGAAACACAACAAAACACCGTGCAACGGGGGGGAGGTTTTGTCGGAAATGCGCGGAGGAGCGCGAGAAGATGACGCGCGAATCGAACAATCGCAAACTGGAAGCAGATGCGACAGCGGAGCCGCTGACGTGCTGCGCGCCAGGATGCGGGGTGTCTTTATGGGAGGTTGGTCATTTGAACTTTCGCCAAGTGGAGGACCACCGCCAGGAGAGGAAGACTTCAATAATGATCTGCGGAACATGTCACGAAAGGGGGCGTAGCCGCGAAGGAAATAGCCGACGCGACGAAGTGGTGTGAGAGTGATCTGACCTGCGTGTCGTACGTGGTGGACAAGCATCGGTGGACGAAGCACACGCGCGTGGTGTGCGCGGGTTGCGCGAGCCGTGGTTTCACGGCGCGCAATGGACAGTCCTATCAATGCATTGATACGTGCCAACAGAGACTGCCGAAATCGGCGTTCTCATTGACGGGCGAACATGTCGCGCGAATCGTGCAGGCGATGCCCGTTCGGGTGACCATGGCAGACATGGGTTCTGCAGCGGCGCTACGCGGAGCGAAGTCCGCGGAAGGAAAACTTCGAAACATGGCGACAGGGATGACGACGATTCTGAGAAGGATGGGTGCGGACAGGAGGATGGGTCGGAGGAGGAGGAGGAGGGTGATGGGGAAATGGAGGAGGAGGAGGAGGAGGAGGAGGAGGAGGAGGAGGAGGAAAACGAGGGCGACGGCGCCGCCGACGACGACACCGACGCCGACGGCCGCGCCGAAGCCGACGCAGACGGCGTCGACGACGATGGCGACGGCGCCCCCCTGGCGCGGCGGAGGCCTACCCGGGCATCGGCGCCCCCGAGGCGGCCACCGATGCCGCAGGGCAGGCGGGTGACCCCACGCAGTCGGCGGTGCCACCGTCCTCGTCGCCCCCCTCCCCCCCGCTGCTGCTGCTGCTGCTGCTGCTGTTGCCCCTCCTCCTCCCGCTTCAGCTCCTCTCTCCGCGCCTCTCCTGCCTCTCCCCCCTCCTCTTCCCCTTTTTCTTCTGCCCCTCCTCTTTCTCCTTCTCCCCTCCTCGTCCTTCCCGTCCTCTCGCCTCCCTGATTGTCCTGCTACTGTACTGCTCCTCCTGCTCCTCTTGCGTTCCCTCCCTTCCCTCCTGCTGTTCCTCCTTTGGCCACTGCTCCTCCTCTTCCTTCTGCTATTGCTACTCCTTCTCCTGCTCCGCTGGCGCTGTCGCTGCCATTCCCTTCCCCTGCCGAGTGTCTCAGTGCAGGTCCTTGCAGGATGTGCTGGCAGGTGCGTTCCAGGTTACCTCGGGTCTTGGCGGAGGGGGACGACGGCGAGGAAGAGCAGAGGGAAAAGGGGTTTGGAGGAGGAGGAGGAGGAGGAGGAGGACGAGGAGGAGGAGGAGGAGGAGGAGGAGGAGGAGAGGATGGATATCTTTAGTTTTGCATGCTCCGCTCTCTTTGAGCTACTGGTCGTCGCTCTCGCTGGATTCGTTCCGAAATTCTGCTAAGTGCGCTCCTGGACAGGTCCAGGAATCGTGCTTTGGGGTCTCTCGGGTCCTCTTGTGGGGCGGGGCAGCCTGGACGTCTCTTAGGGCCGAGGGCTCGAAATGCCCCTTCGGCTTCCTCCTTCTGGGCCCCCTCTTGGGACCGTCCTGGGGCTCTCTCTGTCCGTCTTGGAGGCCTTTGAGGCCGTCTTGAGGCCCTCTTGGGCCGTGGTGGGGTTCTCGTGGAGGCCTCTTAGGCCGTCTTGGGGCGATCTTGGGGGTCTCTGGGGCGGTTTTTGGTGGCTCTCTCGGAGGCTTAAAGGGCCGTCTTGGAGCGATCTTAGGGGCTCCTTGGGCCATCTCAGAGCGTCGGCGGCGAAAAGGTGAGAACGCTGAAAACCTTGAAAAACCAATTGAAACTCGTTGAATTTGCCTCTAGGTGGCTTCTTGGGAGTGGTCTTGGAGGCATCTTCGGGCGTCTTGGAGGCGGTTGAAGCCGTTTGGAGGCTGCCTTGGGCATTTTGGAACGACTTTTGGTGACTCTGGGCCCTCTTAGACCGCTCCAGGGACCCCCAGGGGCAGCCACGCGCGTGCGAACTAGAAATATTCTAAAGCTGTAGCCAGAGATTTTGGCACGCCTTTGGCCCGTTTGGCCGGCGACTTATCGCTCCTCCCGACGAGACTCGTCAGGTATGAGTCTTTGCTGAAGATGCGCGCAGTTTCGTCCTGTGGGAGGACAATCATCACCACCACCATCGTCACCACCACCATCGTCAGCATCATCGTCATCATCGGAACCACTAACAACATAGACAACATTACCATCACCGTCATCACCATCATCACCGTATTCTCTCTCGTCGAATCTTGTCTTGTACTGCTCGAGAGCGTCGTCGGTTGCAAACGCGAGTTTGTCGCACCGCAGGCAGCGGAGGCTGAGCGTCGACCCAGGGAACCACCTTTCACCATCGACCCTGGGATCAATGCCAAGGCCGCTGCTTGTCTGACCCTGCTGTGCTGGTACACGCCTGTTTCCGCGGCGTGTAGAGGAGGATACATATGAGAAGAGGATGATGATGATGATGATGATGATGATGATGATGATGATGATGATGATGCTGCTCATGCTGATGCTGCTGCATATGATGATGATGACGACGATGATGATGATGCTGATGATTCTGATGATGATGATGATGATGATGATGAGGATGAGGATAAGGATGGGGATGCTGGGGATGATGCTGATGATGATGCTGATGCTGCTGATGATGATGCTGCTGCTGCTGATGATGATGATGACGATGCTGATTATGATGATGCTGCTGATGATGATGATGATGGTGGTGGTATCGGTGACGATGATGCTGATTCTGATGCTGCTGATGCTGCTGATGATGACGATGACGATGGTGGTGATGGTGGTCATGATAGTGATGATGATGATGATGATGGTGGTGGTGGTGGTGGTGGTGGTGATGGTGGTCATGATAGTGATGATGAATCTGATGATGCTGATGATGATGCTTATGACGATGATGATGATGATGATGATGATGATGATGATGATGATGATGATGATGATGATGATGCTGCTGATGATGATGATGATGATGATACTGATGATGCTGCTGCTGATGATGATGATGATGATGATGATGATGATGGTGCTGCTGCTGATGCTGCTGATGATGCTGATGATGATGATGATGATGATGATGGTGATGGTGGTGGTGACGGTGGTGGTGATGATGATGATGATGATGATGATGATGCTGCTGCTGATGATGATGATGATGATGATGATGGTGGTGGTGGTGGTGGTGATGATGGTGGTGAGTTGCTGCTGATGATGATACTGCTGCTGCTGCTGCTGATGATGAGGAGGAGGAGGAGGAGGAGGAGGAGGAGGAGGAGGAGGAGGAGCGGGAGGTGCAGGAGGACGCGGACTGGGCACGTTTGCAGGACCTCCGATTCGCCAAGTGCTGTGGGCCGATGTGCCACTAGGTTGGGAGGTGGATGCCCCGAGTATGATGCGGGATAAGGAAGAGGATGTTGGTGAGGAGGAGGATGATGAGGAGGAGGAGGAGTACGAATCGGAGTTTGATGACAAGTAGAAGTGATAGAAGGACCAACAGTATCATGAGTACTAGTAGCAGTGGCAGTGGCAGTGGCAGTGGCAGTTGCAGTGGCAGTGGCAGTGGCAGTGGCAGTGGCGGTGGCAGTGACGTTGTGCAGTATCCTGACGACAGGCCCCACCAAAGCCTTGTGACGGGCGGGCCGAAGAGTGGCGCCCTCGGTTTGGGTCCCATCACTCTGTGGGGTTCGCGTATGATGGGTGCGCCGAAGTGGGCGGGGGGACAGCATGCGCCTGTGCCCACTGAGACCGTGGGCGAAGGTCCCTACGGGGCCACGAAGCGTGTGAGGGGTGCGCCGAACTGGGCGGGGTGGCCCCGTGCGTCCGGGCCCCCCGAGACCGTACATAGGCTGAGCACCGTATGCGGCCACGAAGCGTGTGTGAGGAGTGCGCCGACGAGAACGATGATGATGCCAGACATGGGAGATGATGAGGAGTGAAGGCGAGCACAAGGCGAGGACCCAGGAGCACATAATGGTTTATTGGAGCACATGAGGAAGGAGAGGATACTCAAGGCGTTGCGGATTCAAAACGAGCACCCAGCAGCACATGATGGTTGGGGAAGCCTTGCGACGTCAGAGTTCTGGGTCCCTCCTCCCTCATAGTTCTGGATCCCTCCTCCCTCCTGCTCCCTCCTCCCTCCTGCTCTTTCCTTCAGCGCCCCCTCCTCCTGTTCCCCCTTCCTTGTCCTTTCCCCTTCGCTGCCTTCCTCCCCATATAGTTTGTCCCTGAGCGATCGTGGCCTCGGGAGCTTGGGCTTGTTTTTTACCAGCGATCGTGGCCCTAGGAGCGTGGATCCACTGTATTTCTGCATATCCCAGGTACCCAGCGATTCCGAGAGCGCGGTTCGGGGACACCGACGAAGCCCGTGCCAGGCCCAGCGGGTCGCGCGCGCTTAGAACTCTGCCTTCACCAGCTGATAAACTACCAATTCTGAGCTTTGAGCCCGGATGGATGATCGCAGAATTCATAGCCGCAGACTTGTACGGGCTACGTGCTAAGACTATTCAGTGGTGCGCAGTGCTCACTCACGAGCATCTCCACGCGTGCGTAAGCTTCTGGCTGTGGCCCGCGAACGCTGCTCTTCGAGCAGGGGGCCGCGGCGGCCGATAGCTCCGCTCCCTCATCCTCGTTGAGCCTCGGTGCTGGTTGTGTCAGCGCGTACGTCGTCCCATCTTGGAGACAGCTGGGGGGCTGAGGTGGGCTATCATTGGTTCTAGCCGTCCGACAGGGGGAAAGGCACCTCTGTGCACGGGTTTCGTTCCCTGTCCCCCTTGGGCCGCCTTCTCCAGATGGATGCCGAAGCTGTCCCCTTCACCATGCTGACTGCTTTTGCTGGCGCCCAGCCGGAGCAGAGCCCACAGCCGCCAACACCCATCAGCTCCGTCGCCGCGCTTTTTCTGCCTCGGCGCGGGCCCCCCCCGGACTCTAGGCCCCATCACTTCGGCGCGCGCTCTTCGCCGCAGGCCGCTTGCTGATGCCCCCCCCCAGGCTCCGAAGCCGTCGCCTGGAGGCTGACGTTGAGAGGGCTGACCCCTGCCGTGATCTGCTGGTTGCGGCGTCAGGAGGTTTGGGTCACGAGCACTCTCGTGCCGCCTCTCCTCTCCAGGCTTCACAGGTGGGGGCCGAGTGGATGTGGTCGGAGGATCGCGCTGCATCGCCGAGGCATCTGCGCTGCGGCTGGATGTGAAGCCCGATCTTCTCCACGCAGACGGCGCCGATGCATCGCCGACGTCTCCGATGCGCGGTGCGATCCTTCGACGCCATCTACTCGGACCCCGTCTGGGAGGCCTCTCTCCTCGCCGCCCCCCCCTGCATCGCCCGCCGCCCGCCTCCCCGCGAGGTCGCGCTGTGGGAGGGCGAGCCCTGCTCCCTGGAGGCCGCCCCTCCCTGGTCCTCTTAAACGTGCGCGGGAGCAGCCACTGCCGCTGGGCCGAGGGGACCTCGCCCCTCTGGCGCTCCCCTCCCCCGAGGCCGGCCTCCATCCCCAAGCGGTGATGACATGCGCGCGGCGCCCGAACTCGGGCGCCGTGCGCCGGTCATTGCCGCTGGGGGGTCGGGGTCGGCGGTGGTGACCGCTCCTGCTCTGCTCCCGGTCCTGGTCCGCGTCTCGAGGGTCTCAAAGCGCTACAAACAGAACTTCCGGAGGCCCGCGCTTTTTTTTCCGGTCGGCGCAGGACCACCGGGTGGCGCGGGCGCTCGCGCGCCAGAGGTGAGGGGGCGCTAGCGGTGCCTCCAGCGCCGCCTTCGCCGACCCGATGGATCCGCGCGGACCCCGAAAGTTTTTTGTTTATGCCGTTTTTGCACCTCCCCTGCGTTGAGGATCATGTTTTGACAGAGCGCTCTGGTCTCCATCCCGTCCTCCTCCCGCTTATCTCCGTCGCTGCCTCCTACCTCCATTATACCTCGCCCTTCCTGAATGCTTTGAACTGCGAACTTGTCGCCATTTTCGTGGTCTTCTGGGAGGCCCAGCGAAGTGACATCAATCCAGATCAGACTTAGACCTCGCCCTCTGTGTGCTGCGAACTGCGAAGCCGTCGCCGGTGTCTCCTGGGAGGCCCAGCGGAGTGACGTTATACACGTATCAGAATTTTTGACTCGAGTAATCTCACCAGCACACTCAGCAACGATGCCCAGGCGAATTGCATTGATCAGGGACGTGTGGCACCACGCAGTGGAACGAAAAGGGGGGGGCAGCCGCCAATTCGAATATCGGGATCAGCTTGAGCAGGCCTAGGAGGCAAGTATAAGTGCCTTCGCACAATTTTCGATCTGGGAGCCTCTTGGCAGTTACATTGGCCTTCTTGGGGCCGTTTCGGATGGGGCTTCCTGCAGCCATCTTAGGGCCTTCTTGGGGCCTCTGGGGGGCCTCCGGGGGAGCCATCTTCGATGCCAGCGATGGAAGAAGGAGATGTTCTTAATGTCAGTTTCCCCGTCGGAGGCCTAAATGTTGCCTCCTGGAGCCCTCTTGGGGCGGCGCTCTCGGGCGGCTCTTGGGCGCTCTTGGGGCCGTCTCGGAGTTTTTCTGGGCCCCTCTTGGAGCTCTCATGAGCGATCTTGGGTTGTCTTGAGGCGTCAAGAGCCCATCCGAGGCGAAAATGTGAGAACGTAGCCTTTGGAACCGATCCATCCCCCGTTTCGGCGAAGCTATTATTGTCCGCCCGTGGAAGTGATGTTCTGCCCCAAAAACCCCCACCAAGGTCATAATAGGGCCCCAACGAGACCCCAATCCAACTCCACTAGGATTCTTGCAGGATTCCTGAGGGATTCTCGAGGGTTCTTGAGGACCTGAGAGTATTCCTGAAGATTCTGGAGGATTTCAAAATGATCTTGGAGGATTCCTGAGAATTTCAGCCGCATTTCGGAGGATTCCTGCATGATGCCTGCATGATTCCTTTATTTCGGAGGATTCCCGAGGATTCTTGGAAAATGCTTGAGGATTTCTGAAGAATTCCTGAACGATTCCTATAGGATTCCTAAGAAGGGTCCCGGAAGGATTCCAGAAGATTCTTGAGAGATCTTTAGGATTCCTGAGGATTTTCGAGGATTCCAGAAGATTCCTGATGATGTCGGAAGGATCCTGGGAGGATTCTGGAGCCATTCCAGAAGGATTCTTGAAAGATTCCTGAGAGATTTTTTGGCTTCCTGAAAATTGTTGAGAATTTCTGACTATTCTTGGAGATCCAGAAAGATTCCTATGGGTTCTTTAGGATCCTGTACAACTTCGGAAGTTTCTGCGGGATCTCAAGATGATTCCTGAAGGATTCTTGACGGTTTGCGGTTGTCATGCATATGTCAGCCTCTCCTCCTCCTCCTTCGCCTCCGTCCCACCTCCCTTGTGTGCCGCCGTTGTGGTTCACAAGGGCCCTTCAGTCATCTGGAGCGCAGGCGAGGGGCGCGCCCTGGGCCCCGTAAAAGGAAAAAGGACGTGCTTTCTTATAGCACGGGTCCCCGTACTTGTGCTTCGTGTCTCTCTTTGTGTTCCATACAGTTACTCCCGTGCGTTCCACAGTGGCAGCGGAGCGCGTGGTTCCGATCCACGAGGGGAGTCACGCCGACTCCCCTGCCATTCGACGCTCGGGTGACATATGCCATGTTCTTCTCCGGTTCTTCCCGCTTCCCACCCTCTTGCGCCGAGCGCCGCCGTGGACCATCCAGTCGACGCTGTGCCTTTCGAAGACGAACTTCTGAATGATCCTTTGGAACCAGGACACGATCTTTGGGCAAGAGGCGGAGGACGAGAAGACGCTCCCTGTGACGGTGATGACGAAGTGGGCTGGGCAGATGAAGACCGGGCCCGCTGGCTCTCGCAGCCCAGGACGGATGCACAGCCCATTTTGCAGTCATCCTCACCAGGTTGGAACGCGTGGGGCCGTGGCTCGCCGGCTGCGCCAGCTTGGTTGAACGCGCCTCTTTGGGGACAGGCTACGCCGTTCACTCCGACATATTGGGGAGACGCTACTGCCAGATCTTCTGATCGGCAGAGGGGGCAATTTCCGGAACAATCGGATGCCCCAAAGATACGAAGCGACTTACTTCCCACCTGGGATGGAAAAGAGCAGGATTTTCGTTTAGATCCTTACATGGAGGAGCTGCAGATGTGGCATAAGAAAACCAGAGCCCTGAAGAGACAACGTGGATATATCATTTGCCGCTGCGCCAGAGATGGCCAACATATTTTCATCAACGAGCTCACCGAATACCAGCTGTCTTCGGAGGATAGCGGGCACGTTGTGGTCAAACATAGGATGAAGGCTTTCGCCGAATACCAAGACGGCAGAATGCCGACAGCTTTCGAAAAGCTCTTCTGTACTGACGACGCCAAGCGTAAGCGAAACGATTCCGTCAATTATATTGCTCGCAATCGAGTGCTCTTCCGAGAACTCGAGAAGCAGGTGATCCTACTGGGGGAATTGAAAGGGTGCGTGTTTCTCAGAGAATCCAAGTTCAGTGAAGCCGCCTGGGATGCGGTTGAGCATTGGACTGAGGTATCTTATGACTTTGACCTGGTGTGTGAGGATGCTTCGGAAGCTTGAACGACCGCTGCCCTCAGGTAAAGGCGGCGTGTCTATGGAACGGGTTCCGCCTAACCTATCGTCGAGTTCCAAGGAGATGAGGGCGGATATGGTGACCGGGGGTCTGACCGTGATGATTTTCATTGGTTTCTCATGGGGCAGTCTTTGATTCCCTTTCCCGAGTCCTCCGAGGAAGACGACGTCCTGACTGAGGTTCTCAGGTGCATGGGCGACAAGCGCGTATTTTCGTAGTTGGAGTCGCGCTCGAGGATGTGATTTTGGATGAAGACGAGGCTGTCGCCATCTACGCCAACTACAGTTAGGTGCGACAATACTGACGCAAGTGGAAGCTCGGACGAGGCATCCTCCGACAGTTTCCTCCGAAAGGCAGGTCCAAAGGCTCCCGCGAGGGGCGGCGTCGAGGGGGGCAGACTGGACATGGTCGACCGAAGCGTTGGGCCAACAGTGCTTGATAATCCACTGTATGTGCGCCCGACGTGGGAAGATGGGGCACTGGGCTCGGGGCCGCGCGAACGGCCCAGACGAGCGAGGGTGCGACCGGCTAGCTGGCTGCGGCGGTGTCCAGGCTGTCTTTCTCGGAGCAGATGGCGCTCTGCGCGGCGCGTGTCGGCGAGAAACGTGCGACCCTATTTGGAATTACTTTTTTTTTGCCTCTGCTATCTTTGCTGCTGCCGACGTGGGTGAACAGACTTTCATCGGGCCGCTGGCCCACGTGGGTTTCGGCCTGGTGGGCGCTAGAACTCAGCGCGGAGTCTGTGGCGAAGATCAGCTTGCGAGCTGGTTTTGATGTCCTGGGTATATCTATGGCTTGAAGCCAGTGCAGATGCCGACTCTTGAAATGGGCGCCATGGGCGTTGGGGGATCGACCAAGTTTCTCTCCAGCTGGACCTTGCCGGTTGCTTCGGCAAAAGAATTGCGGTGCTCTCGCGGATCATCTGATTGCCTGCCATGTGCCCCGTGCTGCTTCCAGTGGAGATGATCGGGCAGCTCGGCGCGGCTTTGTTACTTGCCAGGTGGCGCTATCGTTTGGAAGGCGCTCGGCGGCAGTCAATCGAGGGTGCGTGAGGTAGGGGCAGGCAGACGCATTGTGGTCAAAATCTTTCTTTTCCCAACGATGGTTGGCAGAGAATGAGCGTCGTCGCAGTCCCGCAGACACCTCGTGCGACATTGGCCCGCGCGGCGCACGTCCTCGCCGAGAAGGGGCCGCGGCCAGAACCTCAGATCGCCGGCAGATCCAGCCAGCCTCTGGCCCCGGAGAGGCGGGCGTGGCAACGGTGCAAATTGTGCCTGAAGCTACTCGCCATCCTGGACCACGTGGCCATGAATCGCCGCGCGGAGGCGCGCATTTGTGCGATCACTTACAAGAACCTGCTCGGGGGCGCCTGAAGTCTGGACAACGAGGCTGCGCCATCCACGCCTCGGACCCGCGACCAGAGACCTTTCGCTTGAGTTCTGAAGGTCTCCAGCGGGGAGTGGTTCGCGGTGGGCAAAAGGCTTGGGCCGAGCGGCATGGGCACCGAGAAGACCGATCAGGCCATCTGCAAGCATTCCGAGAAGGCCATGGGCCACCGGGGCAACGCCGGGACCCTCTGGACGTGCGACGATTGCCAGATGCGCTGGGCGAGTCTCTCTGTCTGCCACCAGAAAGGCGTGGCGTTCGGGATGTGTGCGGGCTGCGCCTTCAAGGAGATCTACGAGATGGACTTCCCGCGCTGTGCGCAGTGCGTGAAGACTCATGTGTCAGGCGAACCCGTGACGCATCGCGGACTCGCGCGCATGGCAACGCGAGGTGCGCGAGGGCACCATGGACAGGGGCGGTTTCGAGGCGATCGTGGAGGAGAGCGACGTCCGAAGGTTTCGTGGGCAGAAGATGTCTTCCATGGTCGCAGGGCGCGTGTCCGAGTGCGCCGCGAGCCCCGCGAAAGGCTTCATGCCCCTGCCGACTCCGCAGCCTGCCATCTGCAGATGATTTGACCGACGAGCGGATGACAGAGGTTGTCTACTCACACAGTGCTGCCGAATTCATTCAGGATGCTCGGCCCGACTTTTCTTGTGGCCGCGCCCTGGCCGAGGGGTGGGTGGGCCGTGCCCTCCTCTGCCGCAGTGTAGCTGCTGGCATGTTCGCTGGCGCTTTGCTGGCGTGTGTTTGTCCGCGGAGTGCGTGTCTCAGTCAGGTCGGGCAGCGTGTCTCTTCAGGCGCCGCCAATGTGAACCTGGCTGGTCCAGTATATGGTAGGCGTGTGGCTGTGCTTAGAGGTGCTCCAGGTGGATCGTGGCAGCCAGCCGCGTTGCAGGACTCCGTTGAAGCGGCCGAGGCCCGCGAAGGACAGTGGCGATTGATTTTGTGGCAGACCACCAGTGGGGCATCTGCTTCATCTTCGGGGCTCGATGAGGACGGCATTGGCGCGGTTCCTTATCGGCAGGTAATGCAGTCAGTGAACAATACCACTCTCAATCTTCCTTTGGATGCGGTTCCTGAAGAAGATAGGCATGCAGGAAGTCTCGTTAATGACCCCAACGCCGAACCGGATAGCGATGATGAGGCACCCGTTCAACCCGACTGGACACGACGGAGCAGTTGCCCGATCTCAAGCTTGCTCGCGACAGCGCTGGTCATCCTTGAAATTGAGTCTTCTCGTGACTTCTGAGACGGGGGCGCTAGCCTGAAGTAGCGCGCTGGGTATTGAACAACTGCAAGTGCGACGAGTGTGATGCGCGGGAACGACCCTGTGCGCGCCGCCTTGCTGCAGATCCCAAGTCTTATCGATTCAATAATGTTGTTGGTATTGTTTTGGTTGAGGTCAAGTTTCCATGTGATGACGCTACGCATTTTTGGATCAATGTTATCTGTTGGGGCACGTCTCATCGATTGGTTGGACATGCGGGGGCAGGGAAGTCATCGGGTGTAGTCTTGGCAAGCATGTGTACGTGCATGGGCGCGTGTTTGCTGCGCGCCAGAAGTTGTTGTTCTAGATCGCGGAAACGGAGTTTCAGGGAACGCTCGCCGGTAACGTGGAAAGCAACGGTGCGTGCTTATTTCCGGCGGGTGCTCGTGCTCCATGGCAAAACAGTCGTGCTGAACGTGTTGAAAGATACTGGGGGCGACAGCTCCGTGTAGCCGTTCATCTATCGAGTGGTGTGCTTATGGGGGAGTTGTTCCTCTGTCCAGAACCGTTGCCATCATCGGAGTGTGTTTTCACTTTTGCAGCGGGTTTTCGGTTTTACACAACGTGTACCAGCGACGCTGCTCTCCGATGATCCCATGGATCCCGAGTACTTGTCCGCTGATCCAGTGCAAGGTTTCCACCGAGTTGAAGACCTACGCCGAGCCGCAATGAAAACCTGGGCTGCCATGAATCGTCGAACATGGTTTCTCCGAGTCCTCCGCGCACGACATCGACGTCGTACGCCCCCGACCTTCACTGAAGGCCAACTCGTGTCTGTATGGGGACAGGGGCGAGCGGGCTCGGGGAAATGGTTTGGGCCTGTTGTGGTTGTCCTACCAGCTTCTGCTGGGGCCTGGATCAACGTGCGTGGAGAGCTGTGGCGTGTGGCAAATGAACAAATTCGTAGCTCCTATCAGGATGAAAGTAGAGGCGTCGAGATGGCCAACCATTATCTTCACGACCTCAAGATTGACCTTGAGCGCGCGCGTGGTGCTCGTCGTCATGTCGCCGTTACTGGAGAAGGCAATCCCGTATTTCCTGGAGACGAACCTCGACGCGACCCTGGAGCGGCAGAGGCTGATGACATTCCCTGTGACTCCGACATTGACGCAGATCGGGAGCCACGACCGCCACAACCAGAATGGCCTGAAACACGACCAACGGCGGAAAGCTGCGATGAACCTGGGTTGGCACGTGCAGCGCCCCAGAGTGACGCGCGACAACTGCGACCTCGATTGGGCGCCGCATCCGCTGCTGAACCGCAGAGCGAGCCAGGGTCGCGACAGCCCCCTGTGGCGGATGCGCCGGGGGGGGGGGGCTCCAGCGCATCCGCGCGAGGCTCAGACATGCCCTGGCCCGTTGATGCGGCTTTCTGCTTGCCGCCGTCGGCGCCAACTACGATTGCGCCTCCTGCATTTCCATTCGCGGACTTTGCAGGTGAACTGGTTACCCATTACGTGAACAGCAGTCATACTGTTCAGGTGACATATGATTTGTTGGGCGCGCGCGGACTCCCGACCTGGGTAACATCATCGCGGCCTATCTATCAGAAGCGGCCTACCTCGACACTTCGAGATCATTCTCTATCCAAAAGAAGCGTGCGAAGGAGGTGGTCTGAGATGTGCGCTGCGGGGCCAGACGGTGCCATGGCAGTGCGCAGTGACCGAGGAGCTGCTGTTGCAGAAATCTACCGCGCATGCCCTGAACGTATCACCCCTTGTCGGCGCGACAAGTGGAAAGATCAGGGAGCAGACTGCGACGACAAGCTTGGTGATTCTGCTGCACCCAAGAATTTCGACGCCAAGCCGATATGGATTATTCATGGATCCCATGACCCCGACATTGCTATGTTGAGTTGCACTGTGCCTACGCCCTTTACAGCGGATGTGCCTCTTGCTCTACAGTGTCGGTTTTCCATCGAGGCTAAGGCCAGGGTTGGCGACGTCAAGGCCGCCTTTCCTCAAGGAATTCGAAATCAGCGGGGGTCACCTCTCTTTCCCCGCATTTTCGTAGGGGTTCTGGTTTTCTTCCCTGCCGCGTCGCACCCGCGTCTCCTCGCGCACGCCTCCCCTCCTCCCTCCCCCCCTCCTCCGCCTGCTTCCTCCATTCACCTGCGCGCAACGCATCCACGGCACGTGCATGAGGCGCGAGTGAGACACGCGTGGCGCGTTCACTGCATCATACATTCAACGCGCATGCACAACATGCTGGGCACCCACATGAGGTGCCCCCCATCACAGACGTGCGTGTAGGATTCGCAGTGCATGGCAGGAGGCCCGACGCGGGCCATGGCGCAGAACAGGCGTTGCACTTTCTCAACATACAGCCGCAGGGCGCGCGAGTGTGACGCGCGTGGCGCGTTCACTGCATCATGCAGTCAAGACGCATGCGCACCATACTGGGTACTTTCTCGACACCAGAGGGGGTGCGCAGGGGGTGGTCCCTCAGCGCGGCCTCTATGGGTGCCAGGGTCGGAGAGCGTGGCAGGCGTGACACTTTCTCGATGCCAGAGGGGGTGCGCAGGGGGTGGTCTTTCACCGCGGCCGCTATCCGTGACGGTCGTCCAGGGCACAGCAGCCATGGCATATTCTCGACGCCATGGGGGGTGCGCAGGGGGTGGTCTCTCACCGCCGCCGCAATCCGTGACGGTCGTCCAGGGCACAGCAGGCATGACATATCCTCGACACCAGAGGGGCAGCAGGCATGGCATATTCTCGACGCCATAGGGGGTGCGCAGGGGGTGGTCTCTCACCACGGCCGCTTTCCGCGACGGTCGTCCAGGGCACAGCAGGCATGGCATATTCTCGACACCAGAGGGGGTGCGCAGGGGGTGGTCTCTCACCGCAGCCGCTACCCGTGACGGTCGTCCAGGGCACAGCAGGCATGGCATATTCTCGACACCATAAAGGGGGTGCGCAGGGGGTGGTCTCTCACCGCGGCCTCTATGCGTGACGGTCGTCCAGGGCACAGCAGACATTGCATATTCTCGACGCCATAGGGGGTGCGCAGGGGGTGGTTTCTCACCGCGGCCGCTATCCGTGACGGTCGTCCAGGGCACAGCAGGCATGGCATATTCTCGACACCATAGGGAGTGCGCAGGGGGTGGTCTCCCAGCGCGGCCTCTATGCGTGACGGTCGTCCATGGCACAGCAGACATTGCATATTCTCGACGCCATAGGGGGTGCGCAGGGGTGGTTTCTCACCGCGGCCGCTATCCGTGACGGTCGTCCAGGGCACAGCAGGCATGGCATATTCTCGACACCATAGGGGGTGCGCAAAGGGGTGGTCTCTTACCGCGGCAACTATCCGTGACGGTCGTCCAGGGCACAGCAGGCATGGCAGATTCCCGACACCATAGGGAGTGCGCAGGCGGTGGTCTTTCATCGCGGCTGCTATCCGTGACGGTCGTCCAGGGCACAGGAGGCATCGCATATTCTCGACGCCATAGGGGGTGCGCAGGGGGTGGTCTCTCATCGCGTCTGCTAACTGTGACTGTCGTCCAGGGCACAGCAGGCATGGCATATTTTCGACACCTTAATAGGGGGTGCGCAGGGGGTGGTCTCTCATCGCGGCTGCTATCCGTGACGGTCGTCCAGGGCACAGCAGGCATGGCATATTCTCGGCACCATAATTGGGGGGTGCGCTGGGGGTGGTCTCTCACGACACCTTAGGGGGTGCGCAGGGGGTGATGTGATGTTCGAGTGCGGCCGCTATCCGTGGCGATACCAGGAAACGGACCTCGGTGACCACCTCGAACTTGTTCCCGACGAAGGATAGAAAGCGGGGAAGAGGGAGGAGTTTCACTCAGTAGTGTGCTGGATGACAATATAGGGCAACAATCGCGACGAGGGCAGATTTAAATTAAGTATGTGGGGTTCCTCGGTAGCGTAATTGCTTCACCCCCTGCAGGGGGCATTCCTGGCTAGGATCTCAACGAAATGCTCGCGACTGAACTGCTGACGTAAATTTATGGACTGGTCACCGGCCCTCCAGGCTGGCGCAGAAGCCTTCTGACAGCGTTCAAAGAGTGGCTTTGCTCCTCGTCCTCTGGCGCCCTGCGCCGTGCTCATGCGCGAAACTCTTTGCGGGCGCTCTGAGCAGTTTTCTGGACTAGATGATTTGTGGGGGGGCGGTATTGGACATAGATTTGTTGATGCCATGTCCCGCCTTCGCAGGCGCTTCACATTCGGCAAATGGGCTGAACGCATGGAGGGCGCTACCGAGCATGGCGGGCGCACTCTGCGACAACGCATAAGTTCCGACTCCGCAGCTGGAAAGGGTAATCCAGCGAACATGCGCTGCGGAGCGCGGCGTGGCAGTGCTCGGGGTAGCCCGTCGCGAACGAAAGCAGAAGTGGAAGCGAAGCCGCTGATCTGCTGCGCGCGCCGCTTCGCGGGAGGGCCCGATGGGGCGCGATGCGTGCGGGGCTGGGACAGGTGGGGGCGTCGGCAACAGAGAAGCACCAGAGTGGTCTGTGGAGAGTGCGACAAGCGGGGCGTAACCGCGAAGGGAATGGCTGACGCGGCGGAACGATTGAAGCGACAGTTGACGCGCGCAGAGCGCGAGTGGGAGTTCCCGCGGCAAGATCGCATGAGCGACAGACAGGAGAGTGATCGCTTCGCGGGGAAGAGTGCAGTTGCATACGTGGATTGCGCAGCCCTGGGGCTCGCGGCGCGGATGCAGGCGGGGCATAAGTCGCGCAGTGGCGCCGCGAAGTGGAACGAGACCCTCGGCGCAGTGCGGTGTTTGCACGAGCAGTGTCTGGCGTTGTCTGGCGGCGATGTCGGAAGCGGTGAAAAAAAAAGCAGCGCAGCTGGATGGGGTAATTTGGCGAGAATGCGCGGCAGAGCGCGACGCGGCCGCGCGCGAGACGAACAGTCGCGCCTAACACAGCGGCGATAACAAAGCTGCTGACCTGGGCCTTCTGCGCGCCGGGTTGCTGGGGGACTTTCTAATTCGCGATGCATTTGGCCGCGGGCAGGTGGATGGGGCATCGTGGAAAGAGGAGCACCATGCTGGTTTGTGGATAGTGTGACCTGCGCGGCGTAACCAGACCGTGGAATCTGTCACGGCCTTCGCTTTATCCTGGCATGGTTTTGAGTCCGAGTCACAGGGGGGCTTCGTGGGGTCTCTTTGGAGTTTTCTGAGGAACTCGGGGAGTGACAGTGTTAGGGTCCCGGGGGCTTGTTCTTGGGGTCATTGTAAGTTCCGCGGCTGACATTCTCAGTGTTCGCCGTGCACGTATGGGGCGATGAGCGAAAACCAACGTTCGCAGGCGGCGCGCACATGTCAAAACATCAGAGGAATGATTATCGAATGGTCGTCAGCCCATCCCACCACCGTGCCTGGGTTGTGGGTCCGAGGCCGGTCGGATGGCTGATGGGGTCTCGTGTGATGGCTGGCTCTCGGGGGCGCCACGAAGGCAGTTTTTGGGCCGCTTGGGGGCCTTCTGGGGGGCTCATGGGAGCCTTTTGGGACCCGCTCGGGGCTACCTGTGGGTCTTTTTTTGGCCTCTCGGGGGCTTCTTAGGGCAACATGGGGGCGTCTTGGGGCCGAAGGCTCGGAATTTATGTTCGGGTTTCCCTTTTGAGTTCCCTTCTGGAGCCGTCCTGGGGGTCTGTTGGGCCGTCTTGGAACCTTTTTTGGGGCCTACTGTGCCTTCGTGGACGTAGTAAAAGCCCCCATCGGCGAATATGCGAAAAATATGTTTTCCTTGCGCGCAGGGACGATGTTTGCTTCTTGGGGCCCTCTTGGGAGGCCTCTTCGAGGCCTCTTGGAGCGTCTTGGAGGCATTCTGGGCCGTCTGGAGGCCATCGTGGGCGTCTTGGATCAATCATTCGGTGACCCGGGGCCTTCTTGGATCGTCTAGGGGGCCTCTTGGGAAACCTCAGGGGCTGTGACCGCGTGGCGCCCGCGTATGGTTCGAAATTCTGCCGTAGCGTGCGCTTCGCATTGGTTTTGACAGGGGTGGTGGGCCTGTGCCCGTGGGGTAATACAGTATCCCGCCTTGTCCCTGTCAAACAACAGAGTAAACTGATCGCCAGGCGCCCGAACATGCTCAAGCGTTTGCCCCAGAAAACATACGGTTTGTTGGCAGGGATTGCGGGGGGCAGGGGTTGACTCTGGCCCTCGTTAGGGGCTGGTCGATTTCCAGAGAGGCTGTATATTAGTTAGGAACACTTATGAACCCCTCTTTGAAGGGGAATCACGGAAACGAACTCGGATTAGACCTCGCCCTCTTTGGGGCTGCGAGGTGCGAAGCTGTCACCACTTTCTCGGTCTCCTGGGAGTTCCAGCGTAGTGTCGTCTCCACTTTTGTGGCCTTTTGGGAGGGTCAGCGGGGCGGCGACGTCACGCCCAGATCAACATTAGACCTTAGACCTCGTCCTCTCTGGGGGCTGCGAAGTGCGAAGGAATGGCCACTTTCGTGTCTCTTGGGAGTACGAGCGGGGTGAAGTCGTAGCAAGACCAGAGTGAGACCCCTCCACCCCTGGGGACTGCGAGCTGCGAAGCCGTCGTCACTTTCGTCGTCTTGGGGTTCAGCGTTGGGCGCGATTCTGTTCAGATCAGGATTCGTCCTCGCCGACCTGCTTTCTGGTCATTTCATATCCTTGAGTGCTGCTTCATTAGAACCCGCTCCGTGAGTCGTGCTGTGCTTAAGCCTCTCATTGATTAGACTTCACAGCAGATCTCGTTCCTTGCCATTCCATCATCCGTGTAATATTCGCCCACAGCTATGGGTACACGTTGCAGATGGATTGTGTACGTCACAAGTGTATTTGTACATTGTTTGTTCGTCTTCCTTCGTCTGTATCCTCGTAGACCACTCCATCTTTGAAGCGTAGGTGCCCCCGAAGGGCCCTCTACGAGCCGATTTGATGCGATCAGACTCGATTGTTGTGGCCTGCGATCCCTGTTCGATTCGATTCAGTTCGATTCGCCGGCATCGGCCGGGGCCAGCCGCAGCCGGGCGCGGCGATTCCATCTCGATCCGGTTCGGGGCGGCTCGCTGGCGATCCGACCCGCTTCCGATCCGATCCGATCTCGCGATCCGATCCAGCTCAGGCCTGCCCCCGTCGCCTGCCGCCGCGTGCCGAGCAGGGCCCCAGTGCCCTGCCACCGAGCCACGCGCGGTTCCCGTATCTCCCCTGGCCCCTGGAGGCCGAGGCAGGAGGGAGGAGCACCAGTCAGGATCCCTCGAAGATAGCCGATCTTCGTGGAATTAGATTGGCAATCTTCGAGGAGCACTGGTCTTCCAATCTTCAAGGAGCGAGGAGCACCAGTCAGGATGCCTCGAATCGCGCCGCCCAATCTTAGATTGGGCGGCGCGCGCATCGGGGTGGTGCGAGGGGGTTGGCCTTGTAAGGAGGCGGAGGGGCTTCTCAAAGGGCGGGTGTCTTCTTGGAAGCCTTTCCAGCTTCTGAGAAGTCTTCTCTGAAGTCTCCAGCGCCTTTTATGGCCCCCCCGTTTTCTACGAAGCACCTCGCCTTTGTAGAAGGTCACCCCCTTCGCGCCACCCCCTTCTGCGCGCCGACAGAAAATGGAAGACCGGAAAATGGCATGAGCGCAAACTTTCGGAGGTCCGCGCGGTTTCGTAGATCTGCGCTGGGCCCCTCCTGGCGGCGCCTCTGGCGCCGCCTCTAGCGCGCTCCGCGCGCCAGGGATTGGGGATCTGGCGCCTTTGTGTGCAGGCTGTCGCTGCTCATACGGTTTCCTCGGCTCGGGCCTGAACGCGGCCGCTAGAGGTGGAAAAGGAAGGAAACGCGTCGGTCCTGATTTGCTTCCGCGACGCACGGAGGTCTTGCTTCTTTTTCCTCCTTACCATTCTTGCCACCCCTCTCTCCTCAGGCTTTAATGGCGAGCAGCTTACAGGAGACGTGCTTGAAACAAGGGCCCGTGCTGACATACACAGGAGGGCTTGCTGGGAACACTTGTTTCTCTCGGCCTCAGGCTTTCATTTAAGCACCGCATGTTGCGAAATTGGTTCACCGTCCTTTTCTTTTTTATCGTTTCTTGCTCTTCCGCTTCGTGCCTGTATCGGCTCCTGGTACATCCCACCTCTCGCTTGACCAGCGCCTGACCGCCTCGCACACCCTTGCGCTCGCGGACAAACAAGTTGCGATATCAGTGTCGTATGAATGTTCGCAGCCTTTTGATTCGCGATGTTGTTTTGGCACCTGCAGGCCTTGTGGGGGAGTAACAGATCGTGTGGTATCAATACGCTGTGGCCGCGCGTGTCACCAGTACGCGCTGGCTCTCCAACTTTGGTTACATCCAGTTTGTCTCAGTTGCACCAGCGTTTCCTTCAGTTACATTCAGCTTGCATCCATGTCCCCCTGCGTTGGACTCGCCCAACATGTTTTACTTACACTCACTTTCCTTCAGTTGCACCCATGCTCCCTTCAGCGCAATTGATTTTCCCTATCAGTTACATTAAGTTTTTTCCTTCAGCTTCACTCCACCTTAATGCTTGCCCTTTGCAAGGCTACGTGGTAGCACGCTGCACCAGAATCCGTCAGGGCTTCCTGCGTATCCTTTGCTTCTTCGGCCCGCCTTCTGCTGATCTGCTCGGCTGGTTCGCCACTGCAGTCGCTTGAAATACCATGGGCGTCCTCGGACCTTGTATACTTAGCAGATCTCTGACGTCGTGTCTCTTTAACGGCTCGCGTCCCTGGAGCTCCCCAGACCCAACGTCTTGACAAACATCAAGCCGAATGTTTTCGACGTCTTCGGGCTTGGGGGGCCCTCGCCTGGCCTTGGGGCTTTCGAGCAACGACTCAGGACGAGAAGTCGTCTCTGGGAAAGGGTCGGGACTTCTGGGGACCCCGCAAGGGGAAAAATCAAGACATCGGGTGTCTGGGCCTCGGCCCCACGTCAGGTGCTGGCTGCTCGCCGTGGGTCGTTCTTGGGCCCCAAGGGGCCGCCGACACCGCGAGACAGCGCTCTGATCGAAAACGTCGCGGCGCTGGAGGCTTTCCGGTGCTGGCAGATTCCTTTGATGAGAGCCGCTCGGGGCGGCCTCCTGTCAAGTAAGTAAAGCCCACTGGGGAGATGTGGGCCTTCTGGGCCGTGGCAGCGTTCAGGGCGCCCAGGCTCCTCCGCCGCCGCCCCTCAGGTGGACGCCCTGCTCGCCCCTTCGGCCGCTGGCTACTCGCCGGGCGCCAGCCTCGTTTTTCCGAAGGTGCCCCTCCTCCGCGACTCCTCCCATGCCCCCTTCCTCCCCTCCGTCGTCTTCATTTTGCTAACCCTTCCTTGGTTCGCGCAGCTAGGTTTGTTTGTGCAGTTTCATCCCTGTTGCAGGGCGTCCTCTGAGAGCCACATTCGGAGGCCTTCCAGGTTGGTGCCACAGCCTTCCTGGAGCAGCAGGATACTCAGGACATCTTGTGCCGGGGGCGATACATCAGCTTGGCAGGGTTGTCAGGACGGCTTTGGTCGCCAGAGTTTGGGTGTACGGAGAAAAATACAACGCTGAACAAGCGCTATATATGTGAGGATTCCTTTCGCAGGATGCATTTGTTTTTTGGTTTGCTTTCGAGCTTCAAGGTGGCAGTTGGGCTCACTCCCTTGGAAGTGCTTGGGCACCACAAGCGGCACAGCTTTACGTTGCCGGACCTGGTGATCCCTGCGCATGATCTGTTTGCAGTGGGTGATGACATGATTCTAAGCTGAAGGAGTGGGTCTGGCGCAGATTGGGGGCGGTGGGAGGCGCAGTCGTTCATTAACTGTGTACTATTGCGTGCAATAGTGCGCAAGAAGTGCGGGGGAAGGGGAACTAACTCCTGCAAGGGCAGTCTGCTTCGAGGAGGAGGAGGAGGAGGAGGAGGAGGAGGAGGAGGAGGACGATGAGGCTGCAACGACGGAAAACCGCGGAGGAGTTTTTCAGTCGAAAGTGCTTGGGACCTCGTGTTTTTCTGCGTCGACCAGAAGCTGGTAAGCTGATTCGACGGGGGCATGCTGGATTTGGCGATCGGTGTGGTCACCGCTGCTGCATATTGGAGAATGAATGCATCAGAAAGCCGAAGAGTAAACGACGGCAGTGGACCTCCTCAACTGAAAAGTAAATCGGAGCTTGGGGGGTGTGAACGGAAGTGACTCCAACCGGGAAATCGGTTTGGGGTTTCGGTTCGTGTCATGCGTGCGGGCGAGGCGAAGCTGCGCGAGTTCCTGCACTGCCCCCCCTCCGGGCGGGCGCGTGTCCCGTGGTTGTCCCGCGGTTGTCCCGTGGTTGTCCCGCGGTTGTCCCGTGGTTGTCCGGTGGTTGTCCCGATGGTTGTCCTGCGGTTGTCCCGATGGTTGTCCCGATGGTTGTGCCGATGGTTGTCCCGATGGTTGCCCCGATGGTTGTTCCCATGGATGTCCCCATTGTTGTCCCGATGGTTGTCCCGATAGTTGTCCCGATGTTTGTCCCGATGGTTGACTCGATGGTTGTCCTGATGGTTGTCCCGATGGTTGTCCCGATGGTTGACTCGATGGTTGTCCCGATGGGTGTTCCGATGGGTTTACTGGTGGGTGTCCCGAAGGGTGTCCCAGATATATGCATACACAGACACCATTAGTACCACCACCACCACCTTGAGGGATCGACTCGATAGATGTATAGATAGACTGATCGATAGATAGATGCATAGGTCGATAGATAGATTAGGTTGATCGAAACAAGCGGTAGAAGGTGGTATTTTTAGTTTTCGCGTATTCTTTGTTGGCGGTAGGCGGGACTCGTTGCAAATCGACCGCCTCCCCCTCCCCCCCCCAACCTCCTTATCACCCGAAGGGTGGTCCTATCGGTACTCTTGCCAGTATGCCAATGCACGCTCGCCCGTGAGGCGGTCACGAGGAGAGTACGCGTCAAAAAGCGGCCGACCCGTCCCGGCCTGACTCTCTGTGCTTGGGAGGTGCGTTTGGCGTGTGATGGTGGTGTTTTATTTGTCCTCTCGTTCGCCCTCCCCCTCCGTGAGAGTCCTAGGGGCCCCGCCCCCACGGTCGTTAATGTGATGTTCGGCTGCTTCCCCCCGTCGTCGGCGCCGTCGTCTCCACCGCCCTCGTCATCGCAGTCGCAATCGGCGTCAAGTCGATCAGTGTCGTCGTAGCCATCGGATTCGCAATACCAGTTGTCTGGCTCATCGTGTAGCGACCCTACGTGTATTTCGCAATCGTCCTTTTTGCTCTGGCATGTAGAGATCTGCTCCTAGGCTCACATCACCTGCCTTCTCTCTTCTCTGAGGCGCCCCTATGAGATCCGATCTCATTCAGGCTGCCGCGGCCGTGCTGGGCACAGGAGCCACCGCTCGAGGCACAGGGTAATACCCATAGCAGTATCAAGAAAGAGTGAGACGCATCATAATAATACCATGAGCAAGTATACACAGCAAAACCAATAACACGAACAACAGGCATACTTGGGATCATAGCAATTTTACGCATAGTAATAGCAACATAAGAAGATGAGCCATCGTAGACTCAAACAGTGTGTTTCAGCAACCTGCGTGATGCAATCCATGTGGTGTACGCTATGTGGTGCCCTACCTGTGTGGTGTAACCAGTGTGGTGTAACCTGTATTGTGCAATCTGTGTGGCGAGAACTATTTGTGGCGATTTCTAGAGTGTGAGCTGCGTGGTGCAATCTACGTGGTGCACTAGAAATGGTGCAATATCCAGCTGCGTGAGGCAAGTCCCACCACCGTGCCAGCCCAGCATGCTCCGCGGCTCTCCTTCCAGGGGGCACGAGAGGCCGTTCTTGCGAGGAATGAACATACTGATCACGATGATGATGCTGATGATGATGCTGATGCTGCTGATGATGATGACGATGATGATGACGACGATGATGACGATAACGATGATGTTGTTGGTGCTGCTGATGATGACGATTCTGATGCTTATGCTTATCATGATGTTGATGTTGATGCTGATGATGGCGATGATGCTGACGATTAAGCTGGTGTTGACGCTGCTACTGCTGCTTATGATGACGACGATGATGCTTATGATGCTGATTCTGATGATGGTGATGACGACGACGATGATGATCATGATGATGAGGATGATGATGCTGCTGCTGATGATGATACTTATGATGCTGCTGCTGCTGATGATGAGGTTGATGCTGATGGTGATGATGACGATAATGATGATGATGGTGGTGGTGATGATGGTGGTGATGATAATGATGCTGATGATGATGCTGCTGCTGATGCTGATGATGATTACGGTTCGCGTCGGAAACATAGCGTGCGAAATGGCGCCATCGGCTCGCTTTTTGCACGGATGCATGTATGTATGTATGTATGTATGCATGCATGCATGCATACATGCGTGTATGTGTGTATGCATGTACGTATGTACGTACATACGTGCGTACGTATGTACGTATGTACGTATGTATGTGTATATACATATGTATGTAAATGTATGTATGAATGTATGTATGCATGCATGTATGCATGTATCTATGCCTGTCTGCCTGTAGGTATGTATGTATTTGTGTTTGAATGTGTGTATGTATGTATGTATGTATGTATGTATGTATGTATGTATGTATGTATGTACGCACGCACGCACGCACGCACGCACGCACGCACGCACGTACGTATGTATGTATGTATGCATGCATGTATGTATGCATGTATGTATGTATGTATGTATTTATGTATGCATGTATGTATGTAATGTATGTATGTATGTATGTATGTATGTATGTATGTATGTATGTATGTATGTATGTAGGTAGGTAGGTAGGTAGGTAGGTATGTATGTATGTATGTATGTATATATATATATATATATATGCATGTATATGTATATATACATATATGGATGTATACGTGGTTATATATACACACATGTTTCGGAAACCTCGCTCTTGACACCACTAAATCACCATGCGCGCGACGACGCGCGCGTGTGCACTTCGTCCATCTGTTTCCAAAGGTTTTTTTAGTCGTCTGTGATTTTGGATAAACTAGAGTGCGCGCGAAGTATTTTTTGAAGAGGATGTAGGGGGGGGTCGCACCTGCCTGGTTTGGATGGTACGAGTTCATATGTCGAATGAACGATGGGGCAAAACATTTGTAATTTGGGCGCCCCCAGGAGGTATCTATAACCCCGGGTGGTAGGGGTGGTAGAACCTAAAGTTCTTCCAGAAAAGAGAAGGTATGTGGTGCAACCGACGGGGAGAGTCATAGGAGTTTCAATCATTGCAATGCACGGCGATTGCAAAGCAGTGCGGTCGCAATGCAATGACGCGGCGCGATGCGCACAAACGCAAAACAGTGCAGACCAAGGCAAAGCAATGCAAGGCGATGCAAATCAATTGCAAAGCAATACGAAGCAATGCCACACGATGCCAACCAGTACACATTAATGTATAGCAACGGAAAGCCATGGGAAGCAATGCGAAGCAATGCAAAGCGGGCGGCTACGAGGCGGCGGGCGGTGACGAGGCGGCGACGGCGGCCACATGGTGGCCAGAGCGGCCCAGATGTCCAGGCGTCTGGCGGCGACGGGCGGCGTCGAGGCGGCGATGGCGGCCACGTGGCGGCCACAGCGGCCCGCAGGCCCGAGCGACGGGCGGCGACGGGCGGCGACGAGGCGGCGACGGGCGGCTACATGGCCGCCAGGGCGGCCCGCAGGCCCAGGTCCTCAGAAGACAGATCAAGAGAACGACTGACTGCAAATACTGTGCGGGAATGTGGGGAATAGGAAGACGGAATAATGATAATAGTAAGAAGAAGATCGCCGTCGTCATCGCCGTCGTCACCGTCCCCGTCTCTCAGAAGCCAGGCGAAGGCTGGCAAATCCGTGGCTGCTAAAACGGAGCTCCGGGAAATTTCTGGCGACGAAATCTATACATATCCACTGCTCCCTGACCATGCCCATCTTGAACCCAGGAGCTGTGTATGCGCCCTCCTGGCCAAGCCAGGAGGGCGTGGCGTATACACCGCTGCGGGGTTGAGGATGGGCCTGGCCAGGGAGCAGTGGATATGTATAGATTTCGTCGCCCTTTTTTTTTTTTTCCAGGAAGCAGCCCGCTTACTATTCTAGTGCGCTGAGTTTTATTCTGGGAATTTACTTTTTCTTCCGGGAAGACCGTTTTAGCAGCCACGGATTTGCCAGCCTTCGCCCAGCTTCCGAGTCTTTGCCATGATCGCAGTCGTAAGCACTGACCAGACCAGACCGCCGGCCGGCGCCTGCCCCCCCTCCGTCATCTGGGCGGGGCCCCCGAGCGGTGCTGGCTGAGCTCGTCTCGGTGATTCTGCGTCGGCTTCTTTGTCATTTTGGTTTTCCTCCTCCCTACCCCTCTCGTTCTCCTCGCCCTCGTCCTTCCTCTCCCCCTCCCCCCCTCGCCGCATTTCCCCCCTCCTCTCGCCTCCCCCCCTTCCCTCCCCTCCCCTCCCCTTTTCCCCCTCCTCGTTCTCATCCACCTCGTATTTCGAGTCTTCCTTGTCCTCCTCGCTCTCATTCTTTCTCTTCCTCCTCCTTTCTCGTCCTTGTCTCGCGGAGCGTGCTGTTCTGGCAAGCCTGATTTTCAGAGTCACAGTCTCATCCACCTGACCTTAGCTAGGCCCAGACGTTGCCAGCAGACGTGGTCATTCGTTCGCTCGTTTCCTCCTCGTTCTTATTTATGTTCCCCTCATCTCCCCTATCGCTTCACCCCCGTTCCTTCTATTCCCGCCCCTCTCCGTCTTTCGCTTATCTGTTCCGTTCCCTCTCTCCCACCCCTCACCCGTCCTGCTTCCTGCTGCTGCTGCTGCTGCTGCTGCTCCCGCTCTTGATTTTTTATACTCATTCATCTCTTCCCCTCGTCACCTCCTCCTCCAGTTGGCGGCCACCTGGCAGAAATGCCCTCGGTCCCTTCCCTTTCACCAAAAGCTATCCGCCGCAGTGCTAGAATTATCTGTTTCTTGCTCGGACCGGGCGCAACTGGATCTCTTTGCGCTACGACAGGCCTTCCTTTTTCACGAAGGGCTCAGCCGAGTCGTTTTTTTTTTTTTTTTTTTTTTTTTTTTTTTTTTTTTTTTTTTTTTTTTTTTTTTTTTTTTTTTTTTTTTTTTTTTTTTTTTTTTTAAAAAAAAAAAAATATTATATTATTTTTTTGTGTTGTTGTTGTTTGTTTTGGTTTTTGTTGTTAAAATAAGTACCAGACCGCCGTTATTGGCGTGCCTGTTCACCCCCTGATGACTGGCGCCAGGAGGCGCAGGCTTGCCAGTGCCACACCTTGTGGAAGATCGGCATCTGGGACAATTAAGCTACGCGTCCGCGGTCTTCGCGGCAGAGCAAATCGAGGAGCGGACGCGTGCCTCGCCGTGTGACGGCATCCTTCAGCCGGACACGCGACGAAAGCTGGGGCATTTGCAGAGAGGCCAGGCAGTTCTTGCAGGCGCTGCCGCTCCACGTGCGGTTCAGCGCTGGGGCGTCCGCTTCTGGCCTGCCTGGGCTTATTCTTGCGTGCTGTGCCCTAGGAACGGTTCAGCCCTGACTTCACTGAGCTCATGGGCGCTCTCGCTTTCTCAACCTGTGTGCGCACACAGCCTTTACCGATACGCTCTCCGCATTTTCTACTGGTCTGCGCCACCACCTGTCAGGTGTTGAGGTACGGTGGCAAGGCCCGCCGCACGGCCTGGGGGAGGCAGGGGGACGGGGAGTGGGTGGGACACGGTGAAGGGTGGGCATATGTCAGGCCTGCCCTGGGCATTGGAATGCGTGTGTGTGTGTGTGTGTGTGTGTGTGTGTGTGTGCGAGTGTTGGGATCTGGACATGGAAGGAGATGGGGGGAGTAGGGGACTAGGGACTGGGGATGCCGACGCAGATGAGGGCGAGAGATATGGGACGGGGAGGTGGGGTTGTCTTCGGGTCCTCCTGAGCCGTCTTAGGGTGCTCCTGCAGGCCTTGGGTTGTCAGAAGGCATGAAGGCGAAAACGCCTAAATCATTCGAAACGTTTCTTTCGAGAAATCAGCGATCTTGGCCTTTCGGGGCCCTCCTGGAGAGCCTCTTGGAGCCCTCTTGGGCTGCGTTCTGTGGCCGCCTTGGGCCTTTTTTGGGCCATCTTGAGCCATCTACCACAGCCTCGAGGCCATCCTGCGCCGCCTTCGAGCCATGTTGTTGGCCCGTCGCGGGGCCAACTTGGGCCATCCGGGAGGCATCTTGAAGCCTTCGAAGGCCCGATGAGGCTCCAGAAGCCCGGGAACCTTGGTCTCCAGTTTCCCAAGAGCTGGGCTGGTGGGGATGCGCGAGCCCACCTCTCCATCCTTACGTTTACCTTTCTTGCACACCTTCGTGGCGGCCAAGGCCACTCGGCGCTCGCTCATCGCGCGCACGCCGTGCCGATCAAGCCATCCAGAAACATTGCCCACGCGAGTTGTCGGGAGGCGGGGAGAAGATAAGCCTATGTTGAAACAAGGGGGCAACAAGGGTGGCCTTGGAGACCTCTGGGAGTCTTTCGAAGCTCTCTGGGAACTCTGCAGGTGCGGCGGAGGGGATCTGAAGTGGGGTTGGACGGCGGGTGGGGTGGAGGAGGGGGTGGGGGAGCGGGTGGAGGTGGGGGCGGAGGGGGAAGGAGGTGGAGGAGGAGTGACGGGGTTTGGAGGGTAGGTGCGAAAGGCGGGGGGTGGGTAGATGGAGGTGTGGAGGGGGATTTTGAGGGCTTGGCACCTCGCGAAATCCAGATCCCGACCCCAGTGAAGGGGGTAGGGCGCTACAAGTGCTTCTTCTACGGCTTCCAACTGTAGAAGGAACGCCCGAGATTCAACATTGGCAGAGGGCGCCATCGGACGGACAGCCGCCGGGAACCAGCACAGACGCCACGTGCGCGACGCTCGCGAAGGGCGCCATGCGTGCCAGGTGTGCCAGGTGACCCTCGGGCCCAAGCATGCCAGGCACGCCTGGTGCGCCAGATGTGATACAGTTGAAACCCATGATAAGAAACACCCCTGCTGAGGGGCCCAGCACAGTGGGTACTCACCGCAGACTCAAATTGGACCTCGCCATCCCTGGGGGGCTGTGATCTGTGAAACTGTCGCCACTTTCGAGGGCTGCTGAGGGGCCCAGCACAGTGGGTACTCACCGCAGACTCAAATGGGACCTCGCCATCCCTGGGGGGCTGCGATCTGTGAAACTGTCGCCTGCTTGCCTTCAGGGTGCCCTGGGTTTTTCGACGTTTTTGCGATGGAGAGCATGACATTCCCACACCAGAAATCAAGGGACGCCATGGGGTGTCAGGGCTTGGTCTTTTGTGGAAGGTTTCTTGTGGACTGGCCCCCGTTGTACTCGCGCCAAGTGTGCCACATGCTCCATCCGCGCGACGCGCGCGACGCGCGCAGAGTGCGCCAGGTAGCAGCAGGTGATCCCGTGCGTGTGACAGCGCACATCGGGCAATATGACGACCCCCCACCATCCTTGTCAAAAACCAGAGCACAGAGGCGGCTGTGCAGTCAGCATTGTGAGCGGTGTGTCTGCGCTCGCAGTCAATCAGCATCGTTTTTTCAGTGGAGAGTGGCCCAGCGCACAGCGGACAAATATGATCTCATTCCCGCCACCCGCCTCGAGCAACAATGCAAACTGATCGCGGCGTGCCCGCTCGTGGTGGAGAGTTTACTGTCAATGTGCGTTTCGTGGTGTTTTTTGGCAGGGATGACGGGGGCGGGCGCTCGCATGGTTCCTGGATGGCGACCGGTCGAGTGGAGGAGGAGGTATTCGTTGATGAGTGGCAGTGGTAGACCCATCCCCAAGCAGAGTGGGTTGGTTAAGTTAAGCTAAACCACCTGCGCCCAGAGGGCTGGTGGGATCTCAAGCTTCCGAGTCATAAGCGCTGACGAAGTACATATCAGGCGAAAACGGACCCTACCGGCCCGACTGGCGGTGCAACGAGGAGGAGTTATTTGCCAGGGTAAGGGATGGAGGAGGAGGGGGTGGATGAAAATGACGTTGGATGCCGATGCTGCTACTGATGAGTATGGTGATGATAATGTTCATGATCTCATGATGATGTTGATGATGACGGCCATGATGGTGGTGGTGATGGATGGTAGTGGTGGTGATGGTGATGACGATGGTGATGACGACGATGACGATGATGACGATGATGATGAGGATGAGGATGAAGATGGTGGTGATGATGATGATGATACTGATTCTGATGATGCTTGTGACGCTCGTGGTGGTGATGGTGGTGCTGATGACGGTCTTGGTGGTGCTGCTAGTTATGATGTTGATGATGAGAGGGATGCGGAGGAGAATATGCATGCTGCACATGAGAGGCAATATGATGATGAGGAGAGAGGAGGTACTGGACGATGAGAATCATGGGGACGACGACGATATAACCACGACGATGATGATGGTGACATTACTGATAATGATGCTTATTACCTTGTTGATGATGCTCATGATGCTGATGATGATTACGATGATACTGTTGATGATAATGCTGATGCAGATGCTGATTATGGTATTCATGATGACGATGATGACAATCTTGATAATAGTAACGATGATGGTAACGATGGTAATGATGATGCTGATGGTAATGATGCCGATGATGAGGTTGTTGTTGTTGATGATGATGATGATGATGATCATCACCATGCTGCTTATGATCATGATGCTGTTGATGATGATGCTGTTGATGACGATGATGCTAATGATCATGATGATGACGAGGGTGATGAGGATACTGCTGCTCATCATGATGTTGTTGAGGGAGGACGGCGATGATACGAGTGGCGGTTGTGCTACTGCTGATTCTGATGTGGAGGAGGATGAGGTGCATGTTGATGATGTTGCTGATGCTGCTGATGATGACGATGTTGATGATGGCGATGATGACGATGATGATGATTATCAGGATGATGATGTTTATGTTGATAGTGTGATGGTGATGATGCTGATGCTTAGGATGCTGACGATGATGATGATGATGCTGATGATCATGATGACGATGATGCTGATGCAGATGCTGATGATGACGATGATGATGATGATGATGATGATGATGATGATGATTATGAATATGCTGATGCTGATGACGATGATGATGAGGATGATGATGCTGCTACCGCTGATTGTTCTCCAACTATCCGTGTCCTATACGAGTTCTAACTCAAACCCTACTAATTGTTCCGTTGTCCCCCCAATTCCTATGGCTATGCCTATGCCTATGCATATGTCTATGTCTCCCCCCTAACTCCTGTGCCTACGCCTATGCCTACGCCTCTGCCTATGCCTATGCCTATGCCTATGCCTATGCCTATGCCTATGCCTATGGCCATGGCTATGCCTATGCACCACCACTGAGCGCTCCTATGCCAATGTCTATGCCTATGCCTGTGCCTATGCCTATGCACCACCTCTGAGCGCTCCTCCACCTCATCGTCATCACCATCGTCATCATCACCATCATCACCCACTATCTATTTGGAGTCAACGCTGGCTGAGATGATGATGCTGATGATGATGATGAGGAGGAGGAGGAGGAGGATGCTGCTGCAGATGCAGGTGCAGCTGCTGATGCAGCTGCAGCTCCTGATGATGATGCTGTGGATGGTCATAATCATGATGCTGCTGATTATGCTGATAACGATAGTAAGGGTATCGCTTACGATGGTGATGCTGATGATGCTGCTGATTCTGACGATGACGCTGATGACGATGCTGATGACGATGCCGCTGTTGATGATGCGACTGATGTTGATGACGATGAGGATGATGATGCTGATGATGGTGCTGATGATGGGGAGGATGATGCTGACGCTGACGATGATGATGCCGATGCTGATGCTGATGCTGACATTGATGATGCTGATGCTGATGATGATATCGTTATTGAAAGTTATGCTGATGATGATGATGATGCTGATGATGATGCTGATGATGATGATGATGCTGATTCGGATGGTGGTGGTGGTGGTGCTGATGATGCTGCTGATGATGATGATGAGGCTGATGCTGATCAGGCTGATGGTGATGCTGATGATGAGGATCTTGATGCTGATGATGACGACGACGACGACGACGATGATGATGATGATGATGATGATGCTGCTGCTGCTGATGATGATTATGATGATGATGATGATGACGATGATGAACATGATGCTGCTGCTGATGATGATGATGAGGATGATGAGGATAAGGATGATGATTGCGATGATGCTAGTGGTGGTGATGGTGACGACGGTGATGCTGCTGATGATGCTGATGATGCTGCTGCTTCTGATGATGATGAGGAGGAGGAGGAAGAGGTGGAGGTGGAGGAGGAGGATGAGCAGGAGGCTGAGGCTGAGGCTGAGGCTGAGGATGATGAGGCCGAGGTTGATATTATGATGAGGAGGATGAGGAGGAGGAGGAACGTGATGAGGAGGAGGACGGGGATTAGGATGATGAGGATGACGATGATGCTGCTGCTTCTGATGATGTTGATGGTGATGGTGATGGTGATGATGATGCTGATGCTGATGCTGCTGATGATGCTGATGATGATGAGGATGCTGATGACGATGTTGATGATCATGCTGATGACGATGAGGATGATGATTATGATGCTGAGTATGATGATGATGCTGATGCTGATGCGGATGATCATGCTGATGATGATGACGATGATGATGCTGATGATGACGATGATGAGGAGGTTGAGGACTAGGATGTTGATGATGATGTATCTGCTGATGCTGATGATGATGCTGATGATGATGACGATGATGCTGGTGGTGATGGTGATGCTGCTGCTGCTGATGATGATGGTGATGATGATGATGCTGATGCTGATGCTGATCCTGCTGATGATGATGGTGATGATGATGATGCTGATGCTGATGCTGATCCTGCTGATGATGATGATGATGATGATGATGATGATGATGATGATGATGATGATGATGATGATGATGATGATGATGATGATGATGATGATGATGATGATGATGATGATGATGATGATGATGATGATGATGATGATGATGATGATGATGATGATGATGATGATGATGATGATGATGATGATGATGATGATGATGATGATGATGATGATGATGATGATGATGATGATGATGATGATGCGGAAGAGGCGGAGGAGGAGGAGGAGGAGGAGGAGGAGGAGGAGGAAGAATATGAGGATGAGCCTGAGGAGGAGGAGCATTAGGATGGGAGGAGGAGGTGGAGGAGGAGGAGCAGGAGGAGGACGAGGAGGACGAGGAGGACGAGGAGGAGGACGAGGAGGAGAGGAGTGAGGATGAGGAGGAGATTGTTTGGGACGGGCCTAAAGCCGAGCTCCTCGAAACACTATCCGAAATCCGAGGCCTCCGAGTCCGACTGCCCAAGCTCTTCGGACGGGGCTCGGATCGAAGCTTCCCCTCGGGCCTTCACCCAGGGGAGGTCGCCCTATTCGAGACTGGAAGATTCCAAAATCTGCTCTCGCGAGGCATAGCCCGACTCCACGTAAAAAGTTGGGGACCTGACTCGTCCTGGGGGTCCCGCACGTACTCCGTCAGAGATTGAGCCAGCACCCGACGCTCGACGAGATCCAGGCCCTCGTGGGCCCCCAGCGTCAAATCTTTGAGGCCCTTCTGCTCCAAGCCGAACGCGTCTCAGCTGGTCGTTGATTGCGCCCGTGAAAGACTTGGCCTGCACGCCCCCTTCGCTCCAGCATTGGGAGCTCCCCAGAAAAAAGGACCCGCACCGACAACAAACCTGGATCCTGCTTTTCGAGGAGCCGAGGCGCTCTAAGACGACACTAACCAAAAAAGCATGACCGTTCGCACGAAGAACTTGCCGAGAGAACTTCATCTAGTCCACCCCTAAGTCCGACCCACCTCCCCCGTCCCATTGGTCATCAGCCAGGGCCTGGCTGCCAGCAGCATCGCCTCCTGGGAGCGAGTCGGGAGGCGAGCTGGCCGCGGCTCCCACTGGAGGGGCCTCGAGCCCCGCCGTGTTGCGGAGGTTGACATCGCAACCTCGAGGCACCCAGCCCACCTACACATTTCGCGGACTAGGCTCTGAAATCCCCGAACTAGCCGGGCGTCTCCTTCGTGACCCCGTGGCAGTCAGCTCCAAGCTTCGCGAGCCTGTCAGCTTCGCCATTAGCCCGCTGCTCCCAGACTACACTCTTGCCACTGGCAACGTCTGCCTCACTAGCGTGACCGAGAGTCGTGCAGCACTCGAAATCGCTGAGAGCAAAGGAGCCCCACAGGACCCCGGAGGTGCCCCCTCGGGGCCCCAGGGTCCTCGGAGAACCCAGGACCACGCGCCAGGGAATCCGGAGTGCTCTGGCAATCAATGTGAACTTCAAACGGGGGAAGGCCCACCTGCGTGAGCATATCTGCAGCATCGTCTTCCCCACGTTTACTGGTCTGCTGCGGGGCTACGCTCAGAGGTGCGGGCCCACAGACAGCCGCGACCATCTGCCCAACGCGGTCCACTGAAACTATAGCCCAACCAGCCCTGGTAAGCCCGTCGAGGCCCACGAACTTAGACGACCCATCCACGAAGAGCGGCCCAGATGAACTCCCGACGGATATTGGTCTATCCACTGCACCGACTGAACTGGCTCCTGGACAGCGAAGGGGCCCAGGGGATGCGGGAGGATGCACCCGGCGAACGGTTCGGCCGTCGCAGGACCACAATCCTTGGCCCCTCTGGCACGCGCACTCAGCCGATGACTGGCACAATCACGCCGAAGGGCAGCATGAGCTGGGCAATCATATTGCCTGTGCAGTAGATGTGCCTGGCGCGCCTCGGCAACGCTGGCACAGCTCATCGCCGTGCAAATTGTGCCTGAACAGCCGCGCCTGGGGCCAGTGAACACCTGAGACAAGCCCTCGAAGGCAACGCTGGTGATCTTTGCTCCAAGTAGCCGGCCTCTCTCGAAACATCCTGCTGATTCCATCCCAGAAGATCGAGTGCACTTGTTGGCCGTCTTGGCTGTTCTGGAGGCAGAGGGGGCGCCTGTCCGACGCGCGCACCGTCCCATGCAGAACAAGGGTCCTGACCTGCATTGGGGAGAACTGCAGAAAGTTAAGCTCGACTCCAGGATCATTGACCACATGCTGATGGTCCTTGAAGTCCCAGCCGAGCCCGCGCAGCTTGAGCAAGGCCACATCACTCGGGGAAGTGGCTGATCTCCAAGGGTGCCTCGAATTCTGAAACTTGGCTATGCAGTGCTGCGTCGTGCTAGCTAGGGCCTGGACATTCGGAACCGATTCCCAGACAGCCGTGACCCACATAAAAAGCACATGCCCAGCATGCACGATCAGCGGGTCGACCTTTGACCCCAGGCTGCAGGTGTACCTGCGGAGCCCCACCGAACCTCCTCTGGGGAGCCTGCCGAGGGAATTTGCAGCACCGACACGCAGGCCCGCCATCTTGGCAGGGGCCACTCCGGAGGCGCTCGAGCCCCAGAGGGCCGCAGCTGTAGGGCCCATGCGATGAACCATCACAATCTCCGCTCCAGCCTGCTGCAATAACTTTAACCTCATGGATCGCGCCGACGACGAAAATATACGAGCATTCTGGATGCCGACCCTCCTGGCCCCGCCCAGCGTCGCGTTGGTTCTGAGATTCTTAGCTGTGTCCGTCTTGCGCGTGGGAGGGGGGCTCCAGAGCCGGGAGAGGTGCTCTTCAACTTCCCGAGAGCAGAGGCAGGCGCACTTCTTGTATTCCACTGGCACCTTCAGCTGCTTGAGAGACTTAAAGAGGGACTCCGCTCCACCTGCCAACTGCGAAGCGACCTGGACTCGCACCGCGGCGCTGCAATGTAATGTCGTCGACGGCATTTCTCAAGTAGAGTAGGTTTCGATGCCCCCTGGCATCCAGAAGCGGGCTTGACAAAAGCGTCTTAGTAAACGTCGTGGCCCCCGAGCAGCCAGTCCCATTCGACTCGACGACCTGGGAAGCCGCCTTTCCGTAGAGCAGCGCGCGGAAGCCAGCGTAGATGGCGCGCTACCCTCTCATGAGCCTGACAGGGGAACCGAATTTCTGAGCAGCCTCAAGCAGATGGTTGTGGGTAACATCCTCATAGAACTTAGCCAGGTCCAGGAGCAGGAAGCTGATTCGATTCCTGCTTTCCCACAGTGAGTTCCGATCAGGTCGTGCGCCCAGCCAGCTCGCTCGCGAGGATGATGATGACTATGATGATGATGATGATGATGATGATGATGATGATGATGATGATGATGATGATGATGATGATGGTGGTGATGATGCTGATGATGATGCTGATGATGATGCTGATGATGATGATGATGCTGATGATGATGATGATGATGATGATGAGGAGGAGGAGGAGGAGAGGAGGAGGAGGAGCAGGATGAGGATGAGAAGGAGGGGGATGATGAGGAGGGGGAGGAGGAGGAGGAGGAGGAAGCGAACGAGGAGGACGAGGAGGAAGAGGTCAGGACAGGAACAGGTCACGACAGGAAGAGGAAGAGGAAGAAGGACGAGGAGGAGGGCAGCAGGAGCAGGACTGAGAGGAGGGATGATGATGATGATGATGATGATGATGATGATGATGCTGATGATGATGAAGATAATGATGATGATGATGATGATGATGATGATGATGATGATGATGATGATGATGATGATGATGATGATGATGATGATGATGATGATGCTGATGATGATGATGATGATGATGATGATGATGATGATGATGATGATGATGATGATGATGATGATGATGATGATGATGATGATGATGATGATGATGATGATGATGATGATGATGATGATGATGATGATGATGATGATGATGATGATGAGGATGATGATGAGGATGAGGATGAGGATGAGGATGAGGATGAGGAGGAGGAGGAGGAGGAGGAGGAGGAGGAGGATGCGGAGAGCGGCGCGAGGAACAGCGTACTGTCTTTAGTCCGCGCTGATCGTGGGGAAAAAAACAAGATCACGCGACTCCAGAAAGCTCTGGGAGGGGTCTTCAGCGGCGTCTGGCACGCCTACACACGAAAGCACCCAGCGGGACCCAATGGCAAGGCAAAAAGCGATCCCGCGAGGAATTCAGGCAACCTGCCGCGAGTTCCTGGACGCCTGGAGGCGCTGCGGGTACGACGCCTACGAGATGGACCTGCGGCTCGACCTTCAGGTCGACTGGGAGCGGGAACGCGCCAAACGGACGGGGAGCCAGGGCAAAGGCGCCCTCCAGCCTAAGGGCCGAGCGACCAGCTCCCAGCAGCACTGGGACTGGGAGAGCTGGTCCTGGTCCTAAGCCTGGGACGACGGCGACTGGCAGACGGGGGGCAAGAGAGGCGGTGACCACAGCGGCGACGGGAGGGGCGACAAGCGCCCCCGCACATGGCGGTGACCCAGAGGCTCCCGGCAACCACTGGCCAACTGACACTCCCTCCCCCCGCGGCATCCCCCCCACGGCGGCCTCCCGCCGCCTTCAGGGCTCCCCTCCCCTCCCAACATTGCGGGTGCGCCCGCCCGTGTTTCACACTAGACGCAGCCCGCCGCGCACGCGCGAGTTGGTCGCTGTGGTGCTTGCAGAAAATGCCGCCTTTCGCCGCTCCCGGTACCCTGGTATGCTGACCAGCTGTGGGCCACAGCGGGCCACGCGGTATGGGGGAGTGACGCATCCCTGTCCAGAAGGCGAGCCCAGCAACTGACAGAAGTCTCGCGGGGGTCTTGCATTGCGGCGGCGGGGGAGACAACGCGTGCCCCCGCACCTGGTGAGGGTCCCTCTGTAATCGCAAACCAGTGGCCGTGAGCCACTCCCTGGTTGCGCTTTCTGCCCAGCTCCCGCCGTCCCCCGCCCTTGGGATCCTGGCTGTGGACAGCTGACGATACTGACACGTGGGAGGCCGCTGGGGCCGGGGTCCCCGCCCCGCACGGCCCCTGGACCTCCAGTATTGCGGGTCCGCCCGCCCGTGTTTCACATTAGACGCAGCCTGCAGCGCACGTGCGCGCTGGACGCTGTGGTTTCTTGCAGACAGCGCCGTCAGCTGCTATCTGGTTCCTTGGTGTGCCGACCCACGGCGGGGTACAGCGGGCCACGCTGTTCGGGGGCGTCGCGCCTCCCCTGCTCGGAGGACCGGCTCAGCAGCTGAGGACTGCGGCGACGGACGAGGCGACATACGCTCCCGCACACGGTGGCGTTCCCTCTGTAACTGGCAAATCAGTGGCCGTTAGCCACTCCCTGGTAGCGCTCTCTGCCCAGCTCCCGCTGTCCCCCGCCCTTGGGATTCTGGCAGCGGCCAGCTGATAATATTGGCTCGTGGACTACCGCTGGGGCCGTGGTTCACCTGCCCTGTCTGGCCATCGGCCTTTTGCACTTGTTTTCACCACACGGGCGCGCTCCCGCCCCCGCGCCCCCTGGTTCCCACCGTGCTGGTGCGGCTCCCCCCCCACGGTTGGGATGCCAGCTCCGCTCCTCCCCCCCTTGCTCCTGTGGCGGAATGTCGCAGGGCTTGGGGCTCCTGAGTGCACGTGGTTCAGCCTGTGCGCTCTTGGCTGCCGGTGACCGTGTCGATTCGCCTACGGTCCTGGCGGCTTCGCCCACGGCCACCTCCTGCTATCTCGATCCGTCGTTGAGGCTTGGGTCTCCATGGTCGGGCAGTCCTCAGTCGTCGGTGACTGCATGAGAGTGCGCGTGGCATCCCCTGGTCCGGTAGCTCAGGCGCCGACGGTGTCGAGTTCCTCCATCGTTCCCCTGGCTGCCTCGCCCGTGTCCGGCGCCTCCGTGGCCGGACGCTCGCGGGACCAGTGCGTCTCTGGGGTTGGTATGCGACTTTGGTGGTACCACCCAGTGCACCAGTCTGGGCCCTGTCGGGCACCTCTGGCCGTCTCCTCCGTGTTCTGGCTGGCTTCCCCCTGGTCACACCCTGGCAGAGCGCCGCGCCATTTTGGTTGCGACCCAACCGCGGTTGGTCAATTCGCTGCAGTTCAATTCGCACCTGGTGGCCCTGCTCTCAAGTTGTCGCACGCCTGTAGCCCCCTGGCAGCCCCGGCAGCTCGCAGCCCCCCCCTCCCCGGCTCCTCTTGCTGCTCCAGTGCTGAGGCTTCGGCGGTCGGTCCTGCTCTTCCACTTGCTAGGTAATTAGGCCCGCGCGCGGCCCGCTCGGACCTCACTCGCCGTTGGCGCGTTCGCCTTCGGCTGCTAACAAGAAAATATCCCCACTAGCAGCCGCAGCCTGCACTGCCCCCTCACGCTGGCCCGCCCGCCGAGGCGCTGCTGAGGTCGCCGGCCGTCGGCGTTAGGCAATTCGGCTCTTGCGCGGCCCGCTCGGACCTCACTCGCCGCTGGCGCCTTCACCTGCGGTTTCGACAAGAAAATATCCCCACTAACCACTCAGAGACGGGACAGGGGACAGACACATATGGTGAACCACAGCGGCAACCAGGGTGAACAGACAGACGTCTGGCAGCAAAGGGTGGCCTTAGAGGGTCTCCTGAGGCCATGCCTGGGGCCGGCGGGGGGGCGAGGGGAGGAGGAGGAGGAGAAGGAGGAGGAGGAGGAGGAGGAAGAGGAGGAGGAGGAAAAGGAGGAAGAGGAGGAGGAAGAGGAGGTGGAGTGGGAGGCGGAGGAACAGGAGGCAAACCGCCTCTTGGGGTCCTCGTGGGACGCTCTTGGGGCGCTCTTGGGCGCTCCTGGGGCCGTCTTGGGACTGTCTTGGGGCCCTCTTGGAGCTCTTTTGGGGCCCTCTTGGGGCACTTTTGGGAGCCCAGGAGGGCCTCCTGATGCCGTCTGGAGGCTGTAGATCACAAGGCGGGGGATCCCCGATTTGCCCCCCCCCCCCCCCCCCTTCTGAGGCCATCGCATTTATTTTTTGGGACGTCTTGGGGCACTCTTGGGGCGCTCTTGGGGCCGTCTGGGGGGGCATCTCGGGCCCCTCTTACGGCTATCTTGGGCCATCGTAGGGTCAGCTTGCGGCTTCAGAAGCGCATCGGACGCGAAAAGGCGAGAAGGCAAACATCAACGATTTTTCTTAGGTGCTTGATTGATGTTGGCCTCTTGGGGGTATATCTGGGGGGGGAGCTCCGAGAGCACTTGGGGCCTCTTGGAGACACGTTGGGGCAATACTGAGCCATCTTCGGTTACCTTGAGCCATCGCGGACGCCATCTTGGAGCATCGGAGACCCTGTTGTGGCCATCTTGAGCCAACTTGGACGCTATAACCCTTCGGACCCCTCCCAAAAAGCCTCAGGGAGGGGTCGCGGAGGATACCACTCCCCGAAGGGAAGAGGATTGGGTGCTGGAAGAGGAAAGGAAGACATTGTCAGACCACCTACGCCGAGAGGGCTGTTGGGATTGGTGGAAAGCAGCGCCAAACTGGTGTGGCGCATGCGCACTGTAGACTCAGTGCAACTCGGTTTAGCTCCGAGTTGCTTCGCCGCTTGATTGGCCCGCGCATCGCGTGCACCTTCGTTTCGCGTTCATTTTGTCTCAAGCACTCTCAGCTACATGCTGACTTTTCCGAACACTAGCTTTCCGTATACCGGAAAGTCTGTCCAGTTCATCTGCGATGGAGCTTATGGTTCTGATCCCATATCGGCTGAGTTACGGCCCCGTCGGGTCTGCTGCCAAGGATCAGGTTCGTCTGGCGCTCAACGACATCACCGCGCCCGAGTTTAGAAACGGTCGCTATGAGGTTTGCCACTATCACAGCTCACGCCTTGGCGGCTGCCTAGGCCTGCTGGCCATCGACCAGACGTTGTGGTTCGGCCACGAACTCCACGCCCGGCTCAAGGACGGAGGGGCGCACGTCACCGTCGAGTACGAGCCCGAGGGGCGCCAGAACCTTGCCGTGCTCGTTGGCGCCTACCTTGTGCTCGGCCTCGGCTGGTCCGCGGGAGAGGTGCGCGGCGCTTTGCCCCAGGAAGCACGTCTGACCTTCCCGTGCTCCTGGATCGACCCCGTGGACCTGGCGTCCAGGCACGGGGCGCCCCGCATGACAGTTCAGGACTGCTGGGAGGGCGTGCAGATGGCCCGGGACATGGGATGGCTGCGGAGCGAGATGATCGAGGATGGCGTTGTAGCTTCACTCGCGGCCAGCAAGTTCTGGAAGACAAGCTGCGAGTACGACGGGGCATGGCTGGTGCCGAGCGCAGTCTTTGTCATGGCGGATCCGATGACGACCATCAAGGATCCGAACCCGGCAACGTGCGCCGCCTTCTGCAGAGAGCGGGATGACGACCGTGTCCCAGAGGCGGATTCCCTGGACAAGCTTCGGATGCTCTCCCAGGACAGCCCACTCTCTCCCCAGCGCCCTCCCTCCTGTCCAGGCGAGGCCCTCGTCGGGGAGAAGGTCGATGGCTTGCCCGAGGTGTGCCTCAGCGCCGCCGCGGGGGAGCGGGACTGCCCCGAGTTCGAGGACGGCCTGCTGTCTCTCGCGTCGGTGCACACCGTGTACAAGGCCTACGGCTCCTGGGCTGCGCGGGTCAAGGGCTGCGACCGCTGGCCGGACGCGAGGCCGTATGTGGACTTCCTGCTGGAGGAGGGCATCAGGACGGTGCTGCGCTTGAACAGCCCAGACGAGCGCGGACTTGCGGAGATCGGTGGGAGCTACGACGCGGGGTTGTTTGCCGAGTTCGGGATCCAGCACGCGGACGTCCCCGTCAGTGACTCCAAGGACACCAGGAGGGGGGGGGTCCCCCCCGCTGGAGCCATCAGGCGCTTCCTCAGTCTGACCAGGCACGTGGGTCTCCAGGACGGCGCAGCCATGGTCGTCCACTGTAAGGGCGGCTTCGGCAGGAGCGTGTTCCTGGCGTGCCTCCGAGTCATCTACAGGTACGACGTGCCAGGCTGTGGTCTTCTCGGCTGGGCACGAATGGCCCGCCCGGGAGCCATCACGACCCCAGAGCAGGAGACCGTGTTGCGCTCCCTGTCTGGTCGTGGAGATCTTTGCAGAAGGTACGGCATCCCCCGCGGAGACCCGGACGGTACGTCCGCGGCGCAGGGTTGCTGCGCGGTGACATGAGCCGGCGCGGAGATATGATTTCAGCTGTTTTTTGGCTGCGATGCGTGTCAGGAAGCGCATGGATTTGAGAGTAGTGCGGTTCAGCAGGGCACGCACCGCATTGCTGTCGGCTCCGAGCCGCTACGGTTTGAAGCTGTCTAGGGTTCTATGAAATTCATGGGGAGACCGTCAGCTGATATTATGAAACTTTGATCCGCAGCCAACGGCAGGAACTCTAGTAGACATCTAGCCTTGGAGGCTACGCGAGATCCCAGCCAGCATTCGAGTGAACGCTGCACCTCTTGGTCTACACCAGCGCAAGACAAGCCCAGAGGCGAGAGGCGGAGGAGGTGGAGCGGGGCAGAGGGGAGGGCGATGCGCAGAATAAGTCGGGTCTGTCACGTCGCAGGCCCGTGAACGCTGTCTCTTCACCCTGAACTGTCGCAAACCAGGCTGCAATTCTGGGAAGTCTCCTCCTCCTCATCAGAATCCTCCAGTTCGGCGTCCGCTCAGACAGGGGCTCCCTGACGCCATTGCCACGTGCGGTATCACATAGTGGTCGTTGATAGCCCAACGACGCACTTGGTGGTGGTGCTGGTTAGAAGTCCAGGCGCACCGCGCTGTCGTTGTACGGGTCCTTGCGCTAATTCAGATGGGTGCTCTTATTGATGCCCCTTGGCGGCTACATAAGCGCCCCCGATGCACCACTCGTTCGTGCCTGTTCTGGTTCGAACACCTTCAGTGGTTTCTGCCGCACCGCGCCTGCAGTGCCGCAGTGACGACCCTTGTAGAGTTGGAGACCACTGGTCGCGATCTGCCAACGCATATAGGCCCACTTTCGGCCGCAACTTCTCATGCATGAAGCGCGACGCCAACGCCCCTCCTGAATGCGGGGGCCACTCATCCCCAAGGCATTGCACGCCGACAGGATCGCCTCCTCATCCTCCCTGTTGTGTTGCCTCTTTCTGGTCGTGATGTCTCTCGCTTCGCGGGGTGCACGTCCAAAGCGCGTAAAACCTGGGCGATGGGTGCGCGCTGCTCGACCGCCGTACTGGTCTGCCGTTCCGTTTTGCCGTCTTGGGGGCTTCTTGGGGCGGGGGGCATGCGGAGGGGTTGTTGTGGGCTCCTCGTTACCTCTTGGAGGCCTCTTGGAGGTCTCGTTTGGGCCTCATGGCCTCTTTGGCCATCTTGGAGGCGTCTATGGAGCCTCACGGGGTTGGGGCTATATTGGGGGAAGTGGCTACCAAGACCAGTGGCCCTCTTGGGGGCCTCTTGGCGGCCTCTGCGGGGCCTCTTGAGCCGTCTTGGCTGAAGCTCGGACGAGTCCATAACGCTCAAATCAGTCATACATTGTATAGGAAATCAATGATTTTGCTCATGGGGACCTTCGTGGGCGTCCTCTTGGCGGCACTCTTGGGGCGCCTCCAGGGACCCTTGTCACGTCTTGAGGCCATTTCGGACCTACTTTGGGACAATCGTGAGGCCATCTTGGGTCGTCCTGAGTCCCCCTTGGACCCTCCAGATGCCCAGTGTGACTGCTTAGTTGGTTTCGTGTTTCACATTAGCAGGTACAGATCTTCCTTGTGAAGCCCCGAAAGACAGGGCTGTTGCGCCCACGTCCGTGCCTGTTGCGTTTCGAATCCGTAAGTATATGCTGTCGCTCCTGCTCCCACAGCTTGGTAGCTGAGCAGTGGTCAGCCCAGGGTCAGAGGTGCTAGCTAGCGCGCCCATGCAGGCGTCTGCTGGCTACGGCGCTCAAGTGTGCTAGGGCGGGGCGGTCGCTCAGGGATCGATCTACCAGGAGCGTTTGCACCGTCGGCGCCGCAGCAGCTGCCGCGATGGTAGGAACAGCCAGAGCAAGGATGTAGCCTGAGCAGGCGAGGGAGCTCGTGCAAAGTGTGATCGGGGAGGTAAAAGCAGAGACTCGAACGACCTCTCAGGCGCCAGCACAGCAGCTTCACACAAACATCCACGGAAGAATGCGACCCAGCGGAGGATCGATGGCGACCAACGGCAGCAAGCGCGCCAGTGTTCTGGCAAGGATCGCAGATCCTGGGGGCATGCGACCAGCGATGGGGCAGGCCAGAGCCAGCCGCCGTCCTGCGCGGCGGCCGCCCACCCCATTGCCAGTCGCGCGGTCGCTGATGTTCGACATCCGAAGGCCAACCAGGCCCAGAGGCGACATCCGAAGGCCAACCAGGCCCGGAGGCCTACGTGCCGACGACGGCAGGGACGCCGCCGACGAGCAGTCTTGGGACGGCGAGGACCAGGGCTGGTTGGCAGTATTCGGCTGGTCACCCAGCGCGGACTGGCTACAACCATCCTGCAGGCCTTCTTCGGGCAGTCTCACCGAGGGCCTATTGCGACCCTCCAAGCCGGCCTGGCTGGCCACACCAACCTCTATGGAAGGAGGCGGTGAAACGCTGGGACCGAAGTACGACTGCCCCCCAGCGGCGTCGCCGCGAGAAATCCATGAAGCTCTTCGGGTTGACCATCCAAACGAATTTCGAGGACATTCCAGAAAAGCAGCTCCAGCGTCGAGTCTGGCTCGATATTTTCCTGGCGCGCCTCGACCTGGTGGTCGAAGAAGGCGAAGGTAGCATCTGCGGAGGAAGGGAGCGCGTGCGGTTCGAGGTGGTTCATGGCGCAGCAGTCGAGCGTGGACGTCCAAGAACGACAGCTTCGAGAAAGTAGAGGCGGCTATCATTAGATATCTGACCAGGTCAGGCAGTTCAGGATGGAAGAAGTCTCATAGCTCCCAGTCCAAGGAACGCAACACGTCGGATCATTCACTCGAGCGACCTGTATTTGAAGAGCGCGCGTCGGGCTCCCAGGCAGCTAGGCCACTCGATTCCTGAGAGGTTTCTTCCAGGGCGTTCGCGCGATCGCCCAGCCATGCTCACCGACGACGCGACAGATGTCGGAGGCTCCATGCGGTTTGTTTTTTTCCCGTTGTGTTGTTGCTGTTGTGATTGTTGTTGTTGTTGTTGTTGTTGTTGTTGTTGTTGTTGTTGTTGTTGTTGTTGTAATAGTTGTTGTTGTTGTTGTTGTTGTTGTTGTTGTTGATATGATTGTTGTTGTTGTTGTTGTTGTTGTTGTTGATGATTGCTGATTGTTGATTGTTGATTGTTGTTGTTGTTTGTTGTTTTCGTCGTCGTCGCCGTCGTCGTCGTCGTCGTTGTTGTTGTTGTTGCTATTGTTGTTGTTGTTGCTGTTGTTGTTGCTGCTGCTGTTGTTGCTGTTGTGATTGTTGTTATTGTGGTTGTTGTAGTAGTAGTAGTTGTTGTAGTTGTTATTGTTGTTGATATGAGTGTTGTTGTAGTAGTAGTAGTAGTTGTTGTAGTAGTTATTGTTGTTGATATGATTGTTGTTGTTGTTGTTGTTGTTGTTGTTGTTGTTGTTGTTGTTGTTGTTGTATGTAACGAACTAAACAATGATTCTTATTGGACCCCTCAAAGGCGCCCTGGCGTTCTCGCCGAGGCGCCGGCTGTATTTTCATTGAAAATGAGGCTCACTCTCAAGCGGTTTGGGGGACCGCCAGAACCGGCCCCTCAACAACAACAACGCTCCCGTTCGAGACTTCGGCCTGTTTTACTCAGGGACGGTGCTCGTGCTCGCTGCCAAAAGCAGCCGTCTCGACAAAGCCAGCGCTCCCGCTCGAGACTTCCTCCCGTTTTGCCTTGGACAGGCGCGCAACTCTTTCTCTCATCGGCGCCGCCCCCCAGCAACAACAACGCTCCCGCTCGAGACTTCCTCTCTTTTTAACTCAAGGCGGTGCTCTTGCTCGCCGCCGACAGCCCCCGTCCCGACACAACCAACGCTCCCGCCCGAGACTTCCTCCCGTTTTACGCTGGAATGGCGCCCTTTTATCCTCCTCCTCCTCGTCCTCGTCCTCCTCCTCGTCGTCCTCCTCCTCCTCCACCTCCTCCTCCTCCTTCTCCTCATCCTCCTCCTCCTTCTCCTCCTCCTCCTCCTCCCTCCTCCCCCCTCCTTCCTCTTCCTCCCCCTTCCTTCCTCCACCCCTCTTCTTCTGCCTTTTCCCTCCTCCCTCCTCCGTCCCTCTTTCCTCCCTCCTCCCTCCCCCCTTTTCCTCTCTCTCCTCCTCCTCCTCCTCCTCCTCGCCCTCCCTCCCCTCCTCTTCCTTCTCCTCCTCCTCCTCCTTCTCCTCCTCCTCCTCTCCTTCCCTCCTCCTCCTCCTCCTCCTCCTCCTCCTCCTCCTCATCTTCCTCCTCCTCCTCGCTCCTTCCCCCTCTCTCTTCCTCCCTCCACTTCCTCCTCTTCTCCCTCCTCCCTCCTGCCTCTCCCGTCAGGCTCCGGCCCAGGTGGAGACATTTCCCACCGGGGGGCTAGGGGCCCATGCGCGCCGTCCCGACCGCCCCCTTCTCCCGGGACAGCCGCGCGCCGCGACATGCTTCCGGCCAGCGCCATGGCGACTGGCCGAGGCCGCCCCTGCGCGCCGCCGTGCGCAGGCTCGGCTTCGCGTACCGGGTCGGCCGCCGACCTTGCATGCGCGACGTGGCTAGCTTCGCTCGCGCAGTCGCTGCTGCCGATGCCCAAGCTGGTTCTCGTGCTCGGCCTGAAGTTCAACCGGACGTCCAGATCGATGACATGCCGCCGATTGTGGACCTGGTTGCTGCGGCCGCTGGCGTGGCCCCTGGCGCCCCATGCCCCGCTGTACCCAGGAGGGCACCCTGCGCCCCGCCGCGTTCCTCGGCGAGCGCTTCGCGCCCGCTGCCGCAGCTACCGGTGCTGCCCCCACCACCTGCAGATGATGCTCCCGGACTGCCGCCGCTCTGTCTGCTGCTGCCACCCGCACATGACGTTCGAGAGGATGAGCGTGTTCTGCCTCGTGCCGGGCCGCCTGCGCGTCCCGATGGCGCTGCGTCTCCGGAGGCTCTGGAACGTGCTGCCTCGCCACCGGCGCTGGCGGAGGCGGTGGCTGCCCCGCTTCGGCGCTGGCTGCGGCCCCGTTGCTGGTGGTGGCGTTGGCCAAAGTCTTGCGCGGCTGAGGGCCTGTTCCCGTGGCTCGCCTTCCCGACGTGTTTGCGGCCATGTGGTGGATTCGCCTTGACTCCCACATGCAGGATGCGGGCGAGACGGATGTTGCAGCCTTCCTAGGCACGTGTCCCCAGTTCAAGGTGCACAAGGACGACGATGGGACATACATGGCGCAGCTGGCACATCCCGGCGAGCCAGCCCTGCCGCGTGCAGCGGCCCAGGCCGACCCGCTGGGGGCTGCGGGCCCGCTGGACGCGCGGGAGCTTGCTGGTGCTTCTGGAGCTCCTAGTTTGCTGCTGCTGCTGCGGCGGCTGGTCGCGCTCGTGAGCCGCCGAGCCCGGAGCAGACGGCTGGCGCCCAGAGCAATGTAGTCTGCCGTGAGCGCATGATTTTGTTGCGCTCCAGCCGCCCGCCCGTTCAAAGATTCGGCTTGCAGTGGAAATGGGTCCGCGTGCAGCGAACCCCACTAGTTTTTACTCCTACTGTTCGCTGCGAGCCCATATCATCAGGTGCTCGCGTTGCTGCCATAGTGAATGATGATCTGTTTGCTCGGCGCGTGCGTAGGTGGGTGCAGCCGGGGCCTCTGCCCACTCCCCCGCCACCCACGCGCAGCCCGGCCGATCCTAATGCGGTTCTGGCGGCGAGTATCGCGGCCTCCCGCGAATGGCAAGACTGGTCTGCCCGGAGCCCCCTATCTGGGAGAAGGAGGCTCGACTGATCAGCAGATGGCCCTGCCATGCTTCTCCCCCCTCGGCATAGCGCGACGACAATCGCGTTGGTGCCTCGCGTGGGTGCGAATATAACTACCCTGCTTTCCCCACTGTGCTGGCAGGCGTAGGTCTGTGTCTCAGATGCTTCGCTTAGGAGATGTGGTTTTTAGCTTTTCCTCCTTCCTAGCTTTGCAGGATTATAGTCGCGAGCAGATGGGCGGAGGGATTGAAGGGTGGAGTTTAGGTCAGTTGGTCGGGGCGAGGGTTGCGCTGAGGCGTTGGTGCAGGCGCGGTCCGCAGGTCGAGCGTGCGAATATCGTGCGCTCGCGCTGGCCCCTGCTTTGCGCAAGCCCACGTAGCTGGCTTTCGGCACTCCGCGGGCCATCTCACACGCTCCCCTCTTAGATCTGCCTCCTCTCGCCTCTTCCCTCCTCCTGACGCGTTGTGATGCGCCTTGAGCGCCTTCCGACGATGAGGGGGGGTGGGGGTATGGGTTTTGTTGGAGGGTAGTTGGACGTTGCCGAGCTTTTTGTCGTGCCAATTCTGCCCTCCCGCGCCCTTCCTCGGACAAGCGTGGCGATGGTCGTGCGATTTCCCGACGCCGTCTCGACTTGCGTTTCCGGGCGTCAGGGCGCGAAGATGTTTATCTTTCCCTTCTCAGGAAGACGAACTGTTGTTGTGCGTCCTTTGTGCGGCACCTTATAGGAACTCAGTTTGGTCGGAGTGGTCAGGCAGCCTACTCGCGACTCTCCCCCTCGGTCTGCCTTCTTCCCGAGCTGGAAGTTTTGGATCTGCGTCCCAGTCTTACTTTCTCCTCTCGGATCTTATTATTCCCCCCCTCGGTCTTGCCCCTTTTTCCATCCTTACCGGTGCAGAATGAGAGCTGCGTCGAGCTGGCCATTAGTCGTGCTAGCCACGTGCAGTTCCGTCCAATGTCGGTGTCTGTGGGGACAGGACGGGGGCGGGGAGACTCACCAAACCTTGGCACCCGTACTGCATGTACGCACTGTTGCATCGTTCCGAGTTGCCACAGCCAGCGTCTGCATCTAGTTGAGTGCCGCAGTAAGCTGACCGTCTCCTCGGCGAATCAGAGCGCAATCGAAGATCCTCTCCCGTCCCACTTTCCTCCCTCCTCTTCCTCCTCCTCCTCCTTGCCCCTCCTCCTCCCTCCTCCTTTCCCTTTCCGTCCCCCTTGTCTCCTCCCTCCTCCTGCCTCCGTGTTCCCTCCTCCCTCCTCCCTTCCCCCTCCGCCCTCCTTCGTCGCTCCCGTTTGATACGTCCCCGCCTTCTATTCAAGACTGGGGCCCTAATTTCGGCATCGCCTCTGGGGGGCTTCCAAGAGTCCCCGTTGAACCTGAATTATTTCATAGTTATTCCCCAATCAGAGCTTGCCTCTGTAAGGGTCCTAGCGGATTCATATGGTTAGGTTCCGTTTGCCGTCGATTTTCGCCGCGCGCCCGGGTGCCCGTGTGCCCGGGGGTGCCCGGGTGCCCAGGTGCCCGGGTGCCCAGGTGCCCGCCAGCTCTATATAATCCTATAGCCCTATAGTCCTGTATCCCTACAGCCCTCATAGCCCTATAGCCTTATAGCTTAATAGTCCCATAGCCCCATAACCCTGATGCCCTATAGCCCTATCGCCCTGCAGCCCCATAGCCCTAGAGCCCAATAGCCCCATAGCCCCATGGCCCTGTAGCCTTGTAGCCCTATAGCCTCGTAGCCTTCTGGCCCACTAGCCCCATAGCCCCATAGCCTTTAAAGCCGTACACAGATTATGATTTGGATGGTTTTTTTCCCGGTATCATAATTCTTGGAGAGCGTAGGTAATGTGGAGGAGGAGGAAAAGAACAAGGACGGATGACTTCCAAGGGTTCCAAGGATCGAGGGTCGAAGGATTGAATTCAAGAGTTCCTTGAGAGGGTGTGGAGGGGCAGGTGGAGGATGCGAGCATGCGAGCGGCAGCGCCTGGGGGCGTGAACGTTCAGGGTCACGCGCCGAGGCCGCAGGAGGGTGGCGTAACAGTTCGAACGAGGAGTAAGAACCACTTCGTCCTCGGAGGTACTGCTTCTACAACTGCTCCTCCTTCCTCCCCCTCCTCCTCCTCCTCCTCTTCCTCCTCCTCCTCTTCCTCCTCCTCCTCCTCCATCCTCCTCCTCCATCCCCCTCCTCCTCCTCTCCCTTTTTCTTCCCCCCCCCCCTCCTCGACTTCTTCCCCCTCCTCCGAGATGCGGGGCGTGCGCGAGGCGATTGCGATGGCGATGTGCCGTCCGAAGCGTGCATGTCGGAGTTCCTCGGAGGAAGCGGTGGCAATGCTTCCTTGGGCGGGATATCATGGCGAAGGAATGCCGGGCCCCGCGTGCCATAAACATCCTCCGTGATGGGGTGTGGTATCCAGAAAGATGCGTGTGACATGCGGGAACATGGCGCATTGTGGTGAACTGTTTGTTGTTGTTGTTGTTGTTGTTGTTGTTGTTGTTGTTGTTGTTGTTGTTGTTGTTCTTGTTGTTGTTATTGTTTTGGGTTTCGTTTTTGTCGTTGTTGAAATCCCATTTCTGAAAAGTTATTATCGTTAATCCCCCCCGCCCGGTGCGCGTTGATTTTTTGTCGATTGAAGTGCCCCTCCCAGGGTTCGCGCCCTGTTTTTTCCCGGGAAAGTCTTGGGGCTCAAATTGTGTCGTTGGGCCCCGGTTCACAGCGACAACGGCTCCCGCCCGGTATTTCCTTGCAAATTATTGAAGAATCGTGCTGGCGATTGGGACTTCTTGGCAATTGACAACTGAATCGCGGCTCCCGCTACATACTTGACAATTTCTTGCATAATCGCGTTGTCGCTTGGGACTTCCTCGCAACTTACCGCCGAACCACTTCGCTTGATATCCCTTCACAATTTATGCAGATGCCGGTCTTCGACATTTAGGAGTCGCACTCGCTGCGTATTGCCTGGCGGCTCAAGCAGGACTCGCGCTTCAACGACCCGCCCGCTCGACCCACCCGTCGGGGCCTGCCCGCCCAAGCAGCCCGTTAATGACTGCAGTCGCCGCTCGCTGCCCTTCGCCCGCCTTCGATGCCCTTCGCTGCCCGTGCTGGTTCCGCGGTCGCCTTCGCTCGCTGTCCTTCGTGGCCCCGTTGCTGCCCTCAGTGGCTCCTTCGCTGCCCTTTGTGGCCCCGCATTATATGCCCTTCGTGGCCCCCGCTCGCACACGCCCGTCGTGGGCCCATACGCATGCCCTTCGTAGCCCCGCTGTCGCCCTTCGTGGCCCCCTCGCTGCCTTTCGTGGCCCCTTTGCTGCCTTCAGTGGCCCCGCTGTCGCCCTCTGTGGCCCCGTATACGAAAGACGTTCGTGGCCCCCGCTCGCTCGCGCCCGTCGTGGCCCCATATGCGTGCCCTTCGTGGCCCCGCTGTTGCCCTTTGTGGCCCCCTCGTTGCCTTTCGTGGCCCCGGTGCTGCCCTCAGCGGCCCCGTCGCTGCCCTCTGTGGCCTCGGATTTTACGCCGTTCGTGGCCCACGCTGGTTTTTTCACGATTTACTGACGAGTCGTGCTATCGCTCGAGACTTCCTCGCGATTCATGCAGGACCCACGCTTCAGCAACCCGCCTGTTCGACCTCGTCGCCTGGGCCCGCCTCCCCGACCTGCCCGCTATGGGGCTGCCCACCCGATCTGCCCGTCTGGTTCTACCACTTGTTTTCTGCTCCTTGTTTCCCTATTGCTAATTCTCTCTCGTGCTCCATTATTCTCCCTGCCCCTTCCACCCGTCCTCTCTCCCCCTGCCCATCGTTACTTTCTGTGGCCCCGCATTATCTGCTCTTCGTGGCCCCCGCTCCTTCGCGCTCTCCGTGGCCCCATACGCATTCCCCTTCGTGTCTCCGCTGTTGCCCTTCGTGGCATACTTCGTGTCCTTGTGGCCCTGCTGTCGTTCTCTTTCGCTCTCGCTTACGCTCGTCGTCGTCGTCGTCGCCGCCGTCGTCGTCGTCGTCGTCGTCGTCGTCGTCGTCGTCGTCGTCGTCGTCGCCGTCGTCGACGTCGTCGTCGTCGTCGTGGTCGGTCCCCTGTCCGTCCTTCTTGGGGTCGGGTCGACGGTCCGCGGCCGCCCCGCCGATCAGCGCTGCCGCTGGCCAGGCCGACGGTCCGCGGCCGCCCCGCCGCTTGCCGGGGCCCGGCCTGCAGGGAAGAAAGGTATATCCCCCAAAAGGGGTCCGATCGAAGACGAAGAGGGCGGGTATCGAGGATTTGGGAAATAGGCGTTATTGGACATTCGAGCAGATAAGGACAAACAGTCTTAAAATGATTGTTGTTTTTGATGTTGTTGTTGTTGTTGTTGTTGTTGTTGTTGTTGTTGTTGTTGTTGTTGTTGTTGTTGTTGTTGTTGTTGTTGTTGTTGTTGTTGTTCATGAGTGTTTATTACTGAACAATTATTTGTTTTTGGACCCCTTACAGGCGCCCTGGCGTTCTCGCCGAGGCGCCACCTGCGTTATCATTGGAAATGAGGCTTGCGCTCAAGCGGTTTTGGGGGCCGCCAAAACCGGCCCCCGAACAACAACAACAACGTTCCCGTTCGAGACTTCTTTCTTTTTAGTCAGGGCCGGTGCTCTTGCTCGCCGCCCCCCAGCAACAACAACGCTCCCTGTAGTTTTTTTTTTTTAGGCTGTACTCTTGCTCGCCGCCGACAGCCCCCGTCCTGACAAATCCAGCGCTCCTGCCCGAGACGTCCTCCCGTTTTACGTTGGCCTGGCGTTCTTTTCTCTTCCTCCTCGTCCTCGTCCTCGTCCTCCTCTTCCTCCTCCTCCTTCTTTCTCCTCCTCCCGTCCTCCTCCCTCTTCCCCCTCCCTCCTCTTCCTCCCCCTTCCTTCCTCCACCCCCTCTTCTCCCTCCTTCCTCCTCCCTCGTGCGTCCTCCTTCCCTCCCTCCTCCTCCCTCCCCCCACTTGTCCTCCCTCTCCTCCTTTTCTTCCTCCTCCTCCTCGTCCTCCCTCCCCTCCTCCTCCTCCTCCTCCTCCTCCTCCTCATCTTCCTTTTCCTCCTCGTCCTCGTCGTCCTCGTCGTCGTCGTCCTCCTCCTCCTCCTCCCTCCTTCCCCTCTCTCTTCCTTCCTCTTCCTCCCTCTACCCCCTCCCCCTTCTCCCTCCTCCCTCCTCCCTGTCCCGTCCCTCTTTCCTCCCTCGTCCTCCTCCTCCTCCTTCTCCTCCTCCTTTCCTTTCTCGTCCCCCTTGTTTCCTCCCTCTCCTGCCTCCCTCCTCCCTCCTCCCTCCTCCCTCCTCCCTCCTCCCTCCTCCCTCCTCCCTTCCCCTTCCGTTCTCCCTCGTCGCTCCCGCTTGATACTTCCTCACCTTTTTCTCAAGACAGGGGTCCTCGTTTCGGCATCGCCTCTGGGGGGCTTCCAACAAAAATGGTTGAACCTTAATTGTAACTAATTTGCATTTTTTTGAGGGCGTGAATAATGTGGAGGAGGAGAAGGAGGATGGATGATTTCCAGGGACTCCAAGGATCGAGGGTTGACGGATTGACTTCAGGGATTCCTTGAGAGGGTGTGGAGGGGCAGGTGGAGGATGCGAGCATGGGGGCGGCAGCGCCTGGGGGCGTGAACATTCAGGGTCACGCGCCGAGGCCGCAGGATGGTGGCGTAACAACCCGAACGAGGAATACTAACCGCCTCGTCTTCGGAGGTAGTGCTACTACAACTACTCCTCCTTCCTCTCCCTCCCCCTCCCCCTCCTCCTCCTCCTCTTCCTCCTCCTCCTCCTTCCCCTCCTCCTCCTCCTCCTCCTCCTCCTCCTCCTCCTCCTCCTCCTCCTCCATTCTCCGCCTCCTCCTCCTCTTCTTCTTTCTCTCCTTCATCTTCCCCCCCATCCTCGTCTTCTTCCCCCTCCTCCGAGATGCGGGGCGTGCGCGAGGCGTTTGCGATGGCGATGTGCCGTCCGAGTTGTGGATGTCGAAGCACCTCGGAAAAAAAGGTGGGGGCGATGCTTGCTTGGGCGGGAGATCTGGGCGAGGGGATATCTCGCCCCGCCTGCCAGGAACGCCCCCCAGGCTGGGTTGTGGTGTCCAGGGGAATGCACGTGACATGTGGAAACTTGGCGCATGATAGTGCGCTGAGTGTTGTTGTTGCTGTCGTCGTTGTTGTTTCGTATTCTGGTTGCTGAAGAATAAGTATTGTTGATCCCGCCGCCGTTTTTTCCTCCTTGCCCGCGCCCGTTTACTTATTTGGGGAAGTCTCGAGACTTGAACTGGGTTGTTGGCCCCCGGATTGCAGCAACAACGGCTCCCGCATGGCGTTTCTTCACAATTTAGCCAGGGCCCGTACTCCCGCTGGAGACTTCCTCGCATTTTATCCAGGAGTCGCGCTCTCGCTTGGGTCTTTCTTTACACTTCAGCAGCGGATCGCTCTTTCGGCGCTCTGGAGTCGCGCTATCGCTGGAGACTTGCTTGCGACTTACTAAAGAATCGCGTTCTCGCTTTGGAATTCCCCGCTCCCGACACTCAGGTGCCCACGGGTCGCGCTCATGCTGAGGCTTCCTGCGCAGCTGACTTAGAATCGGGATCTCGCTGCCCTTCGTGGCCCCGTTGCAGCTTTTCGTGGCCCCCTCGCTTCCCTTCGTGGCCCCGTTGCAGCCTTTTGTGGCCCCATCGTTGCCTTCCGTGGCCCCGTTGCAGCCTTGCGTTGCCCCCTCGCTGCCTTTCGTGGCCCCGTTGCAGCCCATCGTGGCCCCGTTGCAGTCCTTCGTGGCCCCTTCGAAGCCCTTCGTGGCCCCGTTGCAGTTTTTCGTGGCCCCTTCGCTGCCTTTCGTGGCCCCGATGCAGCCCCTCGTGGCCCCCTCGCTGCCTTTCGTGGCCCCGTCGCAGCCCCTCGTGGCCCCCTCGCTGCCCTTCGTAGTCCCATTGCACCTTTTCGTGGCCCCCTCGCTGCCCTGTCGTGGCCCCGTCGCAGCCCTTTGTGGCCCCCTCGCTGCCCTTTGTGGCCCCATCCATGTATGCCCTCCGTGGCCCCCGCTTGTTCGCGCCCGTCGTGGCCCCATATGCATGCGCTTCGTGGCCCCGCTGTCGCCCTTCGTGGTTCCCTCGTTGCTTTTCGTGGCCCGGTTGCAGTGTTCAGTGGCCCCGTCCTTGCCCTGTGCGGCCCAATCTTCGTATGCCTTTGGTGGCCCCCGCTCGTTCGCGCCCGTCGGGGCCCCATATGCATGCCCTTCGTGGCCCCCGCTTGTTCGCGCCCATCGTGGCCCCATATGCATGCGCTTCGTGGCCCCGTTGCTACCCTCAGTGGCCCCGTCGTTGCTTTGTATGGCCCCGCGTTATCTACCGTTCGTGGCCCCCGCTCGTTCGCGCCCTTCGTGGCCCCATTCGCATGCCCTTCGTGGCCCCGCTGTCGCCGTTCGTGGCCCCCCCGCTGCCCTTCGTGGCCCCGCTATCGCTCTTGCTCTCGCTCTCGCTCTCGCTTTCGCTCGTCGTCGTCGTCGTCGTCGTCGTCGTTGTCGTCGTCGTCGTGGTCGGTCCCTTGTCCGTTCCCCTTGGGGTCGGGTTGCCGCCGATGAGCGTTTCCGCTGGCCAGACCGACGGTTCGCGGCCGCCCCGCCACTTGCCGGGGCCCGGCTTGCACGGACAAAATATACCCCCCCAAAGGCTTACGATCGAAGACCAAGAGGGCGGGTATCGAGGGTTTGTTGTGATTGTTTTTGTTGTCGTCGTCGTTGTTGATGTTGATGTTGATGTTGATGTTGTTGTTGTTGTTGTTGTTGTTGTTGTTGTTGTTGTTGTTGTTGTTATTGTTGTTGCTGTTGCTGTTGCTGTTGCTATTGTTGTTGTTGTCGTTGTCGTTGTCGTTGTCGTTTTCGTTGTCGTTGTCGTTGTCGTTGTTGTTGTTGTTGTTGTTGTTGTTGTTGTTGTTGTTGTTGTTGTTGTTCTAGTTGTTGTTGTTGTTGTTGGTGTTGTTGTTGCTGTTGTTGTTGTTGTTGAACATTATTACTTCTAAAGAATAATTATTGTTGGGACCCCTGGTGCGCGACCCCCCTCCAAAACCTAGGCCGCAGCTACATTTTCATCATTTTTTAGCGAAAGCTTCAGAAAAGTGAATTATTACCGGATCCGGTTGTTTTGTTGTACTCCGTTTTCCCTTGCAAAAAACACTATAAAATGAAAATTCTTGTTCTTACTTGATCAAATTGCAAGAATCCCTTGCAAAAAATAAGGTAAAGTGGACATTCGTGCGCGCAAGACGAAATCCTTCCAAAACCTTAGGTTTCGTAGCGATTTTAACATAAAAACATCAAAAACCCAATGGTTTTTTAAGAAAAAATTGTCAAAATGTTCTTCCGCGCGCTCTTGCGGATTCGTAGGAAAACCAACACTTTTTAAACAATTCTGTCAAACGGGCTTTTGCGAGCAACTTTTTCGAACTTCTGCGACAACGTTTGCGCACCTGCCAGGGCCATCATCCCTGTCAAATAATACCATGCGGGACACATTCGTTTTTTCTTCGCGCGCGCACGCCGAAATCTCCAAAAATCATTGGGTTTTTAAGAATTTTAGCACCGCGCATCATAAAATCACACGAATCGCACCGTAGGTCCTCGAAAAACACCTGCACGACTTTTCAAAATTTCCACCCGCGCGCGCTGTCCGTTCTCAAAAAACCAATGGTTTTCCAACATTTATGTTACATGAGCTCGCGCGAGCTACTTTCGCACGCTCTTGCAACGGGGTTCGCGCGCCTGCCAGGGGCCAGAATCCCTTGCGGTTGCGCCATATGTTGCGCCCTCGGCCGCCGAGAATAAAACGCCCCCTATTGGTTGCGTCATAGGTTGCGCCCTCGGCCGCCGAGAATAAAACGTCCCCCTACTGGTTGCGCCATAGGTTGCCCCAGGAGGCCTTCAAGAGGCCCCAAGAGCCCCAAGTTGCTCTGCGGGTGTGTCCTCCACGCCAGTGTAGTATCCACGATCGTCCGCGCGCCACGAAGTGAAGTGTCCTGACGTCATAGGGCGGGAAGCTGGGTGTGGGTAGTTCCCTAGAGTCGTGTGGATGTTTGGTAGAGCTTGCATTGCCCCCCCACGAAGTGGGGGTATTGGCTGGCGTCGCATGATAACCCTGGCACTGGGGAGAACACTGAGCGTTCGGGTAAAATGATTGTTGTTGTTGTTGTTGTTGTTGTTGTTGTTGTTGTTTTCCCTCCATACACGGCCGCGACGGACACGGCGGCTCCTGGCCCCGGCCCAACCGCGACGACGAGGACGACGACACTGGTCAGGAGGATGAGCTTGCAGTCGAGTTGTCGACAGGGGAGCGTCGATACCTGTTTGGCCGGAGAGATGTGATGTAGAGCGCACCTGGGCGGATGTCGGGCGGGTGGTAATTGGGGGTGGCCCAAACGGGGGGTGAAGAAACCGCCCCAAAGGGGCCTTTCAGGGCCCGATTTGGGCCCCTTGCTGGCTCCAGAAGATGCCCTAAAGGGCCCCTTTAGGGACGTTTACTTCACCCCCTATTTGGGTCACCCCCCATTGCCGCTCACCCCAGGATGACGAGCCCCTCCAGCGAGCCGCCAACAGTGACAGGGGAGCTGCACGGCGGCGGCGTGGCTCGCGCGGGTCGCGGCGGGGGCCCGCGCGTCTACGCAGGACGAAGGCGCGGCCGACCAGAAACCGTTAGTCAGTGGCGAACGAGGGGGGGAAGTGAGAAGGAAGAGGCCTTCTCAGAAGGGCGGCGGGACTTCTCAAGAGCCCTCGCGCCCTCTGAGAGTTTTTGTTTGTTTTGTTTTTTGTTTTTGTTGTTGCGTTTTCGGGGAAGGCTTCTAACACTTTTCAGAAGGCCTGGGAACTTCCGATCCTCCTTTGAGAAGGCTGCCTTTTCTCATTCCCTCCCAGGCGCGCCGCCTAACTAGAAGAAATCGACTAGGTCACAAGGCGCCGGCCGCGCAACGAACGAGGCCGTTGGGAAAGAGAATGCCCCGAGAAGGTGGGGCGAGCGGGCGGGGGCAGTCAGCCTGCATCTCGCGCATAATTCGGCGGACCAGGCAGAATTTACCCAGACATGATTGCTGCCTTCAGGCAACCCATGGGCCAGGTCGCGCGCGCCCAGAGACCCGGCCGACCCAGGGCCTGGCGGGCCCCAGCACTGGCAGCCACGCGGCGGACCGCGACGCCCTCGACCCAGACGGTCTCGCCCGAGCTGGGCGGTAGCATGTCCTACGCAACGGCGTTGCGTGGCGCTCGACGTCCAGGGTAAGGCGCGGGGGTCGCGACTCCCCCCCGCTACAACGGCGCCGCACATCGCGCCTGTCGCCTTCCAGTTGTGGGCCGGGCGTTGGCGCGAATCGCTGGCGCCGCCGCGTTGTGTTTCCATCTGGCGCGCGCCCCCCCCGCGATTCGCCCGAGGAGGAAAACCATGTGTGAATCGCGCTCCAGGCTTGTTTTACGAATCACAAGTTGGCACTCTCGAAGCTGTTTTGGGCCCACGCTGTGGCACTTGGAAACCATCAGGAACCCGTGTGGACGCCCCGGGAAACACTATGACGCCTTCCTGGGCCTGCCGTGCGCCCCACTAAGAATGTGGAGCGTGCCATCCGGTGCCATCCCCCCCATCCATTATTCAGGAGGGGAAAAACACAGACACAAATAATCGTCGATTCTCCAGAACAAGCGGTGGGGAAGACAATAACGCAGAACATATGGGAAGCTATGGGGAATCCTATTATTTGTGCGTATTTATTTGTGTGTCCCACGGCCCCTTCACATTAATCGAGCGCGCAATTTTGGGGTTGGTTCGGGGGCAACAGGGGGATAGTATCACACGCGTTTGGCGGTCCGAGAGGGGTCGGCGGATGTCCCGAGCAATGACGGGCCAGCCAGATGCCAACGTGAATTTGTTTCCGGCCCTTCTCGAGAATCGATATTTTATCCGTTCTCTCCTCAATGTTGTTTTCTCGTGCGTTCCCCGTCCCCGCCGCCTGCGCGCGCAGTCATTGGTAATTCAAGCATTGGGGCCAGTAGTTCGATTCATTCATGAGCGAGCCCGACGGAGCTCCAGGGGCCCTATTGGGGCGTCGCTCGCATCGCTGCAAAATGTGCCGCGCCTGCCAACGTGGCATGATTGTGTGATGGGTCTGTTTTCGCGCATGATTTTAGCACATTTCATGTCGCCTGCAGCCCCCAACGGTCTCATCGATGCCACAGTTTTCATAGCGCCGACGTCGCCAACGCAAAGTTCCGTGGCGCTGGCGCTGGCGCATGCGCCAGCGATTCCTCCTAGAGCGGAAGATGGAAAATCGTGGTCGCAGTCGTCGTGGTCGTTGTCGTCTCCGTCGTCGTTGCCTTCCTTGCCGTGGTCATGGTCGTGGTGGTGGTGGTGGTCGTCGTAGTCGTGGTCGTCGAGGCCGTCGTGGTCGTCGGGGTTGTTATCTTGGTCGTCGAGGTTGTCGCCATCGTTCTTGTTCGTTGTCGTCGTGCTCGTGGTCGTGGTGGTCGTTGCCGCCGCGACCAGCGTCGTAGTCGGCGTTGTCGCCGCCATTGCCGTCGTCATCCGCCGAAGGCCGCGTCGTTCGTCTTCACTTCCTCCTAGGCGGCTGGGCGCGGCGCCGCTCCTCCCCGCCCACACCGGGCATGTCGTGGCTGGCCTTGTCGGGATGTGGACGCAGACGTGGCCGCACACCTTTCCAACGAGGAGGATCAAAGCCATTGAGCTGGCAGTCCGTTTTCGAAATGCCTCCTTCTCCTCCTGTTCCCCCGCCTCCTGCTCTTCCTCCTCCTCCTCCCCCTCTGTGTGGTGACGTTTTAGTGTGTTTGGGGCTCGGGGTTCCGAGCGGGCATCAAGGTCAGCATCCGCTCGGCTATGTTGTTCGGTCAACCGCTGAATGATCCAGGGTTCCGCCCTCCCCCCGTCCAATGCTCGTGGGATCGGCCCCCAGCCCCCGCTGGATGGGTACGCCCGTGAGCCTTGCGAAGGCCTCGCGAATGGCACTGCCCGTGGTCGTCACACTGCGGGCGTGGCGTGGTGGACGGGGGTGCCGTTGGGGGCATGCGGGGGTGGTCCAAGACGATTTTTGCAGGGTGGGTGGCCCCTGAGAACCTGGCGCCAGAAGCTCCAGCAGGCCGTGTCAGGCGTGGTGGAGGCGTGGTGGGGGCATGGTGGGGAGGTGCTGGACGATTTTCGCAGGACGGGGGGTCCCTAAGAACCTGTGCCCAGCGGTTCCAGGAGGCTGCCGGTGTCAGGCGTGGTGGGGGCGGTGGTGGGGGGGCCCGGACGATTCTTGCGCGGTGGGCGGCCCCGAAAAATTTCTTCCCAGAGGAACCAGGAGGCTGCAGGTGTCAGGAGTGGTGGGGGCATGGTGGGGCGGCCCGGACGATTCTTGCGCGGTGGGTGGCCCCGAAAAATTTATTCCCAGAGGGACCGAGAGACTGCCGGTGTCAGGCGTGGTGGGGGCGTGTTGGGAGCATGGTGGGGGGTTCCCGTACGATTTTTGCAGGGTGGGTGGCTCTTGAGAACATGTGCCCAGAGGCTCTAGGAGGCTGCCGGTGTCAGGCGTGGTGGGGGCATGGTGGGGTGGTTCCGGGCGATTTTTGCAAGGTGGGTGGCCCCTGAGAACCTATGCCCAGAGTTTCCAGGAGGTTGCCGGTGTCAGGCGCGGTGGGGGCGTGGTGGGGGGTCCCGGACGGTGGGCCAGACGCACCAGGAAACTGCTGGTGTCAGGCGTGGTGGGAGCAAGGTGGGGGGGTCCCGGACGATTTTTGGAGAATGGGTGGCCCCTGGAGGACCTATGCCCAGGGGCTCCAGGAGGCTGCCGGTGGTAGGCGTTGTGGGGGCGGTGGAGGGGCCACGGACGATTTTTGCAGAGTGGGAGGCCTTTAAGACCCCGTGCCCAGAGTTTCCAGCAGGTTGCCGGTGTCAGGCGTGGTGGGGGGGTCCCGGACGGTGGGCCAGACGCACCAGGAAACTGCTGGTGTCAGGCGTGGTGGGAGCAAGGTGTGGGGTCCCGGACGATTTTTGGAGAATGGGTGGCCCCTGGAGGACCTATGCCCAGAGGCTCCAGGAGGCTGCCGGTGGTAGGCGTTGTGGGGGCGGTGGAGGGGCCACGGACGATTTTAACAGGGTGGGAGGCCTTTAAGACCCCGTGCCCGGAGGGTCCAGGAGGCTGCTGGTGTCAGGTGAGGTGGGGGCATGGTGGGGGGGGGTCCAGGACGAATTTTGCAGGGTGGGTGGTTCGTAAGAACCTGTGCGCAGAGGCTCTAGGAAGCTGCCGGTGTGAGGCGTGGTGCGACCAAGGTGGGGGTGTCCCGTACGATTTTTCGGAGGTTGTGTGTGGCTCCTGAGAACCTGTGCCCAGAGGCTCCAGGAGGCTGCCAGTCGCAGGCGTGTTGGGGGGTCCCCGACGATTTTTGCAAGGTTGGTGGCCCCGAAGAACCTGTGCCCTTCAGGTAGCTGCCAGTTTCAGGTGTGGCGGGGGCAGGGTGGGTGGTTCCCGGACGGTTTTTGCAGGGTGGGTGGCCCCTACGAACCCGTGTCCAGGGGCTCCAGGAGGCTGCCTGTGTCAGGCGTGGTGGATGCATGGTGGGGGGGGTCCCAGACGACTTTTGCAGGGCGTGTGGCTCTTAAGAACCTGCGTCCAGAGGCTTCAGGAGGCTGCTGGTGTCAGGCGTGGTGGGGGCATGGTGGGGGTCCCAAACGATTTTTGCAGGGTGGGTGGCCCCCGAGAACTCGTGCACAGAGGCTCCAGGAGGCTACCGGTGTCAGGCGTGGTGTCCTGAACGATTTTTGCAGGGTGGGTGGCCCCTGAGAACCTGTGCCCGGAGGCTCCTGGAGGCTGCCAGTATCAGACGCGGTGGGGGGGGCATGGTGGGTGGGACGAATTTTGCAGGGTGGGTGGTTCGTGAGAACCTGGTCCCAGAGGCTCTTGGAGGCTACCGGTGTCAGGAGTGGTGGGGCGTGGTGGGGCATGGCAGGGAGGTCCTGGACGATTCTTGCACGGTTGGTGGCCCCGAACAACCCGTGCCCAGAGGCTCCAGGTAGCTGCTGGTGTCAGGCGTGGTGGGGGCATGGTGGGGAGGCGCGGACGATTTTTGCAGGGTGGGTGGCCCCTAAGAACCTATGGCCATAGGCTCCAGGAGGCTGCCTGGTGGGGGCATGGTGGGTGGGTCCCGGACGATTTTTGCAGGGTGGGTGGCCCGTGAGAACCTGTGCCCAGAGGCTCCAGGAGGCTGCCCGTGTCAGGCGTGGTGGGGGGCAAGGGGGGGGGTCGGGGACGATTTTTGCAGAGTGGGTGGCTTCGAAGAACCTGTGCCCACAGGCTCCAGGAGGCTGCCGGTGGGGGGTCCAGCAGGATTTTAGCAGGGTGGGTGGCTCTGAGAACCTGGGGCCAGAGGCTCCAGGAAGCTGCCAGTGTGAGGCGTGGTGGGGGCATGGTGGGGGGGGTCCTGGACGATTTTTGCAGGGTGGGTGGCTCCGAATAGTATACGCCAAGAGGCTGCAGGAGGCTGCCGGTGTCAGGCGTGGTGGGGGCAGGGTGGAGGGTCCAGGACGATTTTTGCAGGGTGGGTGGCCCCCAGAAACCTGGGGTCAGAGAGTCCAGGAGGCTGCCGGTGTTAGGCGTGGTGTGGGTGTGGTGAGGGCGTGGTTGGGGGGTCCCAGACGATTTTTGCAGGGTGGGTGGCCCCGAAGAACCTGTGCCCAAACGCTCCAGGAGGCTGCCGGTGTCAGGCGTGGTGTAGGCGGGGAAGAAGGCGGGGCACGGTGGATGGCAGGGTGGGCAGTCAAGGGGGGGGGTCGGAATCATATGCCTCCACGGTTCACGTTTCATGGCTAGGTTGAGTGTGCAAAGTGATATCTCACACGCCTCTGGGGTCGGCGGATAACACCGACGCTGACCATAATGCTTGTAGTAATGACAGTACAATTCATATCAACAGTCATGACACTCGTCCTTCTTCTCTCCCCTCCCTCCAGTCCTCGCTCTTCTTCTGCTTAACAGTCGGGCACTTTTGTTTTCTGCTTTGCAGTCGTGATGCGCACCGCTTCTCTGCGTCGCAGTCCCGATGCGTTTCAATTGTGCTTCCCAATCGAATTTCTGTGCACACGCAATCACTTTGCAGCGTTTTCTCTGCATGCCCCGAAGAGTTGCCAACTGCGCAGTCATCTTGCCCTCGCGTCCTTCCAGATGCTCTACACATTGTTGGTAGTGATCCCAATATCAGTATTTCAAGAAAGAAGACGAACGCGAAGAAGCAGAAGAGGAGGAGCAGGCGGAGGAGGAGGAGGCAGGAATCATGACGTGGATGCAGCCTGCGGGCCCCGGCCGCCCCCAGGACCTGAGGGCGGACCTCAGGCACCTGGACCCGTGCCGCAGCGGGGAGGCGTTGCCGCCTCCCCGCCCATCGCCTCCCTGTCCATTTCCCGCCCGGAAGGGGGAGAAGAGATAAGGAAGGATGGGAGAGAGGGGGGTTGAGAAGGAAGGATGGGAGCGGGAGGAGGAGGAGGAGATGGAAAACCAGAGTAAAGCCAAGATGTGTGCACGATGCTGGACTACGCCCACCAGGCCCAAATCCTTTCCTCAAGTCCCTACAAGTTTTTGTGTTATGACAAGAAGCGCCCCCTTTGAAAGACCAGCGCCTTTGGGGGCATGTCATTTTGGCGAGGGTCCGATATTGGAAAGCAGCTGTCTTGCACTCTTCTGGCGCATAAGCAGGAATGCAAAACGATGATCATACAATTCAGCGAGATGCTCAGCGGTATCCCCTTCTCGAAGAAGGACCGCCCCCCATCCGCGTAACTATTGGACGCGTTTGCACTGAATGTGTTGATGTTGTAGGTTTTGTGAGTCAGGGAAGTCTCACACGATAGGTCTATTTTGAAACAGGTATGCTGTTCATCCTTCTGCCTGGTGCAAGCTATTCAGCACAATGTGCGCGACGCTAATGCGACAACCCCATAGTGAGAATTACCTGTGCTCCATCGTTGCAAGAGTTGCAGCGTTTCAGGACGAATGTGCGCGGCGTTCAGGCATGCTCCATTTTGAAACAGAAAAGCACGTTCCTCCATCGTGGAAAACTTTTAAGACGAACGTGCGCGGGCCACATTTTGACCCCCCTACATTCCTGATGATGCTGCAATACATAAGGTGAATGTGGGCGGCGCAAAGGCTAGAGCCTTCTTTTGAAAACGATCCGCCCTCCATCCTTTGAGCTGCTGCAGAGTTTTCATACGAATGTGCGCGGCGCCAAGGCGAGAGCCCCATTCTGAAAAGCACCCCCTATCCATCCCCGAACTGGTTGCAGGTTTCAAGGCTCAGGGTCATCAGCGGTGGGGAAGTCTCAGGCAAAGCGCTCGACCCGCCCTGCCGACAAGTTTGGGGGTGCGGCAGGGAGGAGTCGTTCATAAGGTAGCGCGATGGAGCATGAGGAGGAGAACCAGTTTAAGCAGAAGACGCATCAACGATGATGCAATGAACCGTCCCGCCAAGTTCTTTGGCCATCGGCCCCGAATCGAATTTACTCCTTCGCGGGAAGTGATTCATTAGAAGACAGCCGTCTTAGAATCTTCAATCGCGCCCACACAGCGGTCCCTGGACTTCAACGCCGCGGATCGTCGTGATTGCTGCGTCTTGGCAATCCGAATCGTGCCAGAACGCCGTTCTCTGGACTTGCACACCGCGAATCAACGCGACTGCTGCGTTCTGCCGCCCTTTACCCGCACCAGAATACCTTTCCTGGGGGCTCGACCATGCTAATCCTTGAAGCTTCTGTATTGTTTCAGTCGAATGTGCGCGGCGCTCAGGGTGGTAGCCACATCTTGAAAACGGCCCGCCCTCCATCCATGCAAATTCACACTGTGTCCTTTTGAGAACGGCCCGCTCGCAACCAGTCGCTATATCCTTTCGAAGCTTGCTGTAGTGCTGCTATAGTGAGAGCCACACCCTGCATCCATGAAATTATTGGATGTTTGTGCGCGGCGCTCAGGCGAGATTTTGGGAACAACCCGCACTCTATCCATGAAGTTCTTGCAATTTTCAAGTTTCAGGTTTATACATGGCGAGGGGGTCTCAGGTGAAACGACTGGCCCGCCTTCCCGACACGTCTTTCGGTGAGGAGGAGGAGAGGAGGAGGAGGAGGAGGAGGAGGAAGGGAGGAGGAGGAGAGGAGGAGGAGGAGGAGGAGCAGGAGGAGGTATTTCTAAGGAAAAAGGATGGAGGAATTGAGGGGGAGGATGATGGAGCAGAAGTAAGGCAGGAGGCAGGAGGAGCAGGATGAGGAGGAGGAGGAGGAGGAGGAGGAGGAGGAGGACGAAGAGGAGCAGGAGAAGGAGGAGGAGGAGGAGTATGAAAGGGGGAGGAGGAGGGGTGATCATGGGGGAAATGGGCAGGTGTAAGTGGAGGAGGAGGAGGGAGTGGCTGAGTCCGAAGACCCAGCTCTGGAGCATTCTATCCAGGCACAAGCGAGTCACACGGCGCCATGCGCTACCGAAGCGGGCTATGTGGTGCGTGCGGCGCGCCGCTTCTGCCACGGTTTCGCCCGGTCCGTGGCTTTGCCCTTGCACTTGCCCTTGCACGTGCCCTTGCACTTCCCCTGTGGTCGAACATCCGTAGGGCGGCCATGATCAGGAAGGCGAATCGCGCACCGAGCCGCCCGAAGAATGGAGCTGCAGCAGCAGTTCCCGCCGGAAGGCCATGGGTGATGACCGCCGGGCCACGGGTCGGCAATGACCTCGAGAAGCCTCATCATGAAGATTACGATCTTCATAAATAGGCGTTGCGTGGATTCGCAAATCCACCAGTCGTATCAGGTAGTCGTATCAGAAGGAGGAGGTCCCGTACCATGATGACCCTTATCTTCAACCTCAGCACGCACGTGATGCCCTTCTTCACGATCTCCGCTTTTTTTTCTCGACCAGTTCCAGCACTGGTTGCAGCAGTGCCCACAGTAGTCAGCTTGAGGTGGAGGAGGAGGAGGAGGAGGAGGAGGAGGAGGAGGAGGAGGAGGAGGAGGAGCAGTTGAGGAATAGGAGGAGGAGGAGGTGGAGGAGGAGGAGGAGGAGGAGGAGGAGGAGGAGTTGGCGGAGTTGGAGGATCGAGTACGAGGACTGGTTCTTGAGCGTCTTGGGTTCTCCTCAGGCCTCTGGGCGCCTGAGGGGGCCCTCCGAGGACGACCTCAGGCCTCTGGAGACTTCCAGGGACCTCAAGGCAGCTCCCGTGAGCTCTGGAGGAGGTTGAGTAAGGAGGGAGGAGGGAGCGCGTGGGAGGAGGAGGATGAGGAGGAGGAAGAGGAGGAGGAGGATGAGGAGGAGGACCAGTGGAACCCTGAGAGTCATCGACGATGTTGGCATACACCCTCCCTCCAAGCTCCCTCTTCATAGGCCCCTGCAAGGGTTAATTTCCACCGAGGGAACTGCCTTGTTGGAAGACAACCGCTTGAAGACCCTGAAGTATGCCAACACATTGCTCTCGGGGCTCCAGCGCCACGGATCAACCTAACTGTCGTGTCTTGACGATCTTGGATCTTGCCAGAACGCCGTACTTGAGACTTCAACACCGCGAATCACCGAAACTGTTGCACCCTCATAATCCTGAACCTTTCCAAAACACAATTCCAGGTACGTTGACCATGGGAATCCGTGAGACTCTTGCAAATTACAAAACGACTGAGCGCGGCGCTAAGGCGAGATCCACATTTTGAAATCGAACCGCCCTCAACCTGTGACACCCTTGCAAATGTTTGAGACGAATGTGCGCGGCGCCAAGACGAGAACCACATTTTGAAAACCACCCGCCCTCCATCTGTGAAGCTGTTGCCAATTTTTCAGCTTCAGGGAGATCTCATCTGTCATAAGGAAAAAGGATTAGATGAGGAGGAGGAGGAGGAGGAGGAGGAGGAGGCGGAGGAGGAGGGAGGAGGAGGTGGAGGAGGAGGAGAGGGGGGAGCACGACCTCTCTTCCCCCCCCTCTCTCCCCCTCGCCTCACTCCCCCTTCTACCCTTTCCCTTGCTCTTTTCCCCTTGTTCCCTGCTTCCCTCCTCCGCCCTCCCCTCGCGAACCCCTCACCCACTCCCCTGCCGCCATGCTCCCCTCTCCTCATGCCGCGTTCCTTTCATCTCTCTCTCTCTCTCTCTCTCCTTGCCCCTCCCCCGTCCCCTCCCCCTCCCCCTCTCTTCTTCCCCCTCCCCCTCGTAGTCGCCATCTTCATCCTTTCCCCCCTCCCTCCGCGATTCTTGCTCCTTTCTCTCTCTCTCTCTCTCTCTTCTTCTTTTCCATCTCTCTATCTCTCTCCTTGTCTCGTGCCCTCTGGTATAAATATACACACTATCTCTCTCGTGTCTTGCTCGCTTGTTCCCTCCCACTCCTCCTCCCTCTCCCTTGTATCTCTATCTCTATCTCTCTTGGTTTCACATGACATGACCACGTATACTGTAGTATATTCTTCTGTCTTTGTAAATCCAAATTTCCGGGCCATTTCTACCCTCTCTTTCTCTCTGTCCTTGCCCTCGTTTCTCGTTCTTGTGTCTCCCGACTCCGCAGGCGAGGCTTGCCAAGGCGTACGGCCTGCCGTGTCAGCGGAGGGGGGCGGGAATTCTGTTTGCACGTTGGGCGGAGGAGGGGAAGGCGTCATATCAGAGAGCCTCAGGAGGCCCCCCCCGACGGCCAGACGGCCCCAGAGACGCCCCGATAGACGCCCAGGGAAGGCCCAAGACCGCTCCAGGGGGGCTCTGAGATGGTCCTAAGGCCCGCCGGGTCGTCCGAGTCCGTTCGGAGGATTCGGTAGAACCTCCGCGAGGGAGGATTCGGAGAACCTCCGCGAGGGAGGTCGTCCGTGTCCCCGTCGCAGGCAGGTCTCGGTGGTGATTGGCTAATGCCTCTTCGTCGCAGTAGAGAATTCAAAGGTCGGCAAGGAAGTTGTTCCTCTCGACCGCGGGCGGATGTCGATGCACAGGTTGTGCCGTATGGTAGCCCAGGCGTATGACAATCATTGTTCTCTTGAGCAGCTGTGTCATAGCACTCGGAGCCCTTTCTTCTTCGTTCGTTCGTCAACTCCCGAGCTCTCTTATACCCCTGCCATCCAATGTTGCCCCCTGAGAACGCCAACGGGTGGCCCCAACAGACCACATCGGATGTGGTCTGTTGGGGCCACCAACTAAGCGGCATGCGTGCCCTGGATGTCATCCAGGGCACGCATGCCGCTTAGTTTCACCCTTCCGGTATTTTCCCAGTCGGAGTTCAGCCTGGGCGCTGGTGCCTGCGTGGTGCTAGACGCGCGTCGGCTAACGTGCTCTTCTGGTGGGTATACGCCCAGGACGGCAATTTGCGGCCCTTGACGTTTTTTTTCGTGTTTATGTATATCTCTTTGTGTATACACACTTGCATAATTGTATAAGCATGCGCATGCCGATCTATATATGTGTATGTACATGTGCAGACAGCCAATGATGGTCTACAGGTACATGTTTACATTCATACTACAAGTATGCATATACATAGACATTTGACTTTAGTCTATCCAGCTACCGTGCCTGGGTTGCAGCTCGGAGGCCCCTTCGATGCCTGTCGGGATCTCTTGGAAGGCGTCTTGGAAGCCTCTTGGATGCGGTTGGGTATGTCTTGTTGCGGGCCTCTTGGGGGCCTTTTGGAGGCCTCCTGGAGCTTTGGGGCGGCTCTTGGGGTCCGCTTGCGGTCTGAGGGGTTACCTTGGGGCGGTGGGTTCGAAATGTCAGGTCGTGTTTCCCCTTTGGGAGCGCTATTGGGTCTCTCTTGGGGCGTCTTGAGGGCTTCTTGGGCAGTGTTGGGGCCCTCTGGAGCCGTCTGGGGGCGCTCTTTGGGGCCTCTTGGACCGTCTTGGGGCGACCTTGGGAGCCTCTTAGGCAGTCGTGGAGCGTCGAAAGCCATAAAAGGCGAGAACGCTAAAATCAGTAACAAAAATCAGCGGAAGATCAATGACTGGCCCCTTGGTGCCGTCTTGGGGGTCCTCTTTGAGCCCTCTTGAGGCTTCTTGCGGGTCTCGTGGGCCGTCTTGAAGGGTATCGTGGGCAGTCTTTTGGTCTTCTGGGGCTGTCTCCGGGCGTTCTTGGACTTTTCTGGGTGCTTTTCAAGACAACCGGGTGGGGTTCGGTTCTTCGGGTCGTTCTCGGCTGGTCACCGTCCCAGAGGCCTACGCGATAAACTCCAACAGAGCCCAAGAGCGCCCTGCAATACTGAGAATTTCAGGGTCCAGGCCTTTAGGAATTTACGAGGTCCCCATCCACCCCTCAGAACTGCATGGGCCTTGCGACGCTCCACGCGCTGCAGGCACGGCGGCGGCTACATGCTAGATGTTGCTGTGCAGGTGGACAGGGTGGACAGTTGCTAATTCGTTTGTGCTTGCCGACCAACTTGATAACTTGTGCCATCCCGGCGGTACGCCCCTGTGCGTGCGTGTGCCATGGTTGTCATCGGTTTCGCTTGCAGCGCCGTCTTGGACACTCGCATCGAAGATGTTGACGATTCGTGTGGCAGCAACCTCTTCTGCAGCATCTTGGTCACGGTCTGAGGCGGCTGCTTATTCCTTCCCAAGTCCCTCTGCTTTGCCGTCTCGCGTGCAATAGCGCTTTCGCCAGTTGAGAAAGTGTGCGGATGTCTCGTCCCACTCTAACACTGGTCACTCCCGCTCGGGATGAGGACGAGGTGCGGAGAGCGAAACGCATGCAGTGGGCGACGGGCGACCCAGAATATAGCTGCGGCACAGGTGCGTCCGAGTTGCCTTGGCCCGCCACGTGAGCGTCCGGCGTGGATGGTGACGGTGTTCGATCGTTGGCTGTCCCACGTGGATGCTCTCATATTGCCCCTGCGATGGACTGTCTCTCCCTGTACTCAGTGGCCCGTTGGCTGGCGTACTGAGCCTCTGGCCACCAAGCGTGGCGGCCGGATATTTTTCTGGGCTTTCTGAGCATAGCTACGTTCGTGCACGCTGATGTCAGAGCACTCAGATCTCGTGGGCACTGGAGCCACCAGCTGGACTGGTGATGTTGGCCGCATCTTGAGCGCTATGTCGAGAGAGACGGCCGTTTAGTCCCCGCTACGCGAACAGCTAATCGTACGCTCCACGGCCATCTCTACGAGAACGGGATCGCAGACGCTGGGGTGGAGGGAGCCGACCGCTACGTAGAGATCTCACCCGCACTGCTGGAGGAGCTGGCATCCCAACATCCGAATTGTCGCAAACTCCCCGTAGGCAGTGGCGACTGTGCGGCGTGTTCCATCCGCCGACGCCTTCGAAGCCCGTAGCCAGTGTTGTCGGCGATGGAGGCCCACCCGTCGGCGATCGTCGCGGACGAGTGCGCGATGGACGACAATGGGCTTTCAAAATGCCGCAGGCACGATGACCGTTTCGGCATGTCACCTCGACGCCTCACCCCTATCATTCAGCTCTAGAGTCATCTGCGACGGCTGCAAGATGGGAAACGCGCAGTACCGACGGCACTTTCATCCGCTATCCTTCTCCCTTCTCTCTGATCCCTCTTCCCTCCTCCCTCACGTCTCCTCCATCCTCCCTCCTCCCATTTTTCTGTTCCCTCGTTCCTCCTCCCTGCTCTGGTCCCTTCCCCTTCAGGGTCCATTTCGATACGATCGATCCGAGTCGATATGGATTCCGGCCGGCTCGATCCTATTCGATTCCTGTATTCCAGAGATCCGATGCGGCCCGATGGCTGCATGGCGCTGCTGTGCATCCCGGCGCGGCCGATCCGACTCGATCTCGCGGCGGTGCCGAGACGGTCCGACCCGATGCAGACTCCGATTCCACATCCGATCTCCCGATCCGATATTGACGGTTTCTGCCCCTTTCACGTCGCCGTCGTTCCGTTCCTCGTCACCCACCGGCGCCGCCCAAAAACACGGATACTATGTGTGCGTCGACCCCAAAGGGGCGACGCGCGCGCCGAGACATCTTCCAGTATATGCCCCGTGGCGGGCGCTCTCTGGCCGTACCGCTCTCGGAAAATGATATACCGTAAGCGTGTCGGAGGCACGCCTCCGAGGAGGACACGTAGTGCCAGCATGTCCTCGTGCGTCCTGCTCGACCCTCTCGGTGCCCCCTCCCTTCGTCTCCTCCCCCTCCCCGGTCCTGGGCCTCGGGGGTCTATGGGGAGGCTGCTGCTCACCGTCGGGCCCAAGTACAAGGACTGCCGCGGTGGTCGTTGCTGCTGCCCGCGCGTGTGTGGATCAGACGTCGATCCTCTCCTCCTCCTCCTCCTCCTCCTCCTCATCCTTCCTCCTCCTCCCTTTTCCCTCCTCCGCCTCCTCATCCTTCCCTCCTCCCTCGCTCCCGCGCTCCCTTCCCCTCCGTGCATGCCTGCCCTGCCTTCCCTCCACCCTGGCCCTTTACTGCATCTCTGTTCTGAAGGCTTGGGCCGTTCCGCCGACCCCCAAAGAGGCAAATGATGATGATGAAGCTGATGTTGATGAGGATGAGGATGAGGATGAGGATGATGATGCTGATGCTGATGAGGATGAGGATGATGCTGCTGATGATGATGATGATGATGATGAGGATGATGCTGCTGCTGCTGCAAATGATGATGATGATGATGATGATGATGATGATGATGATGATGATGATGCTGCTGATGATGATGATGATGATGACGAAGCTGATGATGATGATTATGGTGATGTTGATGCTGATTGTGATGGTCATTCTGATGATTGTGATGGTGATGATGATGGTGATGGTGATAGGGATGATGGTGATGATGCCGATGCTGATACTGATGATGACGATGATGCTGATGCTGCTGCTGATGATGACGACGATGCTGCTGATGCTGATGATGATGATCACGATGATGACGATGCTGATGCTGATGATGTTGATGATGATGATGATTATGCTGCTAATGCTGATACTGATGATGACGATGATGCTGATGCTGCTGCTGATGATGACGACGATGCTGCTGATGCTGATGATGCTGATGCTGATGCTGATGCTCATGATGATGGCCATGCTGATGTTGATGCTGCTGATGATCATGGTGATGGTGATGGTCATGGTAATGGTGACGACGATGATAATGATGATGATGCTGCTGCTGATGATGATGATGGTGATAGTGATGGTGATGGTGATGACGATGATGATGATGACGATGATGAGGATGAGGATGAGGATGGGGAGGATGATGATGCTGAGGATGAGGATGAGGATGAGGAGAAGGATGAGGATGCTGATGATGAGGATGATGCTGACGAACATACTGCTGCTGCTGCTAATGATGAGGATGATGAGGTTGATGATGGCGATGCTGATGTTGATGCTGCTGATGATGATGATGGTGATGGTGATGGTGACGGTTATGATGGTGATGGTGATGGTGATGGTGATGGTGATGATGATGGTGATGGTGATGATGGTGATGATGGTGGTTGTGATGATAATGATGATGGCGATGCTGCTGATGCTGATGATGATGACGATGCTGCTGCTGATGATGATGACGATGATGACGATGCTGATGCTGATGATGATGATGATGATGATGATGATGATGATGATGATGATGATGATGATGATGATTATGATGCTGATGCTGACGATGATGACGATGCTGATGCTGCTGATGATGATTCTGAGGATGCTGGTGATGGTGATGGTGATGGTGATGATGGTGGTGGTGGTGGTGATGGTGATGGTGATGGTAATGGTGATGATGATGATGATGATGATGATGATGATGATGATGATGCCCATGGTGATCGTGATGATGCTGATGATGTTGATGATGATGTTGTTGATGATGATGATGCTGCTGATGATGACGATGATGATGAATCTGATGAATCGGATGAGGATGATGAGGATGATGAGGATGATGAGGATGATGATGATGATGATGATGATGATGATGATGATGATGATGATGATGATGATGATGATGATGATGATGATGATGGCGAGGAGGAGGAGGAGGAGGAGGTTGACGAGGAGGAGGAGGAGGAGGAGGAGGAGGAGGAGGAGCAGCGGGACTAGACGCAGGATCAGGAGGAGGAGCTGGATGATAAAGACTGGAAATGGCCAGCCGTGTTCCCCCGTACGCAGGTCATCCCCTATCAGGGCGCGTCCTGGTCCGTGCGAGTGCTCGACTGGGCTGTGTCATCGGCTGGCGTGTGTCTGACCAGATGGCGTCATCTTTGATTTTTCTTGGAGGTTTTTTGTGGCTCGGAACCCTCTTCGGCCTCCCTCGGGGTTCTCCCGACTGTTTCTTTGGATTTGTTGGTACCCTTCTGGGCTCCCGTGGCAGCTGTGTGGGAGTCTCCTGGAGGTCTGCCGCGATCCTCTTTCGGTATTCTTGGGGCTTTCCTGACTAGGGGCGCTGCTGGATTCCTGGTGGGGTTCCTTGGCGCTATCTCCACCCAAGCTGGGGCGCACTGGCAGGAACAATACCTTCAGTGGGCGGGCACGCTTGCCTCTACGACTCTCGGAGCGGGCACGCCTACTTTCCCAAATGTCACGTCTAGACAGGGCGTGTCTGCGCAACTTCTGAGCTGCAACACGAGATCGGCCACACGTGATTTCGTGTCTGCTTGCGTAGTCATCCAGCACGCTGGAATTTCGAAGCGCAGCTTTGAAGGAGGGTGCGTCTAATTTCCGAGTGGGCACGTCTGAGTCCCACATGCCACGGAAGAGTACGGCGTACGTAATCAGTTTCTGAAGGGCCCTGAGCTCTGCGCCCACGGGCACGACAGCGACGTGGACGAGGGCATCACCTGACCCCACGTGCCTCCCCCTGCCGCCCCAGCGGGGCCCCCACATGACTGCCTCTAACCTCCGGTCGCTCGTGGCAGCCAACACCGTAGCCCAGGAAGATGACACGCTTGAGCTTTCCAATGCAATGTTCGAGTATGGCGTGTAGCATCACAGTCGCCTTTCTCGGCATCGCGACCTGTATCCGCTTTGGATATACGGTTGGAAGTATAAGGTTTGCTACCTGTTACACCGCCAGGCTTGATGTTGTTAGCTTTTTGTCCAGCTGCCTGCGGCAAGTCCCGCCACCGTGCAAACCCACCTTCGGCGACGACTGTTCGGGGGGCGCACGGGCCGTACCGTGTGGCACCTCGTGTTTTTTAAATCCGTAACATGTGACACACTCTTCCGCGTCGTGGCCTGGGGTCTCTTCTCATCTTCGTCGTCTTCCTCCTTTTCTTGCATCCTTCCTTGGGCTCTTGTGAATCAGTTAGTGAGTCCTTTGGGCCACTTCGGGCCTTCCTAGGATCCTCGCGGGCGGCCCTCTTTGGCCCTGTTGCCCTCCTGTCTGGTGCCTCCAGGGCCGTCTTGGGGCTCTCTTGGGCTGTCCTGGGCCCTCTTGGCCGTCTGGGGGTCTCTCGCGGCCGTCTTGGGTCTGTCTTTGGGCATTATTAGGGCCGTCGAGGGGCTCTCTAAGGCTGTCTTGGGTCCCTCTGGAGGCTTGCGCCAGCTTGGGGCTCTCTTGGGGCCGTCCTTGGCCGTCTGTGGGCGTCTTAGGCTGCATGGAGGCCGTCTTGGAGGTAGATCTGTCCATTTTGGGGCTTTCTTGGGCCCTGCCATCTTGGAGGCCTTAGGGACCCTCTGGAGTTGCACCATCTTGGACCGTCTCGGCGGTCTTGGTGGTCTGTCCTGGCTGTCCTCGCTCGAAGCTCGGGAGCGCGGCTCCATCTTACTTTACGGGGGTCGTGGCCTTGGGAGCGTGGATCCTGCCCCTGTGAGCGCGGATCCGTCGCTTCCTCGGGGTATCATGGTCTCGGGGAGCACGGATCCGTCGTTGTTGTTACGTGTCATCGTGTCCTCGGGAGAGGGTGGGGGATGCATGCGGCACTCTGCGAGAAGAGCGGGGGGGCCTGCAGACCTTAGACGATTGCAGAAACCCTGCCAGGCAGCCCTTGGTATTCTACCATTCTACCACGCCCCAATGTGCCAGGAGACACGGTGGCGCATGCTACCCAGGAGTGGTGACAACCTCGTAGCGAGCGATGAGTTTCGCCAGGGGATTAGTAAGCGCACGGTATGCCATTCTTGCTGTTCTCCCTCTCTCTATCTCTTTCTCTTTCGCTCCCTCTCCCTCTGCCTCTCTCTCTCTCTCTTGTTTTTTTGCTTCCATCTCTCTCTCTCTCTCTTCCCCCAGTGGTATTGGAAAGGGATGCATTGGAGGGACAGGGTGGTAAAAAGGGGGAGGAGCAGGAGGAGGAGGTGGAGGATGCTGATGATGATGGCGATGCTGATATGAGGATGTTGATGATGATGACGCTGATGCTGCTGCTGTTGATGCTGATGATGATGCTAATGATGATGATGCATATGTAAATGATGATGAGGCTAATGATGATGATGCTGATGATGACGCTGACGCTGATGCTCATGCTGCTGATGATGCTGCTGCTGATGCTGCTGCTGCTGCTGCTGCTGCTGATGATGATGATGATGATGATGATGATGATGATGATGATGATGATGATGATGCTGATGATGATGATGATGATGCTGATGCTGATGCTGATGCTGATGATGAGGGTGAGGGGGAGGAGGAGGACGAGCAGGAGGAGGAGGAGAGGAGAAGGAGGGGGAGGAGGAGGAGGAGGAGGAGGAGGAGAAGGAGTAGGAAAAGGAGGAGAAGGAGGAGGAGGATGAGAGATAGGGGAGGAGGGGAGGAGGAGGAGGAGGAGGAGGAGGAGGAGGAGGAGGAGGACAAACCCTTAAACCTTTTGAGGACGGAAGACTTCATACTCTCTCCACCGCTTTCACCGCCGCTGCCGCAGGTGGCTGCGCTTAGAACCATCGTTCTAATTCCCCAGGCAGTGCTTGCATGTTATGTATGGTTTGTACTAGCGGCCTCAGGCCCATCACGCCACCGTGCCCGAGTTTTGGGTAAGAGGCGTCCAAGTGGCCTCTTGGGGTCTGTCGGAAGGCCTCTCAGGGCCTCTTTGAAGGCCTTCTTGGGGCCTCGTGGGGGCCTCTTTGGGGCCTCCTCATGGTAGCCTCTTGGTGGCCCCTGGGGGGTCTCTTGAGCACTGGCTTGTTCTCGTGAACGTGAACGTCGCTGTACGGGGCCCAGGCAGACGATGGGCAGACGAGGCGCCCGGGGCGTCCAGAAACCTGGCGGGCATACGATATCAAACAGCAGGTGCAGGCCGCCAGCGACAGCGACAATTGGGCACAAATGGCAAACTCACCGATTTGGGGTACGTTGAAGGACGACTGCATCAACAAGTGAGTGGGCGTAGACGCCCCTGGCAGCTCCATTGCGGAGCCATTCGCCCGCGTCCGTCCCGTCCGTCCGGCGGGGCCCAGGCACCAGTCGGCACCAGTCGGCACCAGTCACCATCTCTTGGCACAGGCCAGCAGTCCTTCGACACACTGCGCCCCTCCCAGCGAGGGCGAGGCTGCAGCCAGTGCGGCGCTCCGCGCTGGCCTGGGCGCGCGCAGCTCCCTGGCACAGCCGTCGTTTGACGGGGGGGAGGAGGGTGGCGAGGGGGGGAGCAGACAAGGGGCTCAGGGGCCTCTAAGGCTCTCAATGAAGTCGCCCCACCCCCGTTCAGAGGGTCAAGGCGGATCTGGCCGCGGCCGTGGGCCCCCAGAGGCACGACACTGATCCGAACCGCTTATTCCCGATCCTTGGGTGGGTGGGAAGTGAGAGGGGGCAGGCCTTCTCAGACGGCTGCGGGGCTTCTCAGAAGCCTTCTGGCCTTCTTTGAAGCTCTTTGTGGTTTTGGAGAAGGCTTAGAAATCTTTACAGAAGGCTAGAGGCCTTCTGAGCCTTCAGAGGAGGTCCGTCCCCTCTGCCTTCCCCCCTGGACGCACCGCCCAGAGGAGGAGGGGGCGGAGGGGGCGGGGGAGGAGGGGGAGGAGGGGGAGGTGGAGGAGGAGGAGGAGGAGGAGGAGCTGCGAAGGAAAAGTACCCAATCGCGGCCCAGAACACGCTGAACGCGTCTTACCGCGAGTGCTTCCAGCGCGCCCTCCGCCCTTCAGGGGCAACGATAGGGGTGAATAGGCCATAGGCCCAGGAGGAGATGTATCGATCGCCAATCGCTCATTGATCGCCGATAAGGGACCCGATAGCCCACCTCGCCCAGGACCGTTCGGACTCGCCATCGAGAGCCCATCGCCGATCTATTGGCGATGTATCGCTCTTTTCAGCTCGCTGCTTCCCCCCCTGAGGTGGCCCCCCTCTGTCATTGTCCCTCCGCCCTCCGCCACCCCGCGGCGTTTTGACGGCTCCGCGATCGCTGGCCAGCTCGCACGTCGCGCGCAGGCAGTGGCATGTGGGAACCACCAGGTTCGAGCCGCTGGGGCTCGAATCTCGGGGGCGTCCAAGAGGGGGAGTTGAGGACTACACTGCTCTGAAGTAACGCACCCTGACTCGTCGATTTGTTTGTTTTCTTCGCCCTGGGTTTTCATAATTTTTGGCCTCTGGGAGCCGTTTTCAGACCCTGGGACCGTCACACACGGACTTGGGATAAAAAAGCTACCGTAGGGAAATCCAGATGATTCTTCGACACGACCTGCAATAGTTGTATTATTTTTCCAGGGGGGATGTAGGAGTGCGTGTGTATAGCATGGTCGGAGATATGATGTCTCCCAGATATCATGACGTCTTCTTCTTCTTCTTCTTCTTCTTGTGTTTCTTCTTCTTTCAGCACGTCCCGTGGTCGCCCCACTGGCCATGATCGTGCCTCGGGCCATGATTTGCGACCCCCCCTCTTGGACGCCCCCCTCTTGGGCGCCCCTGAGAATATTGAAGTCTTTCGGCATGTTGTAGAGCCAGGCTGAGTCAACATCTGCCCAGTCACAGTTCGAGAGTTCTCGAATGTCCTCGTCAGGGAACGCCCGTAAGCTGGCGAGAAGAGGCTAGATTAAATGTGGGCGGAGGGCAGGCGGAAACGAGGGGTCGAAGATGGGAAGGCGAGATTTGGAGTGAGGAGGCGTAGGAGGGATTGGGGTGGGTGAGAGCACAGATGGGAGAGGACCGGGGGGAAGACGCGAGGAATCCAGGAAGAGTTGGCCCTGGCAGCCCAGGGACGCCGCTGCTGCCACTTTAAGATGCCCGAGCTGCTGCCGCTCCCGTCGAAGCCGACGCTACTGCTGCGTACGCTTCTTTTGTTTTGGTGCAGATTTTTGTTAACGTATATGGTATATATATGTATTTATATATTTAGTTGTAGACGCATGTTTATTGTTTTTTTTCTTCCGTTTGTGCGGGCTGCTTGTTTGGTCGTGTAAGCTTAGGTCCGCACTGTTGTTCGTTTTTTGGTGTGGGTGTTCGTCGTGTTCGTCCTCTGTCTCTCTCTGTATGCTCCCGCTCCTGCTCCTGGCCCAGGCCCTGCTGCTGCTTCTGCTGCCGCCGCTGCCGCCGCTCGCTACTGCTGGCTCCCGCTGCTGCTCCCTCTCCTCTTCCTCTTCCTCTCCTCCTCCTTCCCTTCCTCGCTTGCCCTCTCCTCTTCCCTCCCTCCCTCGCTTTTTTCCTCCCTGCCTCCCTCTCCTTCCTCTCCTCCCTCTCCTCCTCCTCCTCCTCCTCCTCCTCCTCCTCCTCCTCCTCCTCCTCCTCCTCCTCCTCCTCCTCCTCCTTCTTTCTCCTCCTTCCCACCCTCTCCCTCCGCAGGCTCTCGCCTGCGTGTCGCGTGCTGCAGCGCCTTGCGCGCTTGAGGTCAGAGACAGGCTGGAGAGGGCGTGCATCACCGCTACACGGCCCCTTGACGAAACTGTCCGCAAGCACGGTCCCGTCCTGGGTCCACGATTGGTGGCGGCGCCGCGGAGCATCTTGCGAGGAGGCGGAGAGCCCGTAGGGGGCTTTTGGGATCCGGTCTACAGCGGGGTTTCTCGGGGCATTCTTGGAAGCATCAAGGGTGGGGGGGCACGTGAGGCGCAAGTGGACCAAAAAACAAGCGACACCATCCCACCAACGGTCCTCTACGTTGCGCTACGGCCCATCGGGGGCCGTAGCGCATACCACGCAAGAAGCCACGCCAGATTTCCTGATATGCGCGAAGCCCCGGGGGGCCGTGGGTGGGGTCGTGTCGCTTGCTGTCTGGTCCAGCAGACACGCCCCGTCCTGCTCCATCATGATCTCGGGCGATGCGCGCCTGGCCACGCCGGAGTCTCCACCTATATGGACGTGCTGTGGAGATCCTGCGGAGGTCTGCAACGCATGCTGGCAGCAAAAGGATCGCCGAAGAGCTGGCGAGAGGCGTCCATTGCTCCATTATTCAAGGAGGGCGACACATCCCAGCAGGTCAACTACAGGCCAACGTCCTTACTGGCAGTGGGCAATACTGCGTTGGCCAGCATGCTCCTGCAAAGGTTCAAACAGGGGGCGCTGAAAAACAATTACGAGAATCGCAATGCGGATTTAGACCCAAACGCGGTACGAATGACGCGCTGTTTTTGGCGCGACGGCTAAACGATGCAGTGTTGGAGGATGGGGATGGCATTCTGTTGCCCTTACTCCTGGATTGGAGCAGCGCTTTGCGTTGTGTCCGATCAGAAGGTCTGCCGCACGCACTTTGGCCTTTTCTAAGCGCCGCCAGGAATATTCCAAATGATTGAAGGAATCTAGCAGGCGCGAATCTATGTGGTCATCCATGGACATTCCACGACATCCAGCAGAACGCAAGCAGCAGGAATAGCGCAGGAGTGTCCTTTATCGCCGTACTTGTTTATCATAGATCTGTCAGTGTTGCTACATATCGTCGATAAGAAGTGACTGGATGAAATTACAACAAAACCGTATTCTGTCTCTGCAGACGTTCCGTAGGCAGACGACGCGATGTGGGTAACAGTAAAGCCAGAGTGCCTCCAGAAGCATTTCGGCGCCGTCGTCCGGATTGAGAGGACTTTTGATTTGGACTTGACCGTTGGGAAATTATGCATCTCCGGATCAGCCCTGAAGTCAACATGAAAGGGCCGGCGGCGAATTCATCCCATGCCAGGGCAGTGATTTGGGCGGACCCCTCACCGTCGATGGCCAGCCGAAGAGCGAGCTGACCAAGCGCTTTGGAGAGGCAGAAGGAGCTTTTGAGATAATTCGCTCTGTGTGGAACCACCCCATTTTATGCGAGCAGCGCGACATTCAGGTTTTAGATCCGTGCGTATTTTCCAAATGGCTCTATGGCCTCGAACCGTACATGCGATTGCCAGCGGACTGGGCCAAGTTAGATGCATTCCAAGCGCGTTGTTCAGATCGCTCCTGCGCGTGTGTCTCGCGTCAGCAACGCCCGCGTTTTGAATTGTGCAGTTGCGCAGGTATTGTCCAACTTGTTGTTATGACGCCAAATGCTCTTGTACGGCCGGCACGCCCGTGAACCGATTAGCAGCTTGCCAAGACGCATATTTTTTGCAGCTGATGCCCATGATAAGCTTATCCTCAGATTTTAGAGGAACGTTCGAGCGAGAGGCCAGCTACTTTTGCAATGGGGGCATTATGATGTGCGTTCCCGAGCGTTGGAAGCCTCAGGGGGGATCCCGACAGGCTCCAGGGGCTTCAAGGGAGCAAAGTACAATCGCCCGCCGCCGTCACAATATGGTGCAAGTAGACGTCATTTGTTTATCTCCTCCCTCCTTCCCTCCCTCCCCCCACCCGCGGCTTGCCGGCAAGCTCATTCATCACCTCCTATTCGGTACAAAATCTGCCAATTGTCGACAAGCGAGCCGCCTGCAACGCAATCCATGACTCAGTTCTCCTTGCGTAATGTGCCCACCTACGTCGTCACCTGTCGCAGTTTTCTTGTCAATGCGCCGTCTGGGCGCGGTTCTTGTCTGTCTGTCAGTATGAGTACTTCTCTCCACGCTCCCCAGGTACTATCTGTAATTTGCCCCTGACCTATGTCGAATGGAACAGCACTTTCGCCGCAGCGTTGCCACCCTGCCGCGTCAGCATCGATTTCCCGTCTCCCTGGCTGAGCTCTTGTGCATCGCGCTTTGCTGCGCGTGGTGGCATCGCTTTGGCGTTCGCGAGTGTAACGTATGCCAAACCGTTTTCCAGTGCCCTCTTGGACAAAGTCGCTCTTTCGGGGTCCATGCTTTCTCCGACATTCGGTTCTGCGAACAAAGGGCTCGGCTCCACGGCAAGGGATGGAGGGAGTGGTATGATGCCACATGTGATGCGAGCGCACCAATCTCGCCCCCCTCGCTCGAAGAATCCACATATTTATGAGCATACCTTTTCGGGCTTCCGGCGGTTTATGCTTACGTAGCTTCTTCCCTCCTCCAATCGTCCCTCCCTCCTCTCCTCCGCCCCTTCCTCCGCCGACAGCCTTCTCGCCCCCCCCCTCCGTTCGGGCTGCGAGAAAAGGAGGGGGGTGGGCGCTCGAGCCGGCGGCGCCCCTCCCGCGAGGCTGATGGCCGAGGCGGAGCTGCGGACTGTGGCCGTGCCGTGCCGCCCTTGGGCCTTGGCCCGGCCCTGGCGCCGATCGAGGACTGTGCACTGAGGGCCCGAGGATCAACGACCGAAGCTCCGGGCTCGAGGCTCGACGAGGCCCGGGCGACTTCCGCGGATCGACGGCGAGGTTCGTGGATCGACGCCCGCGCGGATCGAGGCCCGAGGGCTCCAGGGCTGACGGCCGACACCCCACGGCGAGGCCCCAGGCCGAGGAGGCGCCGGGCTGGCGGCGGCCTCGCGCCGTCCCCGCTGCGGCGCGCCTCCCTCGGCCGCGGGTCGGCCTCGTCCTGCGCCGCGGCGCCGCCGCCCGAGCAGCTCGGCCCGCGCGCGTCCTGCGGGACCCCCAGGGGCGCTCTTCGTTTCCAGTCCAGGCACAGGGGGGTCGGTCGGGGGCCTCCATGCCCCGCCTCCCCTGTCCCCCTCCTTCCTCTCCTCCCTCCTCTTCTTCCAACCCTCCTCTCTCTCTCTCTTCCCTGCCTTCTCTCTTACCCTTCTCTCCCCCTCCTCTCCCCCTTCTCTCCCCTTTCTCTTCTTCCCTCCTCTCGCCCTCTTCCTCATCCACTGGGGGTTGGGAGGCTGCCTGACTGCATCGGAGTCGTCGCCATGGCTGGATTCCCGTTCGATATTCTAGCCACAGGGCGCCGTCGGCGGGGTCTGGGATTCGATGTTCAATAGTTGTTGTTGTTGGTGGTGAGCTTTCATTTCTCAAGAATAGTTATTGTTGGTCCCTACCCCTCCAGAAACCTTTTGTCTCTTTCCTGTTGAAGTGCCCCTCCTGAGGCTCGCACCCTGTTTTTCCCAACCATCCTGTGGTGTTGGGTCCTCGTTTTGAAGAGACGGTGCCCCGCGTTCTCCTTCCTTCCTTCCTTCCTTCCTTCCTTCCTTCCTCCCGCTGCCTCCTCCCCCCTCCCATCATCATCATCATCAACACCCATTTCGGCACACCCCTCACACGTTTCGTGGCTCCATAGGGAGCTCCACCGAAGGCCCCAGTGCCCGCGGCCGCATGCGTCCCCCACACCCATTTCGGCACACCCCTCACACGTTTCGTGGCTCCATAGGGAGCTCCACCGAAGGCCCCAGTGCCCGCGGCCGCATGCGTCCCCCACACCCATTTCGGCACACCCCTCACACGTTTCGTGGCTCCATAGGGAGCTCCACCGAAGGCCCCAGTGCCCGCGGCCGCATGCGTCCCCCACACCCATTTCGGCACACCCCTCACACGTTTCGTGGCTCCATAGGGAGCTCCACCGAAGGCCCCAGTGCCCGCGGCCGCATGCGTCCCCCACACCCATTTCGGCACACCCCTCACACGTTTCGTGGCTCCATAGGGAGCTCCACCGAAGGCCCCAGTGCCCGCGGCCGCATGCGTCCCCCACACCCATTTCGGCACACCCCTCACACGTTTCGTGGCTCCATAGGGAGCTCCACCGAAGGCCCCAGTGCCCGCGGCCGCATGCGTCCCCCACACCCATTTCGGCACACCCCTCACACGTTTCGTGGCTCCATAGGGAGCTCCACCGAAGGCCCCAGTGCCCGCGGCCGCATGCGTCCCCCACACCCATTTCGGCACACCCCTCACACGTTTCGTGGCTCCATAGGGAGCTCCACCGAAGGCCCCAGTGCCCGCGGCCGCATGCGTCCCCCACACCCATTTCGGCACACCCCTCACACGTTTCGTGGCTCCATAGGGAGCTCCACCGAAGGCCCCAGTGCCCGCGGCCGCATGCGTCCCCCACACCCATTTCGGCACACCCCTCACACGTTTCGTGGCTCCATAGGGAGCTCCACCGAAGGCCCCAGTGCCCGCGGCCGCATGCGTCCCCCACACCCATTTCGGCACACCCCTCACACGTTTCGTGGCTCCATAGGGAGCTCCACCGAAGGCCCCAGTGCCCGCGGCCGCATGCGTCCCCCACACCCATTTCGGCACACCCCTCACACGTTTCGTGGCTCCATAGGGAGCTCCACCGAAGGCCCCAGTGCCCGCGGCCGCATGCGTCCCCCACACCCATTTCGGCACACCCCTCACACGTTTCGTGGCTCCATAGGGAGCTCCACCGAAGGCCCCAGTGCCCGCGGCCGCATGCGTCCCCCACACCCATTTCGGCACACCCCTCACACGTTTCGTGGCTCCATAGGGAGCTCCACCGAAGGCCCCAGTGCCCGCGGCCGCATGCGTCCCCCACACCCATTTCGGCACACCCCTCACACGTTTCGTGGCTCCATAGGGAGCTCCACCGAAGGCCCCAGTGCCCGCGGCCGCATGCGTCACCCACACCCATTTCGGCACACCCCTCACACGTTTCGTGGCTCCATAGGGAGCTCCACCGAAGGCCTCAGTGCCGCCGCCCGCATGCGTCACCCCCACCCATTTCGGCACACCCCCCGCATTTCTCGCACGGCAGGGTCATCACCACGGTGGCGTGCCAGGGGCGCACCTTGCGCGAAGGCGACGGGGCGGGGGAACGGCGCTCCGGGGGCGGCCAGACCTCCGGGGCGCGAGCAGTCCGCGGCCAGACCATCTCTCGGTCCTGTGGACTCTCGCCCTGGGCCGTCGGCTGCCCGGCGCGCTGCTCCCTCGGTCGACGTCGCCCAGGCGTGATCCTGGATTGCGGCCGCCACGAGGTAGGGAACGGCAAGAAGGAGGACGACGACTGGTGGCTGGAGCTCTACGTGCTGCTCTCGCGCGCCACGCGCCACGAGGACCTCCTGCTCATGCGGGCGCCGCGCATCGAGTTCTTCCTGGCAGGGCCGCCGCAGGGCTTGCGGAAGCAGCTGGAGCAGTTTGCGGCGCGCACGAAGCGGTGCAGGAGGGAAGCGACGGCCCTCGCCAGGGAGCTCGGCTTCACCGAGTTCATCCGCGAGGCCTGACCTGAGGAGCGTCTCCCCCGAGCCGCGCCTTCTCTCGACTGCCCGACTAATTGTTTGGCCTCGCGCCGCGGACGACCCGCGCGCGTCGCTGGGACCCTCTCGGGGCGACCAGCGCGCGTCGCGGGAACTCCGTGCCGCGGGGGGCCCGGCGCCTCGTTCGCCCGTCGTCGCTCTGCCCAGCGGTCAGAGACTTGCCCGCTATCAGCCAGCCAGTTAGCTAGTCAGCTCTCTCTGCTTCGCGCAGCGGACGACCCGCGCGCGTCGCTGGGACCCCGCCCGGGGCGACCAGCGCGCGTCGCGGGGACTCCGCGCTGCGCTGCGCCCGCAGCCTTGGATTTTGGAGTGCGCGGGCAAAGAGGAAGGAAAAGAAGAGCCGAAAGCGGGCGCGATCCTCGCAAGAGGCGTGCCGACATGGGCGTCGCGACGTGCGGACGCTGCCGTCGGGGTTCCCGCGGAAGCTGCCTGCGGCGGCCACGCCCAGTGTCACGTGTGTTCGGACAGGCGTGCTCGACACTTACACTAGGCGGTTCCATGATCGCATTCATGCAAATATATTCACTCGCGCGCAGACCCATTCATACTAAGATTCCCTCGCGCTTTGACTCACCCGCGTTCTTTCTCTCGTAATCAGATCTATCGTATTCCTTTGCGTTGTGTACCCCGCCACATTTCGGCACACCCCTCATGCGGTTCGTGGCCCCTATAGGGAGCGCCACCGAAGAAGATACGCACAATTGCGATACTCACAACTGCATATGGTTGGGTCCTTCGCCAGGATAATTTATCAGGGTAGGCGGCGGGCCCCCGAGCTACAACAACAACGACTTCCGTTTGATATTTCCTCACATTTTTACCGAATCGCGCTCTCGCGCGGGATTTCTCCACAGTTTATGCAGGAATCGCGCTCTTGCGAGGGACGTCCCCGCAATTTATTCAGACGCGCGTCCTCGACACTCAGGAATCACGCTCTCGCTTTAGCCAATCTCATGATTTGCTTGGGAGTCGCGCTATCGCTCGAGACTTCCTCGCGATTCATGCAGGGCGTACGCTTCAGCAGCCCGCTTGCTCGACCTGGCCGCCTGGGCCCGCCTTCCCGACCCGCCTGGGTCTACCTGCCCGTTCTGCCCGTCTGGTTCTGCCACTTGTTTTCTGCTCCTATCTCCCCTCCTTCTATTCTCTCTCTATCGTTCTCCATCCTCCTACCTCCCCCATAGGCCCTTTCTTCCACCCGTCCTCTCTTCCACTGCCGTAGGGGCTGCATAAAATACACGCTGCATGTAAGAACGATACACCCCCAAGGGGGTACGATCGAAGACGTAGAGGGCGGGTATCGAGGGTTTGGCATATACGTGCTGAGTGGCGAGCGGGCAGATAAGAGCGAACAGTCTTACCATGATTGTCGTTGCTGTTGTCGCTGCTGCTCCTCCTCCTCCTCCTCCTTCTGTTGTTGTTGTTGTTGTTGTTGTCGTCTTTGATGTCGTTGTTGTCTTTGTAGTTGTTGTTGTTGTTGTTGTTGTTGTTGTTGTTGTTGTTGTTGTTGTTGTTGTTGTTGCTGCTGCTGCTGCTTCTGCTGTTGTTGTTGTTGTTGTTGATACAGGCGGGGCAACCCCCCCCGGGGGGGGAGATGGGAGGGGGGGGCGAACAACACAACACAACACAACGCAACCCTATAGGGGGTTTGCGTGTGTCCTCCGCCTTCCCCCCTCTTCTTCCTCCCTCTCCTCCTCATCATCTTCGTCCCCCTCCTCCTCCCCGTCCTCCTCGTCCTCCTTCTCCTCCGTCCTCCTCTGCCCCCTCCCCCCCCCATCCTCCTCGCCCTCGTCATCATCCTCCTCCCCTTCCTCCTTGCCCTCTTCCTCCTCATCCTCCTCCTTCTTCTTCGTCCTCCACCTCCTGGTCGTCTTCTTCCTCGTCCTCCTCCTCCCCCTCGTCGTCGTCGTCGTCCTCCTCCTCCCGATCCTCCTCGTCCCCCCCGCCATCCTCTTCATTCTTATCATGTGTGCCACGACGGCTACTACTACTACTACTACTACTACTACTACTACTACTACTACTACTACTACTACTACTACTACTACTACTACTACTACTACTACTACTACTACTACTACTACTACTACTACTACTACTACTACTACTACTACTACTACTACTACTACTACTACTACTACTACTACTACTACTACTACTACTACTACTACTACTACTACTACTACTACTACCACTACCATTACCACTACCACTACCACTACCACTACCACTACCACTACCACTACCACTACCACTACCACTACTACTACTACTACTATTACTACTACTTCTACTACTACTACTACTACTACTATACCACTACTACTACTACTACTACTACTACTACTCCTTCTACTCCTACTCCTACTACTACTACTACTACTGCGACTGCTACTACTACTACTCCTACTACTACGACTACTACGACGAGTACTACTACTACTACTACTACTACGACGACGACGACTACTACTATTACTACCACTACTTCTACTAACAATACTACTATTACTACCACTACTACTACTACTACTGCTGCTGCTACTACCACTACTACTACTGCTACAACTACTACTACTACTACTACTACTACCACCACCACTATTACTACTACTACTACTACTACTATTACTGCTACTACTACTACGACTACTACTACTACTACTACTGCTGACTTTACTGCTAATATCACCTCTGCTACCATTACCACTAGTACTACCACCACTACCACTGCCAACATTATTTCTACTACACTCTGGTTTACAACAGCAACAACCATTACTATTCTGACGAATACTACTACTACTACCACCACGACCACTACTATTACTGATACGATTACGTCTACGATTACGACAGCGACGACTACTACTACTACTACGACGATTACTAGTACTACTATTACTACTACTACTACTACTACTACTACTACTACTACGGTTACTACTACTACTACTACCACTACTACTACTACTACTACTACTACTACTACCACTACCACTACCACTACTACTAGTACTACTACTACTACTACTACTACTATTACTACGACTACTACTACTTCTACTACTACTATAACTACTACTACCACTACGAAAACCACTACCACTACTACTACTACTGCTACTACTACTACTACTTTTACTACTACTAGTACTACTACGTCTACTACGACTAATTTCACTAATGCTACCATCACTGCTACGATTACCACTTCTACTTCCACCGCTACCACTACCGCTGCTATCGCTTCTACACTTAGCTTTACAAAAGCAACCACTATTGTTATTCTGACTACTACTACTACCACCACGGCTACTACTATTACTGCCACGACTACGACCACTACTACTACTACTGATACTATTTCTAGTTCTACTACTAACACTCTCCTAATACTACTCCCACTGCCACTAGATCTGTTGGGACGACTGGTACTGATATTACTACTACTACTACTACGACTACTGCTACTACTACTACTACTACTACGACTACTACTACTACTACTACTACTACTGCGAATACCACTTGTACTATTATCACGATGATTACTACTACGACTATTATCAGTATTATTGGTACGGCTACTGCTACTACTGCTACTACTACTACTACTACTAGTATTAGTATCCGTATTACGATCACTATGATTACAACTACTACCGCTACTATTACGAATGCTAGTAGTAGTACGCCCACTACTGCCAGGTCTAGTATTACTACTACTACTACTACAATTTCTTGGGCTACAACAACAACTACTACTACTACTACGACTACTATTATTACTACTACTACTACTACTACGACTACTACTACTACTACTACCACTACCACTACTTCTACTACTAGTACTACTACTGCTGCCACTACTACTACTACTACTACTACTACTACTACTAGTACTACTACTACTACTAGTACTACTACTACTACTACTACTACTACTACTACTACTACTAGTACTACTACTAGTTCTACTACTAGTTCTACTACTACTACTATTACTACTACTACTACTACTACTACTACTACTACGACTGCTACACCTCCATTAGTATGTCGAGTACCACAATTCATACCCAGACTACAGATACCTCAGGGATTCTTAAGGGTTCCATGAGGATTCTTAGGGGTCCCCTTCGGAATGTTGAAGGAATCCCAAATGATACCTTAGGGGGTGTTAAGCAGTCCCCAAGCATACCTAGGGAACTTGAGGATTCCATAAGGATACTTCAGGGGTTCTTCAGGATTCCCTAAGGATACCGTGAGGATTCTTAAATAGTCACTCGGGAATCTAAGGGATTCCCTGAGGATCCCCAAAGGATTCCTCAGGGATGCTTAAGGCTCCCCAGAGGATTCCCTACGGATTCTTTTTTGGATTCCCTGGAGGATTCTGAAGGATTCCTTAAGGATTCCTAGGGGACTCTTAAGGAGGATTCCTTGGGTTCCAGAAGGATTCCTTGAGGTTGCCCTATGGATTCTTGAGGATTCCTGAGGGATTCTCAAGGATGCCCGAATGATTCCGACAGGTTCCCTGAGGATTCCTTAAGGATTCCCTAAGGATTCTCAAGGATTCGCTGAGGATTCCTTGAGGATTCCTTCAGGATCCCCAAAGGATTCTTAAGGTTTCCCGGAGGGTTCCTTCAGGATTCCTAATGATTCTTCAGGATTCTTAAGGATTCCCTACGGAGTCCCTAGGGCTTCTTAAGGATGCCCTGAGGATTCCTTAGGGATTCTGAAGGATGCCCTAGGGGTTCTTAAGGATTCCCGAAGGATTCATTACGGATTCTGAAGGATTCCCGGAGGATTCCCGGAGGATTCCCGGAGGATCCCTGAGGGATTCTTGATGATTCCTTAAGGATTCCGTAAGGATTCCGTCAGGATTCCCAAAGGGTTCCTTGAGGATTCTTAAGGATTCCCTAGGGACTCCTTAGGGAATCTCAAGGATTCCTTAGGGATTCGTAAGGATTTCTTGAAGATTCTGAAGGATCCCCGAGGGATTCCGTAAGGATTCTTAAGAATTCCTTAGGGAGTCTGAAGGATTCCTTCGGAATTCCTTTTGGGATTTTGAAGGATTCCTTTGGGATTCTTAAGGCTTCCTCAGGGATGCTTAAGGAGTCCCTAGGGATTCCCCAGCGAGTCTTAAGGATTCCCTAGGGGTTCTGAAAGATTATTTAGGGATTCTTGAGGATTCCCGGAGGACTTCGCATGGATTCTTAGGATTCCTGAAGGATGCCCAAGGGATGCTTAAGGATTCCCTAAGGAGCCCCCAGGGATTCTGAAGGATTCCCTCAGGAGTCCTTAGGGATTCTGAAGGATTCCCTCAGGATTCCTCCAGGAGTCCCTCGGGATTCTGAAGGATTCCCTCAGGACCCCCTACGGATTTTAAAGGATTTTTAAGGATTCCCTAAGGATTCCCTAAGGATTCCCTAAGGATTCCCTAGGATTCCCTAGGGATTCCCTAAGGATTCCCTAAGGATGCCCTAGGATGTTGTGCTGTGTTGTTCGCCCCCCCCCCCCCCCCTTCGGACTGACCGGGGGGGCAGTGCCGGCCTTCTCCATTGTGGTGGAACCGGCGGATCCGCTCCCGCACCCCGGGGGGGCCATGCCGGCCTTAACCTTGTTGTTGTTGTTGTTGTTGTTGTTGTTGTGGTTGTTGTTGTTGTTGTTGTTGTTGTTGTTTTTGTAGTTGTCGTCATTAGCTTTGTTGTTGTTGATGTTGCTGTTGTTGTTGTTGTGCTCTTATTTCTAAAGGTAATGACTGTTGCTCCCCCCTCCGATAACCATATTAGTTTTCAGATGAAGTGCTTCTCCCGGGGCTCGCGCCTTGTTTTTCACCAGGGAACGTGAGGTGTCACCAAATTGTGCCGTTGGGCCTTGATTTACGACAACAACGGCTCCCGCTTCATATGTCCTCACAAGTCATTCCGAAATCGAACGCTCGCACGGGACTTCCTCATAACTCATGCAGGAATCGCGCTCTCGCGTGGGACGTCCTCACATTATTCAGACGCCCTCGTCGCTCAGGAATCACGCCCTCGCTGTGGGTCTCCTAACGATTTATTTGGATATTGCTCTATCGCTAGAGACTTGCTCTCGATTCATGCAGGACGCACGCTTCAGCAACCTGCCTGTCGAACTGGCCGCCTGGGCCCGCCTTCCCGACCCGCCCGTAAGGGTCTACCCGCCCGATTTGCGCGTCTGGTTCTGCCACTTGTTTTCTGCTCTGAGCTCCCCTCCACCTATTCTCTCTCGTGCTCCATCCTCCTCCCTCCCCCATGGGCCCTTCCTTCCATCCGTCCTCTCTTCCATTGCCTCAGGGGCTGAACGAAATACACGTTGCAGATAAGAAAGATATTCCCCCAAGTGGGGTACGATCGAAGTCGACGAGGGCGGGTATACGATCGAAGTCGACGGGGGCGGGTATCGAGGGTTTGGCATATATGTGTTGAAAGGCACGCGAGCAGATAAGAGCGAGCAGTCGTAACATGATTGATGTTGTTGCTGTTGTGGAACTCTCAATGCTGAAGACCAATTATTGTTGATCCCGCTTCAGGTGACCACCGTATTTTTCAATTGAAGCGTTTCCCCCGGGGCTCGCACCCAATGTTTTATCATCGAATGTCACGGGGCTCAAACTGTGTCGTTGGGCCTTGGTTTACAACAACAGCGGCTCCCGCTTGATACTTTCTCAAAATGTATTCCCAAATCGCGCTTTCGCGCGGGACTTCCTCACAACTTGTATGCGAATGGCGCTCTCGCGTAAGACTTCCCTGCAGTTTATTCGGACGATACGCCCCCAGCGCTCAGGAATCATGCTCTCGATTTGGACTTTCTCACGATTAACTTGGGAATCGCGCTATCGCTCGAGACTTCCTCGCGATTCATGCAGGACCCGCGCTTCAGCAACCCGCCTGCTCGACCTGGTCGCCAGGGTCCGCCTTCCCGACCTGCCCGCCATGGGTCTGCCCACCCGATCTGCCCGTCTGGTTCTACCACTTGTGTTCCGCTCTTTGCCCCCCTCCTGCCAATTTCTCTCGTGCTCCATTCTCTCCCTCCCCCTTCCACCCGTCTTCTCTTCCCATGTTTCAGGGGCTGCAGTGGATGCGCGTGGCAGGTAAGGAAGGCATGCTCCCAAGGGGGTACGATCGAAAATGACGAGGGCGGATACCCATGTCATGGGATATACGTATTGCTTGGTACGTGAGCCGATAGGAGCGAACAATATTATACTGGTAGTTGTGGTTGTTGTTGCTGCTGCTGCTGCTGTTGTTGTTGTTGTTGTTGTTGAACATTATTTCTTCTTAAGAATAATTATTGTTGGGGCCCCTGGTGCGCGCCCCCCCCGCCGCGCCTAGGCCGCAACCACGTTTTCATCATTTTCGTGAGGAAGCCTCAGGCAAAACGATGTGATCCAGATCCGGTTGTTTTGTTGTCCCCCGCTTTCCCTTGCAAAAAATAAGGTAAAGTGGACATTTCTTGTTCTAACATAATCAAACTTCAAGAATCCCTTGCAACAAATAAGGTAAAGTGGACATTCTCGAGCGCAAGACGAAATCCTTCCAAAACCTTAGTTTTCGTAGCGATTTTTTCATAAAAACATCAAAAAACCAATGGTTTTTCAAAACAAATTTCAAAATTTCATCCCGCGCGCTCTTGCGGATTCGTAGGACACCCAACACTTTTTAACCATTTCTGTCAAACGGGCTTTTGCGAGCAACTTTTTCGAACTTCTGCAACAACGGTTGCGCACCTGCCAGGGCCATCATCCCTGTCAAATAATACCATGCGGGACACATTCGTTTTTTCTTCGCGCGCGCACGCCGTCGTCGTCGGCCGCGGGGCCCTGAATAGTAGCCACGGTCGTCCGCATGCCACGAAGTGAAGTGTCCGAACGTCATAGGGCGGGAAGCTGGGTGTGGGTGGTGGCGAAGAGTCGTTTGGAAATTTGGTAGAGCTTGAACCGGCCCCCCCACAAAGTGGGGGTATTGCCCGCCTCCTATGAAAACCCTGGCACTGGTGAGAACGGAGTGTCCCCACGTGCTAGTTATTGTTGTTGTTGTTGTTGTTGTTGTTGTTGTTGTTGTTGTTGTTGTTGTTGTTGTTGAGTTCTCATTTCCAAAGCGTAATTATGATTGAGCCCCGCTGCGCGGTGCAAACTGTGTTCTTCCATTTGAAGTGCCCCTCCTGGGGCTCGCATGCTGTTTTTAATCAGGGAAAGTCTTAAGCCTCAAACTGTGCCCCTTGCCACCGAGTTACAACAACAACGGCTCCCGCGTGATACTTCTTCATAATTTATTATATCGCGCTTTCGCGCGGGACTCTCTCACATTTATGTAGGAATCGCGCTCTCGCGTGGGACCCCCTCGCAATTTATTCAAACGATGCGCCCTCTGCGTTCAGGAATCATGCTCTCGCTTTGGCCTTTCTCGCGATTTACTTGGAAATCGCGCTGTCGCTCGAGACTTCCTCGCGATTCATGCAGGACCCGCGCTTAGCAACCCGCCTGCTCGACCTGGTCGCCAGGGCCCGCCTTCCCGACCCGGCCGCTATGGGTCTGCCCACCTGCCCGTGTGGTTCTACCATTTGTTTTCTGCTCCTTGCCCCCATCCTACGAATTTCTCTCGTGCTGCATCCTTGTCCCCTCCCCTTCCACCCGTCCTCTCTTTTCTTGGTTTAGGGGCTGCACTGAATGCGCACGGCAGGTCAGGAAGATCTATCCCCAAGGGGTACGATCGAAGACGAAGATGGCGGGTACCGAGGTTTTTGGTATATAGGTGTTGGATGTCACGCGAACAGACAGGAGCGAACAGTCTTAACCCGTTGTTGTTGTTGTTGGTATTGTTGAACATTATTAATTCTAAAGAATAATTATTGTTGGGACCCCTGGTGCACGGCCCCCCTGCGCCGCCTAGGCCGCAGCTACATTTTCATCATTTTCGTGAGGAAGCCTCAGGTAATTCGATGTGATCAAGATCCGGTTGTTTTGTTCCCCCCCGCTTTCCCTTGCAAAAAACACTATAAAATGACATTTCTTGTTCTAATATAATCAAATTTCAAGAATCCCTTGCAAAAAATAAGGTAAAGTGGACATTCGCGCGCGCAAGACGAAATCCTTCCAAAAGCTTAGTGTTCGGAGCGATTTTAACATAAAAACATCAAAAAACCAATGGTTTTTCAACAAAAAAATGTCAAAATCTCATCCCGCGCGCTCTTGCGGATTCGTAGGAAACCCAACACTTTTTAAACATTTCTGTCAAACGGGCTTTTGCGAGCAACTTTTTCGAACTTCTGCGACAACGGTTGCGCACCTGCCAGGGCCATCATCCCTGTCAAATAATACCATGCGGGACACATTCGTTTTTTCTTCGCGCGCGCACGCCGTCGTCGTCGGCCGCGGGGCCCTGAATAGTAGCCACGGTCGTCCGCATGCCACGAAGTGAAGTGTCCGAACGTCATAGGGCGGGAAGCTGGGTGTGGGTGGTGGCGAAGAGTCGTTTGGAAATTTGGTAGAGCTTGAACCGGCCCCCCCACAAAGTGGGGGTATTGCCCGCCTCCTATGAAAACCCTGGCACTGGTGAGAACGGTGTGTCCCCACGTGCTAGTAATTGTTGTTGTTGTTGTTGTTGTTGTTGTTGTTGTTGTTGTTGTTGTTGTTGTTGTTGTGTTTGTTGTTGTTGTTGTTGAACATTATTAATTCTAAAGAATAATTATTGTTGGGACCCCTGGTGCACGGCCCCCCTGCGCCGCCTAGGCCGCAGCTACATTTTCATCATTTTCGTGAGGAAGCCTCAGGTAATTCGATGTGATCAAGATCCGGTTGTTTTGTTCCCCCCCGCTTTCCCTTGCAAAAAACACTATAAAATGACATTTCTTGTTCTAATATAATCAAATTTCAAGAATCCCTTGCAAAAAATAAGGTAAAGTGGACATTCGCGCGCGCAAGACGAAATCCTTCCAAAAGCTTAGTGTTCGGAGCGATTTTAACATAAAAACATCAAAAAACCAATGGTTTTTCAACAAAAAAATGTCAAAATCTCATCCCGCGCGCTCTTGCGGATTCGTAGGAAACCCAACACTTTTTAAACATTTCTGTCAAACGGGCTTTTGCGAGCAACTTTTTCGAACTTCTGCGACAACGGTTGCGCACCTGCCAGGGCCATCATCCCTGTCAAATAATACCATGCGGGACACATTCGTTTTTTCTTCGCGCGCGCACGCCGAAATCTCCAAAAACCATTGGGCTTCTTAAGAATTTTAGCACCGCGCATCATAAAATCACACGAATCGCACCGTAGGTCCTCGAAAAACACCTGCACGACTTTTCAAAATTTCCACCCGCGCGCGCTGTCCGAATCCTAAAAAAACCAATGGTTTTCCAACATTTATGTTACATGAGCTCGCGCGAGCTACTTTCGCACGCTCTTGCAACGGGGTTCGCGCGCCTGCCAGGGGCCAGAATCCCTTGCGGTTGCGCCATATGTTGCGCCCTCGGCCGCCGAGAATAAAACGCCCCCCTATTGGTTGCGCCATAGGTTGCGCCCTCGGCCGCCGAGAATAAAACGTCCCCCTACTGGTTGCGCCATAGGTTGCCCCAGGAGGCCTTCAAGAGGCCCCAAGAGCCCGCCGTGAGGACCCAATAAGCCCCCAAGAGGCCCCAAGATGCTTCCAAGAAGCCCAATTGTATGTATTGTATTGTATTATGTATTGTATGGCACAATTGCACCATGCTGGGCACATGCGCGCCCCGAATAAGTGACCAAGTTCTGTGGGTGTGTACCCCGCGCCAGTGTAGTAGCCACGGTCGTCCGCACGCCACGAAGTGAAGTGTCCCAACGTCATAGGGCGGGAAGCTGGGTTTGGGTGGTCGCGAAGAGTCGTTTGGATATTTGGTAGAGCTTGTAATGCCCCCCCACGAAGTGGGGGTATTGCCTGGTGTCGTATGAAAACCCTGGCACTGGGGAGAACACCACGCGTTCGGGTAAAATGATTGTTGTTGTTGTTGTTGTTGTTGTTGTTGAACATTATTACTTCTAAAGAATAATTATTGTTGGGGCCCCTGGTGCACGGCCCCCCCGCCGCGCCTAGGCCGCAGCCACATTTTCATCATTTTCGAGCGAAAGCCCTTGACAAAACGATGTGATCCAGATCCGGTTGTTTTGTTCCCCCCCGCTTTCCCTTGCAAAAAACAATATAAAATGACATTTCTTGTTCTAACATAACCAAACTTCAGGAATCCATTGCAAAAAATAACAAAGTGCACATTCGCGCGCGCAAGACGAAATCCTTCCAAAACCTTAGTTTTCGTAGCGATTTTAACATAAAAACATCAAAAAACCAATGGTTTTTCAAAAAAAAGTTGTCAAAATTCTCATCCCGCGCGCTCTTGCGGATTCGTAGGAAACCCAACACTTTTTTAACATTTCTGTCAAAAGGGCTTTTGCGAGCAACTTTTTCGAACTTCTGCAACAACGGTTGCGCACCTGCCAGGGCCATCATCCCTGTCAAATAATACCATGCGGGACACATTCGTTTTTTCTTCGCGCGCGCACGCCGTCGTCGTCGGCCGCGGGGCCCTGAATAGTAGCCACGGTCGTCCGCATGCCACGAAGTGAAGTGTCCGAACGTCATAGGGCGGGAAGCTGGGTGTGGGTGGTGGCGAAGAGTCGTTTGGAAATTTGGTAGAGCTTGAACCGGCCCCCCCACAAAGTGGGGGTATTGCCCGCCTCCTATGAAAACCCTGGCACTGGTGAGAACGGAGTGTTCCCACGTGCTAGTAATTGTTGTTGTTGTTGTTGTTGTTGTTGTTGTTGTGATTTCATTTCTAAAACATAAATGTTGTTGATCTCTCCCTCCAGGGCACATAGCGTTTTTCAATTGAAGTGCCTTTTCCAGGGCTCGCACCCTGTTTTCTATAGGGGAAAATCTTGAGTCTCAGCATTGTATTGTTGTTCCCTCCCCGGTTGACAACACAACGGCTCCCGTCTGTTATTTCCTCACAGTTTATTGCAAAATCGAGCTCTCGCGAGGGATTTCCTCACAATATATCTAGGAGTCGCGCTCTCGCGTGGGACGTCCTCGCAATTTATTCAAACGATGCGCCCTCTGCGTTCAGGAATCATGCTCTCGCTTTGGCCTTTCTCGCGATTTACTTGGAAATCGCGCTATCGCTCAAGACATCCTCGCGATGCATGCAGGACCCGCGCTTCAGCAACCCGTCTGCTCGACCTGGTGGCCAGGGCCTGCCTTCCCGACCCCCCCGCTATGGGTCTGCCTACCCGTTCTGCCCGTGTGGTTCTACCGCTTGTTTTCTGCTCCTTGCCCCCATCCTGCCAATTTCTCTCGTGCTGCATCCTTCTCCCTCCCCCTTCCACCCGTCCTCTTTTTTTTTTTTGGTTTTGGGGCTGCACTGAATGCACGTGGCAGGTAAGGAAGATATGCTCTCAAGGGTGTACGATCGAACACGACGAGGGCGGGTACCCAGATCTTGGGATATGCGTATTGGATGGCACGTGGGCCGATATGAACGAACAGTCTTGAACTTATTTATGTATTATTATTATTATTATTTGCATTTGTACTTTTCCATGGACGTGTCCTTTCTGGGGCTTGCACCCTGTTTAAAAGTCTTGGGCTTCAAAGTGCGCCCGTGGCCACCGAGTTAGAACAACTACGGCTACCGCCTGATATTTCCTCACAATGTATTGAGAACTCAGGTTCTCGTTTGAGACTTTCTCGGGATCTACTCAGGACTCGCAATCTCGCCTGAGACTTCCTCGCATTTTTTTCAGATGCCGCTCCTCGACACGCAGGAATTGGCTCTCGCTCTGGCTCTGGACCTCCTCACGGTTTACTTGGGGGTCGCGCTCCTGCTAAACACTTCTTGGCGATCCAAGCAGGATTCACGCTTCAACGGCCCGCCCGCTCGACCCGCCCGTCGGGGCCTGCGCGACCGACCAGCCCGTTCGGGACTGCAGTCGCCGCTCCCTGCTCGTCGCCCGCCTTCGATGCCCCTCGTTGCCCGTTCTGGTTCCGCGGTCGCCTTCGCTCGCTGCCCTTCATGGCCCCGTCGCTGCCCTTTGTGGCCCCGCATTGCATGCCCTTCGGGCCCCCCCGCTCGCACGCGCCCGTCGTGGTCCCATATGCATGCCCTTCGTGGCCCCGCATTCGCCCTTTTGGTCCTCTCGCTGCCCTCAGCGGCCCCGTTGCTGCCCTCAAGTGGCCCCGCTGTCGCCCTTGTTGGCCCCAGATATGTATGCCCTTCGTGGCTCCCGCTCGTTCGCGCCCGTCGTGGCCCTATATGCATGCCCTCCGTGGCCCTGCTGTCGCCCTTCGTGGCCCCCTCGCTGCCCTTCGTGGCCCCGCTGCTGCCCTCAGTGGCCCCGTCCTTGCCCCCTGCGGCCCCGTATACGTATGCCCTTCGCGGCCCCCGCTCGCTCGCGCCCGTTGTGGCCCCATATGCATGCCCTTCGTGGCCCCGCTGTCGCCCTTGGTGGGCCCCCTGTCGCCCTTTGTGCCCCTCCAACCCTTAGGAATCACGCTGTCGCTCTGGCCTTTCTCGCGATCTGCTTGGGAAGCGCGCTATCGCTCGAGACTTCCTCGCGATTCATGCTCAGGCTTCGACAACCCGCCTGCTTGGCCGCCAGGGTCCGCTGTCCTGACCCGCCCATCAGGGTCTACCCGCCCGATGGGCCCGTCTGGTTCTGCCACGTGTTTTCTGGTCCTAGCACCTCTCCTGCTCCATCCTTCTCTCTCCCCCTTCCATCCGTCCTCTCTTCCCTTGTTTTAGGGGCTGCGCCAACTACAGGCGGCAGGCAAGGAAGATATACCAACACGGGGGGTAAGATCGAAGACGAAGAGGGCGGGCACCGAGGGTTCGGGATATACGTGTTGAATGGCGCGCGAGCAGGTAAGAGCGATCAGTCTTAAAATGAATATGGTTTTTGTTGTTGTTGATGTTGATGTTGATGTTGTTGTTGTTGTTGTTGTTGCTGTTGTTGTTGTTGTTGCTGTGGTGGTTTAATTCTCACTTCTGAAGAATGTTTTTGTTGCCCCCCCTCCGGTAACGATTTTATTTAATAGAAGCGCTTCTCCCAGGGCTCGCACCCTGCTTTTTACAAGGGAAGTGAGGTGTCCCCAAACTGTGTCGTTGGGCCCCGGCTTACAATAACAGCTCCCGCCTAATATTTCTTCACAATTTATTTCAAAATCGCGTTCTCGCGCGGGACTTCCTTACAACTTATGCAGGAATCGCGCTCTCGCGTGGGACTTCTTTTTCAATTATTCAGACGCCGCGCCCTCGACAGGAATCGCGCTCTCGCTGTGGCTTTCCTCATGATTTCTTTTAGATTCGCGCTATCGCTCGAGAGTTCCACGCGATTCGTGCAGGACGCACGCTTCAGTAACCCGCCTGCCCCTTGTCCCTTCCTTCCATTTGTTCTCTCTCCCCCTGCCTTAGGGGCTGCACGACACGTTGCAGGTAATTCCTAAGGAGGTACGATCGCAGACGAAGAGGGCGGGTATCGAGGGTTTGGGATTTCGTGTTGAATGGCACGCCAGCAATTAAGGGCGAACAGTTTTAAGCTGATAGTTGCTGCTGTTGTTGTTGATGTTGTTGTTGTTGTTGTTGCTGCTTTATCTGTTTGTTTTTTGTTGTTGTTGACGAAGCCATTTGCTGGCGCCCTCCCACCCCGGCGCAACGCAATGCAACGCAACGGACCCTCCCCCCCAGGCGCAACCTAACGCAAAGCAACGCAACGGATTCAGGGGAGGAGGAGTGTAGCAGGAGAGGGAGGAGGAGCAGCAGGAGGAGGAGGAGGACGCAGCCATTGTGGCGCTCCTGTGCGTCCCTGTCATCGTCGTCGTCATCGCCCTTTCTGTCTCCCTCCCTGTCTGCCTGCCGCCGCCGCCGACGACGACGACGACGAGGACGAAAACCACGACGACGATGTAGTAGTAGTAGTAGTAGTAGTAGTAGTAGTAGTAGTAGTAGTAGTAGTAGTAATAATAATAGTAGTAGTAGTAGTAGTAGTAGTAGTAATAGTAGTAGTAGTAGTAGTAGTAGTAGTACTACTACTACAGCTACTACCCAGTGTTATTACTAGTACTGCTTCTACTACTACTACTACTACTGCTGCAACTACTACAACTACTACTGTCACCACGACTACTATTATATCAAGTACTACAATAACTACTACTACTAGTACTAGCACGAGTGCTAGTAGTAGTAGTAATAGTACTACTACTACTACTATTGCTACTACTGCTCCTTCTACTGCTAGTACTATTTCTTGTACAACAGCAACAACAATTATTATTACTACTACTGCGACGACGACTACTATTATTACTACTGCTACTACTGCTACTACTGCTACTACTATTACTACTACGACTACGACTACGACTACGACTACTACGACGACGACGACGACGACTTCTACTACTACTACTACTACTACCACTACTACTTTTACGACGACTACTACTACTACTACTACTAGTAGTAGTATTACTACTACTACTACTACTACTACTACTACTACTACTACTACTACTACGACTACTACTACGACGACGACGACGACGACGACGACGACGACGACGACGACGACGACGACACTACTACTACTACTACTAATATTACTACTATACTACTACTACTAACTACTACTACTACTACTACTACTACTACTACTACTACTACTACTACGACTACTACAGGTGCTGCTAGAACTGCTACCATTGATGCTAGTACGACTTTCTCGTAATTCAGGCACGTTTGGTGGAGGCCCAGGCACGGCGACAAGGGTTCACGTTCGATATTTCTTGGTAGGTATTCCGGGAGCCCCTGGCCAGAGAGGCCCCCGAACTCAGGAACGGCGCTCTCGCTCGAGACTTCTTTGCACTTCAGTCAGTGGCCGACAAGGAAGAGATTTCCCCCCGAAAGTGGGTGCAATCGAAGACGAAGTGGGCGGGTATCGAGGGTTGGGGTATACGGAATGCAAGACACCCGTGCCAGTAAGAGCGAATAGTCTTAAAATGATTGTTGTTGTTGTTGTTGTGGTTGTTGTTGTTGTTGTTGTTGTGGTGGGCACCGAAGGCCTCCAGAACCCCTCTGGGGAGCCCGGGGCTTCTGGAGGACTCCAGAGACCTCCGGGGGTCACTTTTGGGCTCCAGCGTATTAGGCCCGTGCTGATCCAGTGCAGGAGGGGCCGCACGGGCAAGCGCAGTAGCATGGACGCACCCTTGCCCGCTGGGCCCATTTCTTGCCTGCTCGGGGGCCATCCTTGCCCTCTGAACCCAGCCTCGCATGGTAAGCCCATTGTTCTAGCTTCCTCACCCTGCGCCCTCGTTTTCATATTTGGCGACAGGTACCCAAGTGGGGGGGGGAGGAGGAGGAGGAGGAGAAGGAGGAGGAGGAGGAGGAGGAGGAGGAGGAGGAGGAGGAGGAGGAGGTTGAAGAAGAGGAGGACGAGGACGAGGACGAGGACGAGGACGAGGACGAGGACGAGGAGGATGACGTGGAAGGAGGAGGAGGAGGAGGAGGAGGAGGAGGAAGGACCACAGAAGCAAAACTTCATGGGCAACGTGCAGAGCGATGGCGGCCACAAGCGGGCCCACCAGGACCACCGCCAGAGCCTCGAGGGCCACCAGCAGAGCCATCGTGGCCACCAGCAGAGCTACGCGGGTCACCAGCAGGTCTGCGAGTTCAACGGCACCGCGACGGGTACTTACTAACGGGTACTTTGCAATTTTGCCGAAAGTTGCCACTTTAGGGCCTCTTTCTGGCAATGCAGCGTTGCCCGCATCGGGAAGGGTTGGGTTCGCTGGGTCACTGGCCAAAGTACCCGTTAGTGGAGTCCCCGTTTGAGGGGCGCTGACGAGTGCCACCAGCAGATCCGCGAGAGCCAGTAGCACAGCTTCGAGGATCATCGGCAGAGCTAGGAGGGCCACACGCAGAGCCTCGAAGGCATCAGGGATATGAGCGAGGGCCACTGGCAGAGCCTCCAGGGCTACCATCAGTTCTGCTGACAGGGCCTCAAGGGCCACCGGCAGGGCTATGAGGACCACAAGCGTTGCTACGACAGCTACGAGCAGAACTTCATGGGCAACGCGCAGAGCAACGAGGGCCACCAACGCAGCTACGAGGACCACAAGCAGAGCCACGCCAGCTACAAAAGGATGACCACCAGCGGAGCTACAGCTACGAGGGCCACAGGCAGAGATACCAGGACAACACGCATAGCTGCGAGAACAACGAAAAGAGCTACGAGGGCGGCCAGCAAAACTACGAGGACTGCCAACAGAGCTTCGTGGGCGACGCGCACGGCTTCTCGGACCTGCCCAGAGCTTCGAGAAAGTTAGTAGAGCTACGAGGGCCATCAGCAGAGCTACGCGGGCAACCAACCAGACGGGCCACCGGCAGTGTTAAGAGGACCTGTTGCAGAGCTACGACAGCCACAAGCTGAACTTTGAGGGCAACCAACGCGGCTTGTCGGACCCCGCTCAAAGCCAAGCTTGAACGGCCAGGATGGGGTGCTTGGCCCTTACGACCCTACGACGCGGACGCTGCTTACCCCGCGATGGGAACCCCGCGGAGGGTCTACAGACACCTGCGTTAAGGCGGGCAACGTTTGGATGGTCGGCGACCGCCCGCCCCGCCCGTTCGGATCCGCCTGCCTGGCGGTCCGGTGTGATTTTTTTGGGTCATTCAGTAGCTGGCGCGGAACGATGAAGATAGCGGGTGTCAATCACCGGGGGTCTACGTGTTGACGGGTCCACCATGATTTGATAACGATTGGTCATGCGATGATTGTCGCTGTTGCTGTTGTTGGAGGTGGTGCTGCTGGTGTGGATGATGATGATCATGCTGATGATGGTAATGCTAATGATGATGCTGATACTGGTTCTGATGGTAATGAGGATGATCATGGGGAGATGACGGTAGTGATGGGGATGCTGATGTTGGTGATGGTGGTCGTGCTGGCGGTGACGAACGGTAAGGGTACTTAGCGGTGGTGGTGGCGGTAGTTATGGTTATGGTGATGCCGACGCAATCGTTGTTGATGATGAGGATGAGGATGGTGACGATGATACAGATAATTGTGGTGATGGGTGGTGATGAGGATGCTGCGGGTGATGACGGTGATGATGATTGTGATGATGCTGATGATGTTTACAGCGATGATGATGATGTGGATAGTGATGGTAATGGGGATGTTGTCGGCGATGGTTGTGGTGATGGTGGTGGTGGTTGACTTGCTGCTGATGATGATGACACTTTTGTGTGGGATAATGATGGTGGTAATGATGATGATGACGGTGACGGTGATAGTGATGGTGATGGATATGGCGATGGTAAGAAGGATGCGGGAGAGGATGCGGATCTTCATGGGGGAGGTGGAGGGCTATGTGGAGGAGTTGGATAAATTTGAGGACGAGGGGATGGAGGAGGAGGAGGAGGAGGAGGAGGAGGAGGAGGACGACAATGAGGACGAATATGGGAGTCGGAACGGTGGCTGGGAGGTGGAGAAGCAAGAGGTGCAGGAGCAGGCGGAGGAAATGACAACGGCGACGAAGAGCAGGAGGAAGGGAAGGGGAGGGGCAAAAGGGGTCCACGGGCACTTGGCGCCCTCCATGAACCTTCGATCTTCCGCGGATCGCCGAGGTGCACGTGGTACAGGCAAGGCTACCCGCCCGAAGAGCAGGCCTGTGCTCGCGCCGTCGATCGTCGTCTCCGTCGTCGTCGTCGTGGATCGTCGCCGTCGCCGTCGCCGTCGCCGCCGCCGCCGCCGCCGTCATCGTCGTCGCCGTGGTCGTCGTCGTCCTCTTCGATCCACGTCGTTGCATGTGTCGTCGTCGTCAGCTTCGGCATCGGTCTCGCGACGGACGCCGCGCCTGTCGCGGTGGAGCGAGGGACGAGGGACGAAGGACGAGGGAGGAGAAGGCGGAGGAGGAGGAGGAAGAGGAGGCGGAGGAGGAGGGGCAAGAGGAGCAGGAGGAATAATGATATGATTGATACCAATACCAATACGAATACCAATGTACTGATGATGGCGATGATGCTAAGAACAAAACCAGAAGGGTATTACTACTAACAGCAATCATGCATATATTTATGATCAGACGACCCACTCGGCGCCTTGGCGGACTCCGACGACAAGAATGACGCCATGCGGTTGGGAAGCAACGGTTTGCCGCCCTCACCGACTGGGGGCTGAGAGCCAAGGCTGCGCTGGAGGCAACTTGGAAGGAGAGGTGCCGGGCGTCCCTGCCGCTGCGGGGCTGCGTCCCGAGTTCGCCCGAAGTCAGACGCATGGCCATCTCCACTCCTGCCCGCCCACAGGCCCCCGTCGGAGCCACCCGCCCATCGGCCCCCGTCACAGCCTCAGCCTGCAGCGCGGCCGGGTGATGTGGACCAGCTTGTGGAGCAGCCAGCCCAGCAGCCGGCCCCTTGGGCGCCCCCGCACCTCCCGCCGGGCGGCAATTCCAGGGCCCGGGAGCCTGCGCTTCACCCCTCGGCCCGCCGCCCCCGCTCCCAGCTACAGGAACTTGGGATGGGGCCGCTGGTGGAGATGGCTGGCTACGTGAGGTGCAACTACGGCCTTGCCATCCAGCCTGCATTGGTTCAGCTTTTGCAGCAGGCGCCAGGAGGGCCGCAACAAGGCCCGTGCGTCCCTTTCAAAGACGTTCTTGCAGCAACTTCTATTGTCCTTCCGAAAGGACGGGGCGGCGTGTAGTGCTGGCCAGGGACCTGCCAGCAATTCATGCTGGCCCACCTAGTGTCATGATCTTTAGGGCCATAGGGAGGGCATCGCTGCCTGGGAACAGTACCACCCTGACCTACTTGCTGGGGTCGCAAAGATGCACATGTGGATGAGCGAGGAACTTCTCAGGGAATTTGTTCTGCGACTCGGGGCGGGCCACTTCCAGCTCTGTCGATTCCGGCGGGGCGACGCTACCTGGCCGGCCCTCCGGCCCCCGCCCGTCCAGAACGAGCAGCGAGTTGACCTGGCCCCGGCGCCACCTGGCTCAGCCGCAATGTTGCCAGGACCTGGATCCCCTCTTGCCGCCTGGATGCCTGCCGCTGGTTAGCCGCTCCTTGTGCTCCTTGGCCCCAGTGACCCAGCCAGCAAGACCGGCCGCCAAGAGAAGACGATCGCCGGCGTGACGGTGGACCACGCCAGGCGGTTGCATCCAGTCATCGAGGAGGCGTGGCGCGGGTTGGTCCAGGAACTGAGCGACGCGCCCGAGCCAGGGAAGGAGGACAAGAGCACCGACGCCTGGTGTTGGGACCTCGGTGCGCGCATTACTTTCTTGGACAAAATATGCGGCAGCGCCATCCCGGGCGCCAGCGTTCGCGACGCCTTCCTCTGGGACGGCAGTCGGGCCGCATTGGCCAGTCCCGTGCAGCCCTGTGCGGGACCGGCTTGATCGGCCTGACATCCTTCCTGGCCAGCCAGGGCACCCGAAGTTTGAATGCCTCTTTGCTCGCTGCCTACCGCCGCCCGACCCCAGTCGGGGAAGCGGTTGACGCTCCCAGGGCGACTGCCGCAGACGAGCCTCCAGGGCGAGCGACCAGTGACGCTGCCCGGGGCCCGACTTCGCCGGGTCCGCCCACCTGGAGGATCCTGGCGATCGGGAGTCCAGTGGCACCGCTCCAGGAGGAACCGAGGGCGAGACCGATCTTTCTCCGATCGGGCAGACGTAAGCCAGCCGTAGGAGACCCTCCCGGGACTGGGGTGGCGACGGGGTGGTGGTGAGGGGGGAGGGCATCCCCGCCCGCCCCGTGCCCGTGACCGCGGGCGCCAGGGCACCGCCGGTGCAAGCGGCAACGTGAAGTAGCCGGGGGGCTGCAAGGACAGCTGACGAGCGCCGCCGCGGGACGTTCCCGCCGCCAGACCTACCGTGTCACGACAGCGCAGTGGCATCGCGCCCGAAGTGAGTGCGGGTCACTACCTAATGGCCGGGGGCGACGACGGCGCTCGCCCTGCGTGCTGGAGCGCGCAGGCCGACGAGACTGGGGGGTGACTCTGGCCCGACGTATAGCCCGGCTCGGTAATCGGGCCAGTGGGTGCGGTCCGAACAGGGCATTTACTCTGCGCCAAGATGGGGGGCGAGTGGGCCGCGGTCTTGGACGGAGCAGACTTCGCGCGCGCGTCGCCTGGATCGCTAGCGGCGGCCGCCCGGCCAGCCGCGACGGCGGTGACGGCGCCCCAGGGCGGCAGGGGAAGGGCGGGGGCCAGGCGCCCTCCGACGCCTCTACCTGGCTCTCGGTTCATTACCGGGCTGCTGACTGGTGCAGCCGGGGTGGCGGCGGCGCGGGCGGCCCCCGTGGCGGCACTTGGAGACGCTCGTTCTGCTGGCGCAGCAGCCAAGATGAAGATGAGATTGGCGAGCGACCGCCGGCGCGACTGGAGTGGCCCGTGCGACGGCTTCCGCCGGGCGCCCCAGCGCGACGCCCGCTGGCTGCCGCAATGGTGCCGCAGAGGGGGTCGCTTGGAGACCTGGCCGGATTTTATCCATCGCTTCAAGGCTACCTGCGGGGCGATGTCCGCGGGCGGCTGCAACCAGGCCCGCGCCGTGCGAGACGGCGAAACGCGGGGCATGGGTCGCTGCAACCCTGGCGGCTTCGTGCTCTGCAGGCAGTTCTTCTCCGGCCTACGCGCCTGCTGCCGCCGACGTGCTCGCGCGCCGCCGGCGGCGGCGCGTCGACGTTGATTGGGGCGATGCGCGGCGCCAGCGGCAAGAGCGGCAGGCGCTGGCAGCCGGAGGGGAAGGCCGAGGAGGCAAACGCTCCAGCAGTGTCTCCTGGCCAGCTGGGGACCGGACCCGCGCGCAGGGGCTCAGGCGCCCCCCGCCCGCGCGCGACAGGTTGGGCGCTGGTGCCCGGGCGCCGCGCGCCGCGCGCCGGGCCTTGCCTTCGACGGGCGCGCGCCCCCCGAGGCGGCGCCCGCCTGGCCGGCGAGCCTTGCCTGGCGGCGCCTTTGGGCGCCCGTGGCGACTTGTAGAAGCCCCCCTCCCGGGTGGGCCCCCGGGCCATTCGCTCGCGCATGCGCCAATCAGGCGCCCCTTCCTGCGGCCCCCCCCCCCGGGTGGAGCGCCTCTCCTTCTTTGAAGGACCTTGGGGCACGCGAGTGCATGCGCAAATCCCATGGGTATTTGTATGTTCCCTATATTTTCGGGGTTTTCGTTATATATTTTCCAATATTTCCTGGGGGATCGACGATTGATGTGTCCGTGTGTGTGTGTGTGTGTGTGTGCGTATGTGTGTGTGTGTGTGTGCGTGTGTGTGTGTGTGTGTGCGTGTGTGTGTGTGTGTGTGTGTGTGTGTGTATGAGTGTGTTTTTTTTGTGCTCCCTCTTGACTCTCCTCCTTCGGGCGCGCCGCCCGCCCCCCCCCCAGGACCCCCCCCCGCCTTCGTAACTGGGGCGCCTGGCGCCTGCCTTCCCAGTGGGCGCTCCCGCTGGCGGTTGCGCGTCTCGATTGAAGCGCCCTCTTTAGTGTTTTCATCGGCTTCTACATCAGCTTTCAGGGGGGGGTGGGCATCCTGTCCATCCTTCATTGGTCGTTCACCGACGCGTTCCCGAGAGCAGGGGGGCTCCCACCGACTCCGTCGGCTGGGATGAACCTCGGGCCGCTCAGGCCCACAGGGCCACTGACGCAGTCAGGTTGGCTGGCGGTGATGCGCGAGCTGGCCTGCAGCCCTCAAGGCAGGCGCGCCCCCGGGCAAGAGACACCCCACCATGACGGGTGCGCTCGGCCCGTGGGGGTGGGCACATAATTCAAAGATGCTTGTGCCCTTGTTACAGTGTTTCGACAAGCTGTATTCGCTGTCACATTCTCCATATTCCATTCACTTGCTTGTACTTTGTTGCGTTGTTTCGATAATGCTGTATTCAGTGTTGCAAGGGCGGTTGTCTCCCATCAAGCGATTTGGTCAATCATCAGGCAAACTTCTGGTTATCAGCCGAAAGTCTCGCCAGAGTTCGACTTCGGGGAATGTATGCCACGTTGTCTCCCACGTTGTCGCTTTGAGACCAGAGGGGGCCAGGCTGCGGGGCGTTGTATAGATACCGCGGCAAGGAAGATGCGCAATCAACTGCTTCGGCAATCCTTGTCTTGTAAACCGGTCATTACCATGCAAATCGCGTAGACGTGCTGGGGCCGCCCGCCCCCTGGTTTCAGGGGGGGGGGCAAGAAAAGGAAAAGTGGGCTCCGCCGTCCTGCGCTCCGCTCAGTGCTGTGGTCGCGGGGGCGGGGGGCTTCGCGAGGCGACTTCGGGGCGAGGGGCTTTGCGCTCCCACGTCGTCGCGGGCTCCGACGCAGCGAGTGAGTGTGTCCCGCTGGATCAGCCGGCGCGGGGCGCGTGGAACGTCTCGCTGAAAGAGGGGGGAGTCGTTTTCATCGGCTTCTACATCAGCTTTCAGGGGGGGTGGACATCCTGTCCATCCTTCATTGGTCGTTCACCGACGCGTTCCCGAGAGCAGGGGGGCTCCCACCGACTCAGTCGGCTGGGGCGAACCTCGGGCCGCTCAGGCCCACAGGGCCACTGACGCAGTCAGGTTGGCCGGCGGTGATGCGCGAGCTGGCCTGCAGCCCTCAAGGCAGGCGCGTCCCCAGGCAAGAGACACCCCACCATGATGGGTGCGCTCGGCCCGTGGGGGTGGGCGCATAATTCAAAGATGCTTGTGCCCTTGTTACAGTGTTTCGACCAGTTGTATTCGCTGTCACATTCTCCATATTCCATTCACTTGCTTGTGCTTTGTTGCTTTGTTTCGATAATGCTGTATTCAGTGTTGCAAAGGCGGTTGTCTCTCATCAAGCGATTTGGTCAATCATCAGGCAAACTTCTTCTTTGGGTGGGTGCCCCCGCTGAAGTTTGCGCGCCAGTCAGGCGCGGGTTCCAACTGCGCGGTGTCGCGCGACGTGGAGGGCCTGCAGGTCCTGGGTGGGGCCGCGCGCCGCTCCGGCAATTCCCGCCCCGCCTCCCGTCGGCCGCGCGCCCTGCCAGTGCCCCCCCCCCCCCCCCCCAGGCGGCCCCTGGCCGTGCGCGCTCGGAGGCGCTTGCTCGGCTTTGCCGGGTCTCCTGCCCTGCGGCCTTTGCTGCTGGGCGCCCGTGCCTGGCCACTCCTGCGGCCGGTTGCCTTGGGTGGCCTGCCGGCTGTGCTGCCTGCGCCACTCGGGCTCGCCGCTGCCCTCCGCCCCTGCCCCGCGGCTCCCGCAGCTGGGCGCCCTCGCCCCGCCGGACCCCTGGCTGGGCGCCCCTGCCGCGCCCGGCTGTGATGCGTGCGCTGGCTGGCTCTGCCCCGTCACCTCCCGCTTCTCACCGTGGCTGCCGCTGCTGGGCTTTCTGGCGGCGCGCGGCGGCCCTGCGCCGCTCGCGCCACCTCGGCAGTTGGCCCTTTTGCAGCCTCCGTGGCGTCGTAGCCATCGACTTGCTGCGGTATTGCGGCCTGGCCTCAGCAGCTCAGCTCGGAGGCTCGCGGCGTTTTGCTGCCGTGAGGGACTCGCTGGCCAGCCCTCTCGGTCTTGGCCTCTTTGCATCGCGCAGCCGCTGTGCGCTGTGCTACCTGGTAGCACGGTCTTCTGACGAACGTGTGGATGCCACCTCTCGGTGGATTCGCTCGTCACTATGCCCCTGTACTGGTTCGACTTGTTCTGCGCCTTCAGCGCCTGCAGCCTTTGCCCTAGGCGGCTCCGCGTCCACTGCCAGGGCGCCTCAGCAACGGACGGCCGCACTGGCTAGTTACTCCGAAAATCGTCGTGCTGTGAGTGTCCTCCCCCGTTCTACCTCGCTCCGCGACTGCCCTCTGTCATTTTTTTTTTTTTTTTTTGTTTTTCCTCTCTCTCTCTCTCTCTCTCCTGTTGCCAGACAGTTAGTATGATTTGACAGAGTTGCTAGAGCGTGCGAGCAAATTCTCATTGCCGATCCGCGATGGAAAAGTACAACAATGTTGCAAAAAGGGGGGGCAGACCGTACAAAGCAGCGTTGCCCAGAATTTGTTCGAACATGCATGCGCGGGAAACGTGGTCAAAACTCCCGCTCCGTCGATGCTCAGTACGACCCTATCGGGACCAACGTCCGTCGGATACAGTATCTCGTGACATGCCATAAACCGTCGGTTGTCAATCCACAGGGTGTTAAGTGATGGTGGGGTCTAAAACGAGGCGTCGGGCCCGCCCTGCCGACGCGTGTCTTGGTGTGTGTGTGTGTGACGGGGGGGAATACCTAAAATAACCAGGGATGGAGAAGGAGGAGGAGGTGGAGGCGGAGGAGGAGGACGAGGAGGAAACGGAGGAAAAGGAGGATGAGGAGGAGGAGCAGCAGGAAGAGGAGGAACGGAAGGAAGACGAGGAGGAGGAGGAGGAGGAGGAGGAGGAGGAGGAGGAGGAGGATGAGGCTGAAGTTTTTCCTCCACGACTGCTCCCTTCTTCCTCTTTCAGTCCTTCCCATGTTCTTCCCTCTCTAGCTCCCTCCCTCCTCCCTCCCTTCCCTCATCCTCCCCCTCCATCCCTCCCGGAAAAGCGGACAATCGCGGATCGCCTGCAGCTTGCTGCAGCCCTTTTCCCCTTCGCCTGCCAGCGGCGTCGTCATTCTCTCCCTCTCTTGTCGTCCTCCCTCCCTTTTCCTTTTCTGTTCCCCCCGTCTTCCCTTCTGCTTCCTTCCTCGTCCTTCTGCCTCTTCGTCCTTTGTCCTTCCCTCCGTTACATACTCCCTGTTTGCCTCACCTTCCCTCCTCCTGTTCCTTCCCTCTCCTCCCCCTCTTTTTCCTGCTCCTCCCTCCTTCGCTTCATCCTCCGCCCGCAGGTGGCAACAGGAGCGAACAACCCGACAGGGGGGCTGGAACACCACGCGCGTTTGTCTTCGAGGGTTGTCCACCTCTTTTCCCTTATCCCTTCTTTGCACCTCTTCTTCCCGCCCTCATCTTACTCCTACCTTTTTCTACCCTCCTCCTCCTGTCTCCTCTCTCCTCCCTCCTCTCTTCTTCTCCCTCCCTCCTCCCTCTGTCATCCTTCCTCGTTCCCTTCCTCCCTGCTTGTCTCTTTTCCTCCTTTCCCCCCTCCCTCCCTCCTCAATCCTTCCCTTCCTCCCTCCTCGTTCCTTCCCTCCCTCCGGCGGAAGGAGACCCACGGGCGCCAGAGTTGGCCCCCCTCCCCTTTCGCCAAGGGGACCCGTGGGGTCGCAGGGGGCTTCGAATTGGAAAGCGCGAATTGCACCTAGGCCCAGCAAGGAAAAATCCAGCACAACATGAGGAGGAGGAGGAGGAGGAGGAGGAGGAGGAGGAGGAGGAGGAGGAGGAGGAGGAGGAGGAGGAGGAGGAGGAGGAGGAGGAGGAGGAGGAGGAGGAGGAGGAACGAGAGGGACAGCACATGCATGCAGAGGCGGCCGGCCAGCGAGGGCAGGGGGGCAGGGAAGAGGGGGCGGGCAGGGCGGGGGGCGGCCAGGGAGGGGGTCGGGCAGCGGGTGTTGCACGTAGTCAGGCGCTGGGGCGGCGGAGGCCAGCGGTCGTCGCAGTCGTGGGGGTCATCGGTTGTCGTCGTCGGCGGTCGTCGTCGGCCGTCATCGCTGCCGCCGTGGCCGCGCTCGGCTGCCATGGCTGCTAGGCTAGTGGCCCACAGCCTCCGCACCCTCGTCGGCGGTCACCTCAGGCTGTGGCGGCGCCGCCTAGTGCAGCGCCGGTGGTGGCCGCAACGGCGGCGGCTGCACCTCCGCGGCGTCTGCGCAGCGCTGGGGCCTGAGCGGCCAGTGGCACTGAGCACCATCTCTGCTTTGCCCCGCTGGAGCTGGCGGGAGAGCTGGCGCCACACTCTGCCGAGCACCTCGCCCCGCTCCGCCTCATCGAAGCTCTGTCCGTCAGCCCGAGGGAACTCTGCGGCTTCGTCAGATGGGCGGCCCAGCGTCTCGAAGACGAGTGGGGCGAGGTCTCTCCCGTTCGGGGGGTATCGGTCCCGCTTCTCCCGCACCACGGCCGTTGCGGCAGCGCCGTCGATGTTGGAGCGCGCTTGCTTGCGAGGGGCTCAGAGTATTCGCAGGTGATGCTCCTGTCAACGTAAACGGGCCGTCCCGTGCTGGGATCCGTCGTGGCGACGTCCAGTTTGGCTGCTTCCAGCAACCCTGTGCGCCTGTTGACGCGGTCCCGCGCAGGGACTAGCTGCTCCGTGGTCGGGGCGAAGCCAGTGAGGCTGGTGTGCAGCTTGGCATGCCAGTCCCGCATGCGGTCATGGCGGGCGGTGCGGGAGTGACCAACTCCACAGCATCTCGCGTGCCACCTTCGCCGGTCGAGTGGCGCGCCGCAGATTGTGCCGTCTTGGCGACGATGTTGGCACGCGGCGCCTTGTGGACAAACATCACATCGGAGGCGAACCTTTACGGCAGTGATGAAGTGCTTGTCGGGCATGCTCGGGTCGTCCTTCTCCCTGGGAAGGACAAAACTGCCAGCTCCTGTCCCGCCAGCGCCGCGGAGTGCCAGGCGGTTGTCCTCCCCGAGCTCTCAGAGGAGCTTTGCTCTAGTGGCAGTGGAGCACGCCTTTCTCCACGTGCCCTGCAGCTTGGGCGTGGGTTTCTGGAAGCATCCCAGCCAATCGAAGTCTCCGCCAGTGGCCCCCTGGGCCCAGAGGTCCGCGTCGGCTTCCATGAGCGCTTCGTGCGTCAAGGGGCATTGCGCCCGGAAGTCTTCCAGCTCGGGAAGCCTGCGGCACGGGCCATTTCTTCATGGTGAGAGCCCAGCTTGCCGCGTACGCTGCGGAGGAGGTGGCCCGCGCGGAGGACAAGGAGATGCCGCCATCTTTGAGGCGCATCGTGGCCTGCGCGCGCTGCTGCGGGTAGAGAGCGGCCCCGATGAGCTCTTCCAGACAGCCGAAAACGACGTCGTCGAACTGGTCCACCCAGGAAAGGTCGCGGTTGGCTCGCAGGTGGTGCGTCTTCCTCCTCCTCCTCCTCCTCCTCGTCGTCCTCCTCCTCCTCCTCGTCCTCCTCGTCCACCACCCTCCCCCCCTTGCCCCTCCCTGGCTCCCTGCCTCTCGCCTCCTTCCCTGCCTCCCTTCCTCCCCTCCCTTCCTCCTTCCCTCTCTCCCTCCTTCCTCTCCTCCTTTTCCTTCCCTGCCTCCCTGCTCCCTTCCTCCGTTTCGGCCTCGCCCTCCCTTCTCGTTTTTCCTCGCTCTCTCCCTCCCTTCGCTCCCTCCCTTGACTGGCGGCCCAGCGGGGAGGCTAACGTGGCGCTGCGCACCGCGCGCCGGTGTCTCGAGAAGCTGCGCGGCGCGGCGCGCGCCGCACCCTCCCTTGGCCGCCGTGCAGGGGATGGGGGGGAAAGGGGTCTACGGAGGAGGGAGTTGGAGGAGGAGGAGGCGGAGGAGGAGGAGGAGGATGAGGAGGAGGAGGAGCAGGAGGAGGTGGTGGAGGAAAGAAGGAGGAGGATGGAGGGAGGAGGCGGAGAGGGCGGAGGACGTAGTCACCCCGCCCATGGGGCGCTTGGGGGGCATACTGTTCCTCCCCTAGTTTTCCTCTCCCTCTTCTCGGGTCAGCGCCTGCGTCGGCGGTGGCTGGCGGCGGCGGCGGCGGGGACGACGATTTCTTTTTCTGGGCCGGCGCCAGCGGGCGGCGGCGGCGGGGAGCGTCGACGATGACGACGGTGGTGGTGGTGGTGGTGGGTTGTGGTGGTGGTGGTGGCGGTGGTGGTGGTTTTGGTGGTGGTGGTGGTGTGGTGGTTTGTTGTGGTGGTGGTGGTTGCGGTGGTGGGTGGTGGTGGTGGTGGGTGGTGGTGGTGGTGGTGTGGTGGTGGTGTGGTTGTGGTTTGTAGTGGTGGCGGTGGTTTGTGGAGGTGGTATTGGTGGTGGTGGTGGTGGTGGCGGTGGTGGCGGTGGTGGTGGTGTGGTGGTTTGTGGTGGTTTTGGTGGGTTGTGCTGCTGGTAGTGGTGGTGGTTGTGGCGGTGGTGGTACTGGCGTGGTAGATTGTGGAGGTGGTGGTGGTGGTGGTACTGGTGGTGGTTTTTGTTGTGGTGGTGGTGGTGGTGAGTTGTGGTGGTGGTGGTTGTGGTGGTGGTGGTGGCTGTGGTGGTGGTGGGGTGGTGGTGGTGGTTGTGTGGTGGGTTGGTGATGGTGGTGGTGGGTTGAGGCGGTGGTGGCGGTGGTAATGGTGGTGGTGGTAGTGGTGGTTATTGTCGTTGCGTCAGCGCCACTAACCACCACTACCGCCAATGATCGCCGGCGCCAGCGCGGGCGCTGCTGGTCGCCGCCAGCGCCGGCGCCGGCGCCGGCGCCACGGGGGGGGGTTTGAACAACCCCCTCGGGCTGCCTCTGGTCATCGTCGCTGCGCCCCCGCCGTCGGCGCTGCTGGCGGCCGCCGGCGCTGGCGCCGAGGGGGGGGTTTCAACCCCCCCCCGTCCAAGCGACCACAGAACGCGCTCTTTCAAAGGAGAGAACGCGTTTCACGGGCGCTTGCCTTGGGAACATTCGGCGGCGCGTTTCGAAACGTGGGTTGGAGGAAAAGGAGGAGGAGGAAGAGGAGGAGGAGGTGGAGGAGAAAAATGAT
>CAUYUJ010003258.1:277462-342462 GCA_963575745.1 Prorocentrum cordatum
TTGTACGAGAGCCTGATGCCGCTGTACTTCCCGCGCGTCGCGGAGGAGGCGGGGCTGGCGGGCGTTCTGCGTTATGCCGAGCCAGCGTGCACAGTCACAAGCAGGTTCGAGGCGCTTCCACGCGGCGGTGACGCCAGCGCGGGCGTTCAAGGTTGAAAGGTCTGCCAGGTGCCCGCTTTGGGCCTTTGGAAGGACTTTCAAGATTGTGAGGTGTGTTTTCTGTCCATGTGAATGTGCTTTCCTTCGCCGTTCGATCCGATTCTCGTTTCCTCGCCGTGTCATCGTCCTTCCCTTCCTCCCCACCTTGGATCTGCTGATTGCAAACTGCCGGTGTGTGGCCTAGGACATGGCCGCGGTGCTGTTTGAATGCGCCTGCTGGAGCGAACGCGGCCAACAAAGACTTGCTGATTGCACAGTAAGAACTTTGAGATACTCATACTGATAGGGTCCGGTTTCGAAAAGGGTCTCCATGCTCCGTGGGTCGTTTCATGAGTTTTCCCCTCGCGCTCCTCGTGCACTCAGGCGCAGCCGAGGCCTTCAGAGAGATCCATTTGGCGTGCGTCCGAACACTGTGGGGGCTCCCTCGGATTCCTTCGCCCCCGACCCGGAGAGCAAGCAGCTGTGCTTTTTTCCTGAGAGTCTGGCGGCTCTTCTCTGGTCGGCCTGCAAGGGTTTCTGGCCGGGCAGATCGATGCATACTGGTGCACATCGACGTGTATGAGTCCAGGTGGGCAGTATAATTCTGTCCAGAAAAATCCCGAGAAGGAGGCTCCAGCGCGAGCCCGGGGGCAGCAGAAGTCGTCGAGCCCTGAATGAACTCTGCCGTCTCAGGGGTGTCTGTGGGGTAGTGGCGCTTCCTCCTTCGCCTGATCCTCCCCTCTTCTTCCTCTCCCTCCTCGGCTCGGCTCGGCTCTTGCCCCTACTTCTCGGTTTGGCTGGGCTCTTCCTCCTCCTGATCCTCCGCCACCTCTTGCCCACCCTTAGCCTCTCCCGCCTTATTCCTCCTGTTCGTTCTTTTCGTCGTCCTCGTCCTCCCCCTCTGCCCCCCCCTCATGCACAGAATTTTCAGGTGCCGAGCTCGTCGCTCGCTTCAAAAGCTCGTATCGAGGCATAGCCTCTGCTCTGCGTGGGTGGAGGCGCCCTTTGGGGCAGCACCTCCTGCCCTCGAGATGCCTGCCGTACACCGGGGAAGGGACGGAGGGCGAATGCAGTGGCCCGAACATTGCCGCTTTCGAGCCAGCCTGGATTCCCTGTATGGAGGGAGCTGCAGTGGGCGTCCAGTAGAGGCAGGCTCGATCCCCGTTCCTGCGGCAGAAGCGGGCGACGCCAGCAAGACACGGGCCGCTTGCGCTACCGCACGCACGAACACGCTGCAGCGAGCTGGCCAAGGTGGAGGAGGAGGAGGAGGAGGTGGAGGAGCAGGAGGAGGAGGAGGAGGAGGAAAAGAGGGTCTGCCCCTCCTCTCTCTCTCTTCCTCCTCGCCCCTCCTCCTGCTTCTCATTCTTCTCCCCCTCCTTCAAAGCCCTCCTGCTCCTGCATATACTCTCGCTGCTGCTACTCCGTCTTCTTTCCCTGCTCCTTCTTCTCCCCATCTCCTCCTCGTTCTCGTATCTGTCCTCCCTCATTGCTTTCTCCTTTTCCCTGGCCACTCGGGCTCCCGCCCAATCGGGAACACGCGTGCGGAAGGAGGGAGAGGGAGGATGACGGATGTGGAAGGGCTGCTGCTGCTGCTGATGCTGCTGCTGCTGATGATGATGCTGGTGGTGGTGGTAATCGTGGTGGTGATGATGGTGATGAAGATGGTGGCAGCGACCCTGATGATGGCGACAACGGTGGCGATGGTAACAACGCTGATGATGGTGACGATGACGATGGGAGGGATCATGATGATGGCGACGACGATGATGATGATGATGACGATGACGATGAAGATGACGACGATGACGATGATGATGACGATGATGATGATGATGATGATGATGATGATGATGATGATGCTGATCATCATGATGATGATATCGATGTTGATTATGAAAACGATGCGGATCAACAATGCTGGTGACATTGACGATGCGTGTGGTTGCGGTGGTGACGACGATGATAATGATGATGCTGATGGTGATGATGCTGATGATGATGTCGATGATGGTGATGATGATGCTGATGGTGGTGATGATGATAATGATGATGATGCTGGTGGTGGTGGTTATGATGATGCTGCTGATGAGGAGGGGGAGGATGATGAGGACGATGATGGAGATGATGGGGATGCTTCCGACTTACCATTCAATTCAGTGTGACCGTTGTCATCATCATTCGACGTATCATTGTTGTTTGTTCTTGCCGTGGATATGACGACGATGATAGGTACACGGATGATGATGATGATGATGATGATGATGATGATGATGATGATGACGAAGGTGGTGTTGATGATGTTGTTGATGATGATGCATATCATGACGATGACGGTCATATTCATGATTGTGGTGGTGGTGGTGACGACACGATGACGATGACGACGGCGATGATTCTGATGATGCTGATGATGCTGCTGATGATGATGATGATGATGATGATGATTACAATGATGCTGATGATGATGCTGACGATGATGTTGATGGCGCTGATGCATATGCTGCTGCTGCTGATGATGATGCTGATGATGATGATGATGACGATGATGATGGTGGTGGGGATGGTGATGGTGATGGTGATGGTGATGGACGTGATGCTGCTGATGATGATGTTGATGCTGATGCTGATGATGATGCTGGCTGATGATTTTGATGATGATTTTGATGATGATTCTGATGATGATGCTGATGATGGTGATAATGATGCTGCTGATGCTGCTGCTGATGATGCTGGCGATGACGATGACGATGACGATGCTGCTGCTGATGATGATGCTGATGATGATGATGATGCTGATGCTGATGCTGACGATGATGATGCTAGTTGTGATGATGCTGATGAGGATGCTGCTGCTGATGGTAATGAGTATACTGACAATGATGCTGATGATGCTGATGATGATACTGGTGATGATGATGCTGATGGTGGTGGTGGGTTTGGTGGTGGTGATGATGCTGATGATGATGCTGATGCTGATGCTGATGAGGATGAGGATGAGGATGAGGATGCTGATGCTGATGATGATGCTGATGATGATGCTGATGATGCTGATGATGCTGCTGCTGATTATGATGATGACGATGACGATGACGATGACGATGATGATGATGATGATGATGATGATGATGATGATGATGATGATGATGATGATGCTAATGACGATGATGATGATGGTGGTGGTGGTGCTGCTGCTGTTGCTGCTGATGCTGATGATGGTCATCATGCGTATGATGAGTATGATGAGTGGGCGACGGCGTCGACTGCATCGGTGTTGTTGACGTCGGCAACCTCGACACCGATGCCGACCATTATGATGGTGATGATGGTGAGGATCACAATGATTTTACGATGAGGATGAACGGGAGGAGAAGAGATCAGGGGTGGAGGGAGGGGGTGAGGGAGGGAGGGACGGAGGGAGAGAGAGATGGCAGGCTGAAGAACATAATAAACTATGGACGACGGGAGGGAGAGGAGGAGGAGGAGGACGAGGAGCAGGAGGAGGAGGAGGAGCAAGAGGAGCAAGAGGATAAAGAGGAGCAGGTTTTGGGAAAGGCGCCCCTCATCCTCCTACCAGTGCAGCCTTCCAGAAGGCCCCTTGGTCCCCTCACCGTTCTCCTCCCCCGTCATCCCAGTGTCCCTCTCAGCTTTTCTCCTCCTCCTCCTCCTCCTCCTCCTCCTCTTCCTCCTCCTCCTCCTCCTCCTCCTCCTCCTCCTCCCTCTCACCTCCTCCTTCTCCTTCTCCCGTTACCTCCTCCTCCTCCTCCTCCTCCTCCTCAGGACCTGCGAAGAGGAAACTTGGAGGGAGGGTTTATTGCAGCATCGTTGATGCGTCTTGTGTTTACGCTGGTCCTCCTCCTCCTCCTCCTCCTCCTCCTCCTCCTCCAGAACAAATTGCCAAACCAAAGTTCCCCTCTTCTGTCATCCTCCCCCTCTTGCCCCTCCGAAGTTGACCTCTCGACCTCTGTTCCAGGTTGCATCCTGGCAGGGAAGTCCAAGGCGGATCCAGCTCAGAGTCCCCCCAGACGGGCCTGAGACGTCCGCAGGCCTAGACCCTGGATCCTCGAGCCTCGACGGCCTCCCCCCCGCTGCCTCTCGTTGTGAAAAGGAGGCCACGGCGGCGGGCCCCGGGGCCACTGCTGGCTCCCTGGAGGCACTCGCTAGGCCACGGGCCCGCCAAAGCCAGTCCAGGGGCAAGGCCTGGACCTCCAGGGGTCCACGGTGTGAGAAAAGCACGACGTCGGAGCTGTGGGTCTCCTCCTCCTCCCTCCTCCCTCCTCCCTCCTCCCTCCTCCCTCCTCCCTCCTCCTCCTCCTCCTCCTCCTCCATCCTCCTCCTCCTCCTCCTCCTCTCCTCCCTCTTCCTCCTCCTCCCTCTTCCTCCTCCTCCTCCCTCTTCCTCCTCCTCCTCCCTCTTCCTCCTCCTCCTCCTCCTCCTCCTCCTCCTCCTCCCTCTTCCCCTCTCTTCTTTGGCACTTCGTCGTGGCGTCGCCTTTTCGCAGACGCGTTTCTGTTCTGTTGCCTAATTCGTCGTGGCTTCGCCATTCCGCTAGACTGACGGTGTCTTCATCCTGACTCGATCCTGATTCGTTCCCTCCTTCCTCCTCCTCCTCCTCCTCCTTCTCCTCCTCCTGCTCCTCGTACTCCTCCTCCTCCTCCTCCCACTCCTACTCCTACTCCTACTCCACCTCCTCCTCCTTCTCCTCCTGCTCCCCTCCTCCTGCTCTCATCCTCCTCGACTGGCAGCGCCGTTTTTCCGCGCCCATCTCCCGCACCCTCGAGCGTCGGCGGGCACCCCGGGGGCCCCAAGACCATCACAAAATGGTTCCGGGGCGAGACGGTGTCCCAGGGCGTGGGGTCGGGACCCCGTGGGGCCCCGCACGGAACAGGTCACATTCTCGATCTTCGGATGTTTGGGAGTCTCGGGCTCGTGGGCTCGTAAAGTGGGGGGGGGGGCTGTTCCAAGGTGGGGCTGGGGAAGGAACCCAGCTGGATGCGCACACCTCCTTCCGAGGGGGGGGGGGCAGAGCGGTTTTCCTCCAACCCCACCTCTGCCCCTGCCCCACCTTTACGCCCCCCCGGTTCGGGGGAAAGTGCTCCCGACCCCTGGTGCAGGCCCCCTGAAGCCCCCCCCCCGAGACCCCCAGAACCCTCCACAGGATTCGGCGCCCCTCTTCCAGTCATCACCATCCTCCCCTTGCCCCCTCCCACGGGCGGCTCCCGTCCCTCCCCAGAGCGCGCGCCCCCCGGTGCCTTCACCATCCCCTGTCCGCCTCCTCCGTCCGCCTCTCCTTCCCCTGTCCGCCTCTCTCCCGTGCCCACGCGAGTGCTCCGGGAAGCTGGGAAGGGGATACCGTAATTAGGGGGGTGGGACGGTCTCTCTCTCTCTCTCTGTCACGCTCTCTCCCTGAGCTTTTGTCGCATGCCGCAAGTCCGTGCCTCCCCCGCGCCCAGGCGGCGGCGGGCGCCAGGGTGCTGCCAGACAGCTGCTGGACGCCGTGGGGCGAGGTGGCGGTCGAGGAGCGGCTGCGCGGCCAGGGAGGAACTCCGAGGAGGAGCATCGAAGGGGTTCTTCGCTCTGGAAGGTCGTTCTGGGCCTCGGTCCTCCAAGATCGGCTTGGGAGGAGAAGTTGGCCAGGATGTGCCAGGGGCAGCGTTTGGGAGCGAGAGGCTCAGGGTGGGGACGGCATCGACCCCCAGTCGCCCATTCGTCGCCGATGGGGGCCCGATAGCCCGCCCCGCAGAGGAACGCCGCGGATTTGCTGTCGGGGGCCCATCGCCGATCCATCGGCGATGTATCGCCGCTCTCGGGTTGATGCTGCTCCCCCCCTGAGCCGGTCCCCCCCCCCACCGTTGCCCCCCATGGGGGGGCGGTGGGCGCGCGGGGGCGGAGGTGCGCCTCTGCGCTCGGCCGGGCGCCCGCGGCGCACTGGGAGGAGCTCGAGGGTCGCCGCGCTGTTCCGCTTGCCGTCGCCGCGCTGTCTCGGGTCTCTCTGCCGATCCGTGTTTCACCCCTGATTCGAGAGTGGGTATCTTTGGACCCCCAGAGCCCAATCTGCTTTAGCCGCCTTCCTACTTCAATGATCGAGTGGTTTCCCCTCTTTCCTCCTCTTCAGGGGGCGGGCGGAAGCCCAATCTAATTCCAACGCCTTCCTACTTCATGCTTCTACCCACTTCTTCCGACCGACGGGTATCCATGTTTCGCCCTTGGTCCTCGCTTGCAGTAATTAGGCGTAGCTTCTCGGAGTTCTGTCCGCCACCGAGAAGGAATGAGAAGCCCTCCTTCCCTCCCTCTCTCCCTGCTGCTGGTGCTCCTCCCTCCCTCCCTCCTCCCTTCCTCCCCTCCCTCTCCTCTCTCCTCTCTCCTCTCTCCTCTCTCCTCCTCCTCCTCCTCATCCTCCTCCTCCTCCTCCTCCTCCTCCTCCTCCTCCCTCCTCCCCCTCCTCCTCCTCCTCCCTCCTCCTCCTCCTCGCCTCCTCCTCCTCCTACCCTCCTCCTCCTCCTCCTCCTCCTCCTCCTCCTCTCTCCTCTCCCCCCCCCCTCGCATTACTCTTCCTCCTCCTTCTCCTCTCTCCTCTCTCCTCTCTCCTCGCTCCTCCTCCTCCTCCGCCTCCTCCTCCTCTTTCTCCTCCTCCTCTCTCCTCCCTCGCCTCCTTGATCCTCCTTCTCCTCTTCCTCTCTCCTCCCTCGCCTCCTTCCTCCCCCTCCCTCAAACGGCATGTGGATGCCTCCTCCTCGTTTTGAATAGGAATCGTCTTCACGGGTTTACGATGTGGTGGCAACAAGTCCACTCCAGGAGCCGAAATAGCCAAACAGAAAAAACACCCGAAGGAGGAGAATAATCAGGAAGGCCAAGAGGAGAAGGAAGGCCGAGAGGCAGCGCCTACGGAGAAGAAGGAATGTCGAGAGGAGGTGGGACAATAGGGAAAAGGGGTAATAGACGCCACCGAAGCCCTGCGCCTCAGCCCAAGCCCCATGCCTCCAGGCGGAGAGCTCCTGTCCAGGGATGTGCGGGGTGGGGGGAGTGTGGGCAGCGCGCATCGCTGTGCTGCACACTCCAGGACTGACCGGGAAAAGTGACAACAGCCACAAAAGGACAACTTTTGTAACATTTGGTCTTTTGGCTCCCCCTACAAAGAACCTGAAAGAGGGCCAGACACTGGAGTTGGCTGGTGCTGCTGATTCCCACCCAAGCCATCGACCTTCCTCCCACCCCCTTTCCCTTCCCACCCCCTTCGTGCCGAGTTTTTTTGCGTCGGCGGCTAGGCAGGGGTCGTCTGCGCTGGCGGAGTGAGCTAAACGGGGGCGCCGTGGTAGCAAATTGGCCATCATGCAAGAGCGGGAAAACGGGACAGGGCGGGCGGCCGCGGAGACTGGGAGGGGCGAGGGCCACTCAGGGGCGGACGGGTCGCGTCCCCTGTGTGGGGCGGCGCGGCCAGCCCCGCCGGCGGGGACTGTTGCAGCAGCCAGGCCGCTGCGCCAGTGCGCCTGCTGAGGCGGGGCCCAGCACGGGTACTGCAAGCAGGCGAGACCGCGAGACGCCGACGTAGAGCACGAGGTGCAGGGCCGGCGGCCCGCGCGCCGCCCGGGTGGGAGGCACAGTACAAGGTGCGTCAAGTAAAGGTGCATCCAGGTTGGACTGCATCCAGCAACACGTTGGGGCAGGGAGAGGGGAACAGGCGGCAAGACCAGGCCCAGGATCCCGAACGCGTGGTGGCTGCAGGGAGCAGCAGCCCTGGCGCCATGGCGGCGCGCGGAGGGAGCGAGAGCGAGCGGGGGGGAGGGGGAGGAGGGGGCGGGGGAGGGGCGCCCCGCTTGTGGGGAGGATCCCGCAGGCGGGGCAACGGGGCCGGCGGCCCAACGCCGGCACTGGAGCTGTCGGCGGGTGGCCCTGGCTGCGGCCGCGGAGGCCGAGTGCTGGGCCAGTCTAGGGGCACCTAATCGGTGTAGCGACCTGCTTCAAAACTGTGGCCGAAGGCTTACGGGTGCCACGCGCTGTCGGGGTGGACAGTGCATGGCCGGTCTCGGGGCAGCGTGATGGTGCTGTATCCTGCGATTGCGAGCACAGGGATGACGGGGCATGACGGAGGAAGCAGCGGAGGAAAGTGGCGTCGTGCCGGCTGGGGTCGCGGGTGCCGCCGCCACGCGGAGCGAAGAAATTGCTCCAGGCCGCCCCAGGTTCACCACCTGTTTGCAGCATTTTCTTGACCCGGACCACCAGGGCTCCCTTCGAGTTGAGGAAGTCGAGCAGGATGCGTGCTGGGGCATCGTCAGGACGCGCCCGTCCCTTGCCCTGCTTCCTATAGTCCGAGGTGAACGAAACCCACAGGACGCGTGTGTCCGGCAAAGCGGTCCAGGTGTCTTTTTTTGACGAGGAGCAGGAGTTCACGCCGTGCAGGCAGAGGTGTCTCCCCTCGCGGACTGGCGCTGGAGCAGCCCGTGGTGCTGGAGCTGCCAGCGTCCGCCGTCACAGGGGAGGAGCGAGGAGCCTCCGGGGCGGGCAGTGGGTTCCCGTACTGATGCTTGTCGGCGACGACCCAGTCGCCGGCTACCGCCGCTGACGTGGCGGGTTGCACGGGCGGTTGCCACGCGCCGCCTCGACTCGATTGCTGCGGGGTTCCGCTGCTCACGACTGTGCTGATGGGTCCCGCCTTCCGGCCGTGGCGGCGAGGGACATCCGGGACGCGCGTCGGTGCCAGGATTTCCGCTGCTTCCGTCCCCGCGTTCTCCGACTCCCCGAGAGTCCAGCCGTGGTGACCAGGGGATGTGGCGACGAGGAGTACAAATGACCGTTGCAAAGGATGGTGTGATGGCGCCGTACTCTCCCGATGGGCATCGATGAACCTGGGGTGGGGAACCCCGTGCCGTTGGGAGGCCTGGCTCCCAGGGGGCGGCGGGAGGCTCATTGGGCCCGGTGTCTTGGTCCCCGTCGGGGTCGTGCTGGGCAGGCGTCGTGCTACGTTGTCCGTCAGCTCTGTCAGCCGCCTGGGTGTCGAGCGTCGGTCGGGCGTGCCCGATGCCTGGGTCCATCTCCGTCTCCTGTTCAAGCACGCCGTCGTCGGTAACCGCCTCGGGTCCGGGTGCAGGGCGAGCGCTTGACTCTGGGTCGGCGCTCGTGCCTCTGGCGGGTTTGCCCCGAGGGAAGCCGCCCTGGCCTCCTCCGTCGTCGTCGTCGTCGTCGTCGTCGTCGTCGTCGTCGTCGTCGTCGTCGTCGTCGTCGTCGTCGTCGTCGTCGTCGTCGGCGTCGTCGTCGTCGTCGGCGTCGGTGTCGGCGTCGGCGTCGGCGTCGGCGTCGGCGTCGGCGTCGGTGTCGGCGTCGGCGTCGGCGTCGGCGTCGGTGTCGGGGTCGGCATCGGCGTCGGCGTCGGTGTTGGCGTCGGCGTTGGCGACGGCGTCGGCGTCGGCGTCGTCGCCGTTGTCGTGCCCGTCTTCGCCCTCCCCCCGACTTCCCCCGACCGCGCCATGTGTGCAACTAGTCGTTCCAAAAGACGGAAAGATGGTGTCGTGCCTTCCCTGCGGACAGCGTCGAACCCAGGGTGGGGGACGTCGTGTCGCAGGGAGGGCGTGCTGGAGCTCCTGGCGGTGCCGTTGGCTTCTGTCCCGCTGTTCGGGTACGCCGTTTGGCTATGGCGACGAGAGGTCTTCTGGGCGAACAGCGGTCGAGGCCACGCCTTCCAGGTCGTTCCGAGACGCCGGTCGTGGCGACGAGGGCCCTCCAGGACGCACGGCGGTGCCGTCATTTCCTTTTCCTCCGCACCCCCAGGATCCTCCACTTCCCAGGGAATCCCCACCACCCCCAGAGGCGTTCACATGCCCACCGCCGTCCACCCCGCACGGACTAGGTTCGCTGCTGAGCGTGGCCTCCTCTAGTGCAGGGGATTCGCCGGTTCCTCGGGAGCCCCGGGGGCACGGACGAGGGCCGATGTGGTCCGGGGGAACCGTGTGAACCACGTGGAGGAGGGTTGTCGTCGTCACCGCCGACGTCGTCTTGGACCAAGGCCGTCGCGGGGCCATCTTTTTCACGGGCGCCGTCTCCGTCCTTCGGCGGACGGGGGCCGTCCGATCCGCTGCTGGGGGAGGGCGAGCGGATGGGAGCGAAAGGGCCTCTGCTGACCAGGCGATTGAGTGCGGCTGTGTCCGCCTTTTTGGCCACCTTCTCTCGGGGCAGCAGTGCCGCGCCGACCTGCGGGTCCAGCTCGCCAGCTACATTGAGCAGCGGCAGCCCGAGACTCTCCAGGTAGTGGCGGCCGTGCGAGCCATCGGGGTGCCTTGCCAGGGGGGCTTCTTGGCTCTTTGAAGACGGCTGCACCAGGGAGGATTGCGTAGACTTGGCCGTCTGTGTCCAGTACTCGAACCCAGGAGCCAGGGGGCTAGTCAGTGGGGACGTCTGCGGTCGAGCCGAGGGGATCAGTCGTCCCCGCAGCCCTGTCCCACTGCCTGCTTGGTTCCGTACGCCGGTTGGGCATTTGGCTGCTGCTGCACGCCGCCTTCACACTTGTGAGCCTGGGGTCGCCGGGGGTGGGCCCAACCCCGCGGGCGCCTCGCGCGCTGGCTGAACCACATAGCTTGCACCAGCCCCGCGCCTGGGGGCGCCGTTGCTCGTGGTGACTTCCTCCTCGTCGCCCCAACTAGGTCCACTTCTGGGTGAGCTGGGCCCTGGTGAGGCGCCGCGCTCGGTTCCCTAGTCCTTGCAGCAGTGTCAGGTTCGGGTCCAAGGCTCGCTCCTCCGCCGTGTTGCCTCCGAGGCTGCGACAGCAGTTCGTCGCGCCGCTCGCGATTGTGTTGCTGGGCTCCGAATTCCGGCCGTGGCGACGAGGGAAGTACAGGCTCTCCCCTTCCTCCGCTCCCGCGTTCTCCGACTCCCCGAGAGTCCGACCGTGGCGGCGAGGAAGCGAGTGCAGCGTCGTGTGTGGCAGCGTCGAGCCCAGGTTCACAGCCAATGCTGTTGCTGGGGTCGGCGCTCAAACGTCCCATGGCGTCACCCCGCGGAGGGCAGCCGTGGCACTCGTCTCCTCCTCCTCCTCCTCCTCCTCCTCCTCCTCCATTCCCCCTCTCCTCACCATGTCCGGGTGTGCAACAAATCTTAGAAAACCCAAGGTTCGCTGGGGCTCGTTTCCTCCCAAAGCGACGAACACTCTTTCACAGCCCCCCCCGAAACCTTCCGAGAAGCCTCCCAAAACCCTTCCAGGAGAGTGTTCGGAGGGTTTCGGAAGGGTTTCGGCGGTTTTGGAAGGAAACCAGTTCCTAGCTAACCTTGGACTTTCTAAAACTAATCGTTTCAAAGACTGGAATGAGGCTGCGCTCTCTCTGCGGACAGCGTCGCGCCCAGGGTGGGGTGCGTCGTGTCGCGGGTAGGGCAGCCGTGGGGCTCATCTCCTTCTCCCCCTTTCCGCTCCAGGTCCAGGTGCGCATGTAATCGTTGCAGAGACGGTGGAATGAGGTTGAGCCCTCCCTGCGGACATCGTCGCGCCAGGGGTAGGGAGCGTCGTCTCGCACGGCGTGCAGCCGCGGCACTCATGCCCCCCTCCCCTCCCCGCCCCTTCCAGGTCCAGGTGCGCCCTTAGTCGTTGCAACGCCGGTAGAATGAGGCTGAGCCCTCCCTGCGGACATCGTCGCCCCTGGGGTGGGGAGCGTCGCGTCGCACGGGGGGGCGGCCGCGGCGCTCGTCCCCTCCTCCCCTCCCATCCTCTCCAGGTCCAGGTGTGCAATTACTCGTTGCAAAGACGGTCGGATCTCCGACGGCCTCGCCCCACGGAGGGCAGCCGTGGCACGGTGGGACGGGCGCTCCCAGTCAGCTTTCGTTGAGGCGCACTGGTGCGAGGGCCTCCTGAGGCCCCCAGCGCTCCAGGAGAAGGCTGGGATCCGTCGAGTTGCTCGCGGTCGTGCTGCTGGAATCCGGCGTGCTGCTGGAGTTCGCCCCGCTGCTCGCGATCGTGTTGCTGGGGTCCGTGATGCTGGTCGCGGTGGTGCTGCTGGACTCCGCCATGATGCTGCCGGTCGTGATGCTGGAGTCCGTAATGCTGTTCACGGTGGTGTTGCTGGAGCCCGTCGTGCTGCGCATGGTGGTGCTGTTGGGGTCCGTCGTGTTGCTCACGGTGCTGCCGCTGGACTCCGTCGTGCTGAGCACGATCGTGCTGCTGGAGTCCGTCGTGTTGCCCGCGGTGCTGACGCTGGAGCCCGTCGTGCTGGTCGCATGCGTGCTGCTGGAAATCGTCGTGCCGTCCTCGCGGCTGTGCATGCGAGGATGCTGTCGACTGTGCAACAAAAATATTCGAGGGCGAGGATACTGGCGCAGATGTTCCCAGATGTGCTGGCGAGGATGATGACGACGGCGGACCAGGTAGTGTTTTTGGGGGGGGTGATGGCGTCGGTGCATTCGGCTGCGCTTGTGAAAGTGCTGGAATCGGAGCTCCCCGCTGCGCTGGCGGGGATGATGGCGTCGGAGCTCCAAGCAGTGGTCGCGAGGGTGCTGTTGTTGGTGGTGATGAGGATCTTGGTTGCGTTGGCGAGGATACTGACGTCAGAGATCTCGGCTGCACTGGCGAGTATATGTGTGCGTCGGCACTCCTGCTGCGCTGGCGAAGCTCCTGGCGTCGACGCTCCTAGCTGAGCTGGCGGGGATGCTGACGTCGCTGACGTCGGTCTTCCACGTTGTGCTGGCGAGGGTGCGGGCGTCGGTGCTTCCGCTGTGTTACCGAGGATGCTGACCACGGTGGCATAGGCTGCGTGGGCAGGAAGGCTGGCGTCGGTAGGCTCTGCTGACGGGGATGCAGGGGCCGGTGTTCTCAGCTACGCTGGTTCAGCCAGGATGCAGGGGTCCGGCGCCAGAACAGGCGGCCCGTCCAGCAACGTCACCGCCGCGGCGGCGGCGGCGGCCGCCGCGCGGGAGAGGGCGGCCGCCGCAGCCCACAGGCCAGCGGCAACCGCCGCGGCGGCGGCCTCGGCGGACGCGCCTGCGGCGCCCGCGGCACACAAGGCGCCGGCAGCACCCGCGGCGGCGCCCGCGCGGCACACAGCGCGCACGGCGCCGGCGGCGCCAGCGGCGACCGCGGCCGCCGCCGCGGCGGTGGCCTCGGCCGCGGCGGCAGCGCCTGCGGCACCCGCTGCACACAGGGCGCCGGCAGCGCCCGCGGCGGCGGCGGCGGCCGCGGCACCAGCGGCTCCAGCGGCGACCGCAGCGCCCACGTCGCCAGCGGCGCCGGCGACGCCCTCGCCACCAGAAGCGCGCACGGCAGTCTCGACGCCTGCGGCGACAGTGGCGGCCGAGGCGCCCGCGGCGCCGGTAGCGACCACCGGGCGCTCCCAGGCGAGCCGCTGCTGCCGTCGCCTCCGCGCCGCCCGAGTCCCCATGTTGGCCAAGCGGCAGCGCGGCCGGGCCGCGCCGCCCAGGCCACGCTGGCCAACCTTAAGCCCCGACCCCAGGGGAAGGAACACCCACGGGCGATGGCTTGAGCCAGGCTATGATCGTGCCGAGCACAAACTGTGGTCAAACATTCCACTTGTGGATTTCTCGGAGGGTCAGGACCGCGCCTCACCTGCTCCTGCTACTGGCCGCGGGAGGAGGGATGGGGCTCGCGGCGAAAGCGTGGGAGCTGAAAGGTTGTGCATGGTATGCTGCGGCACGAAACCTCTCGTAGACTGAATCATCACGGGTCCACCATCGTCCCCGCCCGAACAAGCCCCCCGTCCTTCCCATATCCTTCAAGCAGCGCTGGTAGCTGTGGGAGGGGAGGAGGAGGAAGATGAGGGGGAGGAGGAGGAGGAAGAGGAGGATGAGGAGGAGGAGGAGGAGGAGGAGGAGGAGGAGGAGGAGAAAAGGAGGAGGAAGAGGAGGAGGAAGAGGAGGGAGGAGGAGGAGGAGGAGGAGGAGGGACGAGGAGGAGGAGGAGGAGGAGGAGGAGGAGAAGGAGGAGGAGGAGGAGGAAGGTGGAGGAGGAGGAGGGGAGGGAGGAGGTGGAGGAGGAGGGGAGGAGGAGGAGGAGGAGGGAGGAGGTGGAGGAGGAGGGAGGAGGAGGAGGTCGAGGAGGAGCAGAAGGAGGAGGAGGAGAGGAGGAGGCGGAGGAGGAGGAAGAGGAGGGAGGAGGAGGAGGAGGAGGAGGAGGAGGAGGAGGAGGAGGAGGAGGAGGAGGAAAGGTACCCAATCACCCCCTACTACTCGAAACGTTCCTACCGCTCCGCGATTTAGGGTGTTGGAGGCTGGTGGCGAAACATGTGTCTGCCGCAGGGTTCCAGCCTCTCCTGGCGATATGGAAGGGCCCCGTTCCCTAAGCGGGCCTCGTCTTCTCCCCCCCATCCTCCCCTAAGCGGGCCTCGTCTTCTCCCTCCCATCCCCTACCCTTATCCCCCACCCCAGAACATCTCCAGTGGGCCTGGCCAACGCCACAGCACGGGAGGTGGAGGAGCGAGGAGGGGGTGGAGGATCGGGGTGTGTTGGGGGGAGCAGGAGGGTAGACAGCCTGCTTCCACAGGCTGCAGTCGGGACACGTTCTGTTGCCACTCTGTGGACACCTGTTGAGGACTCAAGGGGGCGTCCCTGCGCCTGGGCATCCCTGTGCCCAGACCCCCACACCCTTGTGCGGGGAGCTCCCAAACTCCAAACAGGCCTACGACGGGGCGGCTAAGAATTTGTAATATACAGGTCCGTCCCAGCCTGAAGCGTTGGTAAAACGCCCCTCTGCGCGCTGCGAAAGGCCCGCTTCGCTGAGCGTGCCTCGTCGTCTCCCCTTCCACTCCTCTCCCGTGCCCCACCCCAAAACGTCACCAGGGCTTGGCCAACGCCAAAGCACGAGTGGTGGACGATCGAGGAGGGGGCTGGAGGATCAGGGTAAGTGGAGAAACGGGTTTGGGCACGCAGTCTGCTCCCACAGGCTGCAGGTGGGAAGCGTTCTGCTTCCCGCGCATGTGCCCCTTTCCCCTTCGAGCCGAATCGCTAATGCTGCAATCTGAACAAAGCCCCGGACGATCAATGTATAACCTTCGTGGAAGATGTACTTTATTGCCACACTGGACAACAGGCTGTGATCATATGGGAAGCAAGCAACGGAATGGCCTTGGGAGTGACAGCTGTGTGCCTCAGCTCACGGATCCTCTCATCATGCATGGTGATAATTACCCCTGTTCACGCTGAACTGCGGCGGCCCCCTGACCAGGTCGGAAGGCGCGTCCAAGAAGAGCTCACCCTTTCTGAGCGAGAGGAAAACCGAATGCCCGGCCACCTTCTTGGTACATGCCTGCATGTGCACCAGACCGTTCATGATGTGGCACTCGAGCAGTCGCTGCCCGCGCGGACGATCTATGGTTTCTTTAGGATCGGGCTTCTTGGCGAACAGCTTTGCGAAGCCCACTGGGTCCCGGAGCCCCACTATTGTCCCCTGAGGCTCGCATGCCTTCCTCCGCCCATCTCGGCACACTCGTCACATGTTTCGTGGCCCCCCACAAGTGGCTCCACCGAGCGCACTGGTGGCCTCGTCCGCATTAGGGGTTCTCCTAGGCCTCTGGGGACCTTGGGGGGTGTCGTCGTCGTTGTCGGAGAAGGGGGAGGAGGCGGATGAGGAACAGGAGGACGAGGACTAGGAGGGCGGGGACGGCGACGGCGACGGCGACGGCGACGGCGACGGCGACGACGGCGACGACGACGACGACGACGGCGAGTAGGGGCCCCATGGCCAATTTACAAAATTCGCTCCTGCGTTACTCGCAGCTGCATATGATTGGGTCCTTCGCCAGGCTGGTTTTAAATCTTTCTTGGTATGGCCGCCGAGCAGCCCAAGGTCAGGGCCCCAAAGTGGGCCTGTCTGGAGGCTTGGTGGTGGTGCACGCGAGGGCCTCCCGACGTCGTGATTGTTTTTTACCAAGCCATCCTGGGTGAGTTGAGTCCTCGTCATTAATCAAGAGCACTGCGCCCCTCCTCCCCCTCACCTCCTTCCCCTCCCTCCCTCCTGCTTCTGTTCTCCATATGTCCATGTCGGAGCACCTTTCACACGTTTCGTGGCCCCACAGGGGGCTCCTCCGAAGGCCCCAGTGACCAGGTCCGCACGGCGTCCCACCGCCCACTTCGGCACACCCCTTCATGTTTCGTGGCCCCTATGCAGAGCTCCCCCGAAGGCCCCACTGGCAACTTTCACATGGCGTCCCCCACCCATCTCGGCAGACCCATCACACGTTTCGCGGCCCCATCTGGACGAGATCAACCGAAAGCCATGGTGGCACCGTTGGCAAAGTTCGCATACCGTCGCCCCGTCCATTTCGGCAACCTCGTCACACGTGTCGTGGCCTCATGGGGAGCTCCACTGAAGGCCACAGTGGCGAAGGTCGTATCACGAGAGAGAGAGGGAGATAGAGAAAGAGAGAGAGGCATCATCTGCGCTCCTCGAAATAGTTGCTCATGGCTAGGTTCTTCGCGCCAGGATGGTTGTTTGACGTAGGCCCTGCAGCTCTTGACCCCATGTCTGGGACAGTGTTTTGTCGCCCTGGGCAGTGTTTCACATGGCCCCAGGGCTCGAAACGGGCCTCCAGAGGCCCAACACCTGGAAGATCTGGCCCCGAGACCCCAAACAGGGACTCGGCAGGCTCTCAAGAGGCTCCCAGGAGGCCCCAAGAGGCCCCGCAAGCTGCCCTGTAGAGGCTTGAGACAAGCCCCCAAGTCCCCAACGCAATATATCATCCTTGCAACGCTATCGCCGACACGCCACGGCATCGTAGAGCCGCTCCCCAGGATCGCCTCAAGCCTACTCCCCACAGCTCCCCAAGGCCGCCAAGACTTCTCCAGAAAGCTCAAAAACACATTCAATGGTTACCAGACCAGTCTCCATACTGTGATGTCTGATTGCTACCCGCTTCAGATTCACCTCGTGGGATGGAGGATGCATTCTCGAGGCAACACAGCCTCCTCCCCCTCCTCCTCTTCTTTCCCCCTCCTCTTCCTCCTCCTCCTCCTCCTCCTCCTCTCTCCTCTTTCCCCCGTCTTCCTCACGCGCCCCTCGGCTCTTCTATCCTGTCTCCTCCTCCCTCAGCTTTCCTCCCTTCCGCCTCCTGACTCCTCCCCCCTCACCACTCCTTCCTCCTCCCCTCCTCCCTCGTCCCTCGTCCCTCCTGTCTCCATCCCCCTCCTCCACCCACTCCTTCGGCTTCCCTGAACCCTCCTCCCCCCCCACCTCCCTTCTTCCCTTCTCTTTCCCGCCCCTCTCCACGCCCTCCGGCGCCCCAATCGCCCCACCAGGAGGACACGGAGACGAAGTCAGAAGGTCCGATGGGCGTGGCGAAGACGAAGCATGCGCCGCGCCGACACAGCACTGCCACTTTCACTCACAAACTGCGCGCGCTTGGGCGAGGTCGGCATTTCACCCGCTCTCGCGCGGCCCTGCTGCCGTTGCCGCTGTCATGCGCCGCGCCCGCGCGCGACGCCGCTTCCGAGCGACATGCGCACGGAGCGTGGGCGAGGACGACAAAGTTGCCCACCCGCGCGGGCCCCCCCAAAGTGGCGAGTGTAGAATATGGGCCACATGTGGACGAGGCTGTTCCGTTCGACTCGTCGTCGTCGTCGTCGTCGTCGTCGTCGTCGTCGTCGTCGTCGTCGCCTTCGCCGCTCCCCTCACCTTTGCCTCCAGACCCGTCGCCCGAGGGCGCAAGCCACAGCGAAATGCAGCAACGTTGTCGTTGAGTCGAAGGGGAGCCCCTTCCCTTTGATCACTTCTCCGCCGGGGGGGGGGGGAGTCCCTAGGGGGGATCCCGAGGGGGGTCCCGGGGAGGGGGTCTCGAGGGGGGGTCCGGGGGGGGGGGTCGCAACTCAAGGGCGGGAGGGGTCCCGGGGGGGTCGCCAAGACGCGACTTCCCTCCGGGCGGTTCGGGTGGCCTCGCAGGGCGTTTTGCCAAGCCTTCCCAGCACACCTGGGGCGATCAGGGGGGTCATCGGAGACGTCCCAGAGACCCCCAAGACAGCACAAGAGCGCTCCAAGAGTGACCGACGTGACCTCAAGATGGCCCAAGAGGCCTCCAGGACGGCCCCAAAGAGGCCTCCAAGAGCACTCCCAAGAAGGCCCCCCGAGGCAAAAACCATGGATTTTCTGTTGGTTTTTGGTGAAGTCTGCGGTTCTCCTCTATTCGGCTTCCCGACGCTCCAAGACAGCGGTCTTCTGGGCGTTCGAAGCCGCCTGGGGGGCTCCAAAATCGCCCCACAACCATCCGAAAGGGCTTCCAGGCAGTCCAAGAGAGCCCCAAAACGGCACAACACGGGTCCAAGATGGCCCTCAGAGAGCCCCATGGCGGCCCAAGATGGCCCAAAGACACCCTCCGAAGCATTCCGAATCGTGACCCGGTCGTTCAGGGAGACCGCGGTTGGAGGCAGGGTGGCCCGAGGAAGCCCCCGGAGGCCCCCAGAATACGCCCAGGAGGCCTCCATAAGGCCGTGAGAAAGCCTGGAACAACTTTTGTGAGGCCCCCAGAGGCTCTCCAAGGAGGAGCCTCCGCAAAAAAGAGCTGAGGAGGATGGGGAGTGTGCGCAGGGTATGGCGAAAATAAGGAAACCGAAGCATGGAGAAAGGATAACGAATGACATTATTTTAGCGGCGATGCCGGAAAAGGCAACAAGGAGTTATCGCTAAATTGTCGGCTTGACCTTCCTGCTATTTCGCCGGCGTGCCAAACTTCAAGGACCAAGGTGCAGTGGCGCGAAGCGCCACTGCAGTCTTGTGTATATATATGTATATATGTGTACATGTACGTGTATATGTGTAGGTATGTGTATATTGCTATGTGTATGTGCATGCACATGTATATGTATACATGTATGTACATGGGCATGTACATGTACATGCACATTTCGATGCACATGTATACGAACACGTATGCCTACGTTCATGTGGAGGTGCATCTATATATGTGTATATATAGATTGTGCACATATATACATACACATATATATGTATGTATGTGTACGTGTATACGTCGGTGTTTCTGTGCATGTATATGTATATTCATATATATATATATATATATGTATATGGGTATGTACATGTGTATGTATAGGTATATGCAAACGTATCTGTTTATGTACATATGTATGTGTACATGTACATGTCTATGTATATGCAGATAGCTATAGTTTTGCACATGTATCGTTATCCATATGTAGGTGTACGTGTATGGATACTTACGTGAGTATGTACATGCATTCTTATCTGTATATGTATATGTGTATGCATATCTAACTCTCTCTATATATATATATATACACCACATTTTCATGTATATGTATATCCAAATGTACATGTACACGCAACTATATACATATATGTATATTTGCGTGTGCATGTATTTGTATCTGTACATCCGTGTGTATATGTGTATGTCTATGTGTCTGTGCAGGTGTCTGTGTATGTGTATGGGTATGTATATATGTACAAACAGATGTCTCCACTAGCGATCGCCAGTGGAACACGTTCACCATGCTGGCCAGCAGCTGTTGCTTTCTCCAGGTTGTGCGCCGAGGGGAACGGGCTCACCGTGTTGACACATGTTAAATGTTTTTGTGTTACTGCGGGTTGCCAACTCTAGGCCGTGGTGCGTCGCCACCCCCATCCTCGATCGACTGTTCATCTTTGATCGATCCTCCACAGTCGAACCTCGATAATCGGTCGAACCTCGATCTTCGTCAAAAAGTCCTCACAGTTCGGTCTTCTGCCGTCTGGCAAGTCGAACGATTCTCGAAAGTCGAGCCTCCGCCCGAAGCCCGGGCCCGCAGGGGCCGTCGTCTGGGCCTCCCCGCCCCCCGTCGCGCCGCTGGCCGCCGCCAGGAGAGGAAGATCCGTGTGTCCCACGCCCTCATCTCGGGCGAGGACCCGCTCTGGAGGAGGAGGAGGAGGAGGAGGAGGAGGAGGAGGAGGAGCAGGAGCAGGAGGAGGAGGAGGAGGTCGATGAGGGGATCGAGGATGATGCTGATTCTGATGCTGATGCTGATGCTGATGCTGATGACGATGGTGATGATGACGATGACGATGACGATGATGATTCTGATGATGATGATGATGATGATGATGATGACGATGATGATGCTGATGCGGATGATGATGACGATGATAATGATGCTGAATCTTATTATCATGATTATGATGATTATGAAGATGATGACGATGATGATGATGATGGTGATGATGACGATGCTGATGAAAATGCTGATGATGATGCTGCTGATTCTGCTGATGCTGCTGATGATGATGATGCTGATGCTCATTATGAGGCTGATGATGATGATGGTGCTGATGATGCTAATGATGATGATGTTGTTGATGATGATGATGATGCTAATGATGATGATGATGATGATGATGATGATGATGATGATGATGATGATGGATGATGCTGATGATGATGATGATGCTGATGATGATGATGATGATGATGATGGTGGTGGTGGTGATAAGGGCCATGATGACGATGAAGCCGACGTCGACGACGACGAAGATCATCATGCTGAGGAGAAGGAGAAGGAGGAGGAGCAGAGGGAGTTGGAGGACGAGAAAGCCGAGGAGGATCGGGAGGATCATGAGGGATATTACGTGGACGCTGATGGCTCTGATGATGACGGTGATGATGCTGCTGATGATGCTGATGATGGCTCTGATGATGCTGATGATGATGATGATGATGATGGTGATGATGATGATGATGATGATGATGATCATGATGATGATGATGATGCTGATGGCCCTGATGATGATGCTGATGATGATGGTGATGATGGTGATTCTGATGATGATGCTGCTGTTGCTGATGATGACGATGACGATGATGATGCTGATGCTAATGATGATGATGATGATGATGATGATGATGATGATGCTGATGCTGGTGCTGATGATGATTACGATTCTGATGATTGTGATGATGATGATGCTGATGCTGATGATGCTGTTGCTTATGATGGTGATGGTGCTGATGATGATTATGATGACGCTGATGAGGATGATGCTGATGATGTTGTTGATGATGATGATGATGATGATGATGATGATGATGATGATGATGATGATAATGATGGCTCTGATAATGTTGATAATGACGACGGCGACGACGACGACGATGATGATGACGATGATGATGCTGATATCGATTATGTTGACGATGTTGATGCTTCTGCTGCTGCTGATGATGATGATGAGGAGGATGAGGAGGATGAGGTTGAGGATGAGGGTTAGGATGATGTTGCTGATGCTGCTGCTGATGCTGCTGCTGCTGATGATGATGATGATGATGATGATGATGATGATGATGATGATGAGGATGAGGAGGAGGAGGAGGTTGTTGAGGATGAGGGCCAGGATGATGATGCTGATGCTGATGCTGATGCTGATGCTGATGATGATGATGATGATGATGATGATGATGATGAGGAGGAGGAGGAGGAGGAGGAGGAGGAGGAGGAGGAGGAGGAGGATGAGGAGTTGCAACTTTGTAGACAAATGTTCGCGGCGCCAAGGCGAGAACCTCATTTTCAAAAGGTAGTCACAAGGACGCACGGGCCATGTTGCGTTACCTTTTTGGTTGGGTGGGGTCGGCGGGTGGAGGACGTCCAGGGGTCGTTTGGTGCCCGCGTGGGCCACCACAATGGCACTCCTCGTCCTTCTCCCCCTCATCCTCCATCTCCTCTTTCTTTATCCTCCTCCCCTTACCAGCGGCTTTGGTTGGTCAAGTCCCCGATCCTCTTTGTTTCTTTCTCCCTCCCTTTCCCTTTGTTCTCTTCCTCTCCAGGCCTGTGCAGGTTGTCGCTGTTTCTTTGCAGCCGCCGCCGTCAGGACGATGACCGGGACCTCCTGTTCTCCCCGACCGACGCAGACGACAGGGTGGCTGCCAGGGAGGGGGAGGGAGGAGGGAAGAGGGAGTACGAGGAAGAGGACTGGAGAAGAGAGGCAGGCAAGCTGGGTGAACGAAAAAGCTGAGACATCTGCACGGGCACCAAGAACGCAAGTACAGTACAGTACGATGGGACCCCCGCGACAGAGCGGACGGAACGCGTCGAACCGAAGCAAGTAGTCCAGACCTCCCAATCTTCCTTGCTGCATATGGACGCCTATGGCCGCATATGCGGCAACCATGGCGGCCCTGGCAGCTTCGATGTCTCCTTGAGCAGCGATAGCGTCGCCGATCCTCCGGTTCCTCTCGTCATCGCGGGCCGCACTGGAGACAACAGGCTGCCCCAGGGGACAGCGGGCCTCGGGACAGCGCACGGCTTCGTCGTCCTGCCCAGCACCACCACCAGCGGCCTGGTCGCCGTTGCCGACGGGCGCCTCCAAGGACGGGGCTACAGCCAGCGCCGGTGGCGGGGCAGCCACAGCCTCTGCCAGCGCCGGTGGCGAGGCAGCTTGGTCCAGAGCCTCCGGAGGCGCAGAGCCATGAGCAGCGGCCCGAGCAGCATCCAGCCCATGGGCACGGTCCAGAACAAACCGCCGCCCGCGAACCGCATCATCATCAGCGGCCAGTGCTGGTGCCCGCGTCGGGGCCGCAGCCAGCGCCTGTGGTGGGGCGGCCTCCGCAGGCACCGGAGTCGAGGCAGCACGGTCCAAAGCCTCCGGAAGCGCAGCGGCAGCATCGGCAATCGAAAAGCTGCGCGGGTAGGCGAAATCGTTAGAATCGGCAGTACTGCACCCGGAACTCGACGATGTGGTCGGCGACGATCGCATCCGTGTACGGGGCGTGGGCCGGGAAGCAGCGGCTGTGCGACGGCTGGGCCACGCCGCACGGCATGCCGTCGCCGTGCATCGGGCCTCGAGGGTCAAGACAGCGGCCGTGGCCTGAGCCCGCATGCCCGGCTCCGCAGCGGCTCGCCCTTCCGCCTCCTCCGGGCCCCGACAGGGGACACTGGGGAGGAGGAGCTCGCCCCCCCCGGGCCCTGACAGGGGACACTGGGGGGAGGGGCAGCAGGCCTCGGGACACGAACACCAGCACTTCCTCCGGGCGCGGCGTTGGCAGCATGCCGATGGCTCCCGGGCAGGGTCACGCCAGCAGCATACGGGGGCCAGCCACGGCTCCACTTGGCCTCGGGCAGGGGCACCTCCACCCACGCCAAAGGTCCTGCGTCAGGCGCGGCGGCCAGTGCGCCTGGGAGCCGCGAAGTACAGCGGTCGGCAGCACTGGTGGCCTGCTGGGGGCTGGGTTCCCCGCGGCGCCCTGGTAGCTGGCGTGCAGCGGCCCGGCCGCTTCAACATCACGCGGCGGTGCACCACCTGGAGAGAGTGGGGAACAGCGTCTGCAGCAGCGTGGACCACAACGATATCCTTGAGCGTCTTGGGCTCCGACGTCAAGCCGACCAGTGGCGGCGGCCGGGCGGCAGTAGCAGGAAGTTCTCCATCATGAGCTCGCATTCTCGATGCGAGACCGGCGGCCCGCGCCAGCGTGGCCAGGTGCTGCATGTCTGGGCTGCGGCCGGCGCGGGCCGCATAGCCGAGCCTCCGCGCAGCGGCGCGAAGCGTCGGTCTCGGTCGGCTGCAGCGCCGGCCAGAGTCGTCTCGATGCGCGCGGTCGCCTGCGCTGGCCAGGAGGCGCCTGGCGGGGGCGACGCGCATGGGCTCAAGCCGTGAGGTCGCAGCTTGCCGAACTGGGGCAATATGGCTGCGATTACGGCTCGGGCCTGAGGGAGGAGGGAGGAAGGAGGAGGGAGTACAAAGAAGAGGAATGGAGAAGGAGGGAGGAGGGAGGAGGGAGGAGGAAGAAGGAAGGAGCAACGAGGAAGAAGGAAGGTGGAAGGAAGGCGGGAGAGGGAGGAGGGATGAGGGAGGCATGATGATGATGATGATGATGATGATGATGAGGAGGAGGAGGAGGAGGAGGAGGAGGAGGAGGAGGAGGAGGAGGAGGAGGACGGAGGAGGGAAGAGGCAGGAGGGGAAGGAGGAGGCGGAGGAGGAGGAGGGAACATAATAACGATAGTATTAATATTGGTAATACCAAGGATTATAATACTAAGAACGATAAGGATCATATTAATACTTGTGAGATTACCAATGGTAGTGATAAGACAAATAAGTGAATACGATTAAGACTAGCAAACATAAAGATAATAGCATGAGGCATACTACTAATCGTAATAAGAAGAACAAGAATAATCTCAATAATAAGAAGAGTTAGGTTCATACTAATCATGGTAATAGTAAAAAGCATTTTGTGTCTGTTTAAAAACGAATAAAGAAGAGGACGCGGCTGCTTGGCTGCGCGCCTTCTGATGGCACATGCGTGTGCGGCGCTGCTGGGTGGGCCCTGGGGACGAGAGCCTCCCGAAGACACCGCCCAGCCAGCTCACAACCCCAACATCCCCACCCCGGGGCGGGCGGGCGGGGTACCAACCCCGTCGGCTGCCAACCGGAGCAAAGCAGAGACTTTTTGCAATCCGTCGCTGTTAAACAAGGCTGGCAGGCCCCCCTGGGCCAAAACTTCGTCGGCCCATCCGCGCTGGAAGGCGTGCGTCCCACACTGAAGCGCGGGGAAAGTTCAAGGCGCCGCATGTCACTTTCAGGGGTACCAGCGCGCTCCCGCATGACAGGTTCGCAAAAAGGCGCTCTCGCGGCGGCGGCGTTTGGCGCGCGCGCGCCACAGAGGACCCGCGCGCCACAGAGGACCGGCGTCTGAAGTTCGCAGATGCACCGCCGCGTGACAGCCAGACTGTTGACACATGTTTCTCTGGTGCAACCGCGCGGTCGCTTCCCAGCGTCTGGCCTATCCTACAACATGCACGGGCGAGTGGTCGCTTCCCGAGCGGTGTGGCCTCCGACGCGTAGCGGAAGCAAAACTTACGCGCCGCCGCAAAACTGCCCGCCAAGTCGAACTGCCCCTCTGACGAAAGATTCTTCGCCAAATCTCTCGTCTGCTTTGCAGAAGCTCTCGGTCGAAGCCGGTCGATCTGGTTCGCCGCGCTCGCCCCGCGGGCAAGTCCGGCAGTGTTTGACAAGCTTCCCCGATCCGCTCTTATCCACTGAGGCGCAGACCGTACTTTTCCACAGTGCTGCAAGAAAATCCGCCCTTTCTGGACAGCAATCGCCATGCCGCCCCATGCGCCGTGAAGAGGGGCCACGGGTCGACCTGCATCTTTTCAGCGATGACCTCCCGCAGTTGAACAGGACACGTCGCTCAGGCCACTCTTGTGCCGACAGTGGAACTCTCGCCAGACCAGCTCGCACGTCGGCGCGCCGTGCGTCCTGCGGCCTCCATGCTTCCACGCGGTCCCGGGGCCGTTTTGCTGACTGGCCACGGTTCCTCCTGCAAAGAAGCTGCGCTCGGCCAGCAGGAGTGCGGGCGACGGCCAGGATGGCATCCGCCGGCGCGCGGGGTTGCGGAACTTGGATGTTGGCCCCGCGGCGAGCAATTCCAGCGCTGCGGGCGCTTCCTCGCCGGGGCGCGCGAAGTCCACTGCGATGGGGCCGTGGTCGAAGCCTGCTGCGCCCCGGCGCGCTGCTCGCCCCGCGCCCGGGCCCGCTTGGTCTGGCCGGCGGGGCGCGCGAGCTCAGCCAGGCAGGCGTTTGCGCGACCTTTCAAACAAGGCCAAGCGCCGCGGAGCTCTGCTGGACTGGCGCGCTCAAAATCGGCGCGCCCTGTCGACCCTTCCCAGGCCGGCTGGGTTGCCAGTTCGGCGGCGCCCTCTGGCCGCGTCTCCGTTGGCGCCGTTTGTAGAACATTTCGGAGCCAATTCGTCTGGCCAGCGTTGACGTTGGCGCTTGAGCCACGGGCCGGCTCGGTCACCGGGTCTGGGTTCGCTAGAAAAGGTTCCCGCAAAGCTGCCAGGTGCATGCAGCGGCTGCGACGATGGAGATTCGACGGGGCCCCGCGTGTCCGCTGGGGGCGGCGGCCTGCGAGTCGCAGGGGCCTGACTTGCCGCCGGCGCCTGAAGCTCCCCGGGCTCCGAAGCCGCGAGGCAGCCTCCTCGCCCCGCTGGGGAATGGGGAGAGAGAGGGAGACCGAGGAGGAGAGGGAGTGGTGCCGACCCCCCAAACGACCCCCCTTGACTGCGCCAGGCCGAAGACGAGGCGCGCTGGCCCAAGAGCGCGACGGCAACGGAGGATTCTTTCCTCGTCCATGCTTTTCCTCTGCGGACGTCGCATGCGCGAGCTGCTGCGCGACGTAGTAGCCACTGCCGTGCAAGTTCTTGGCGCTCGCGTCGCAATAATTCTCCCGCGGCGCTGGCGTCGCCGCGCCCCCCGGGCGGGCCGTCGGCCAGTCTCCGTATCGACGGGGCCCTCCAGGCGGAAAACTGGCGACCTCGGTCCGCTGTCGCGAACCAACTTTCAGCCGCCAACTAATTCGAGTCAGCCTGTCTAGAGCAACCTCGTAAAATCGCCCCGAGCACGATTGCAGAATCGACGAATTGCACCATCTCAGCGCCATTCCCGCGAATCAGGTGGCAGATCTGCCGCGAGCTGCGCGCGGCGGCAATCGGCTCCCGCGCGTTGATTTGCGCCCCGCGGGGCAGCGCCCAAGTCGTCGGGCGCCGTGGGATCGCCGCGCGAGCGAATGCCCGCGTTGGCGCAATGTGACTGCATCCCGCGCGACCGTGTTGCCGCCCGGGGAATCAGTGTAGAAAATCAATCGCGGCAGTTCCCGAGGCTGCAACGGGATGCGTCTCGCTGGGCGCATCGCCAGCAATCGCGACCACCGCTCGAGCGCGCGACGCGCGTGCCCGAACAGAGCTTGCTCTCCCGCGCGATTGGCGGAAGAGCGGCGCCACAAAATCGTGCGCGCTGCGATTGAATGTGTGTGTGTGTGTGTGTGTGTGTGTGCGTGCGTGCGTGCGTGCGTGCGTGCGCGTGTGTGTGCGTGCGTGCGTGCGTGCTCGTGTGTGTGTGTGTGTGTGTGTGTGAGTGTGTGTGTGTGTGTGTGTGTGTGTGTGTGTGTGTGTGTGTGTGTGTGTGTGTGTGCGGCCCCGGCTCAATTCCTGGCAAACTTCTGGGCTGCCGTCGCAGAATGCCCCCCCCCCCCCCCTTGCTTCGAGAACATGCAGAATGTCGTGAGTCCATTGCTCGCGCATGTCCTGGGGAGCTTCAGAAGTGCGATGTCGAAGCGCTCGCTGCAAGACATTGCAAGTCTAGACGCTTTGCGTAACCTCGCCAGCCCACCCAGAAGCGATGCCCAGAGGAATTGCTTCGATCAGGGAAGTGGGCAGCGCGCGGAGGAAGGGCCCCCTAGTGGAGGCTTCTTGGAGCGTCTTGGGGGCCTCTTGGCGGTCCCAGGCGCCTCTTAGAGCGTCTTGGGTGCCTCGGAGAGCTTCTTGGGGCCTTTTGGGGGTCATCTGGGAGATATGGCGCCCGACTGCCGCGAGGATGCGTTTGGCGCGCCTGGAACAATTGCGGGGGGGGGGCATCGCTGCCGCGCCGTCACCAAACGGCCCTGGCGTGCGCGACGCAATGGCGTCATCTATGTTCGTCTGACAGCCGCGCCGCGACAATTTCACCGTGCGCCCCCCTTTTATTCTTCTTCTCTTTTCTTATTTATATATATATATATATATATATATTTAGATATGTACAATATTTTGTTTGTGCGAACGCCGTCGGGGGTCGCGAGGGCCCGGGCAGCGCTGCGCATTCCTGGGGGCCTCCGGAGGCTTCCGATGACATTTGAATAGTCCGCTTGGGAGGACAAAGGAGAAAAGAAGATGAGTTGGGGGCTGGGAAAGGAGATGATCTTCGCCCTTCCTGTTCCTGGGCGCGGTTATCGTCGCGGGTCGCCGCTCCTGCGCTTCATTCCCCAGGCAGTGCGTGAGCTGCTGATGGTGTCGGTCGCCGGCCTGCCACGAACGCCTCGCGCCGCCAGTCTGTCTGTGCGCCCGCCAGTCAGGAGCTCAACTCACTGCGTGTGAACCACCCCCACATTTTCCGAGGGCGTAGAAAGGGGTAATCAAGGAGGACAAAGTTTTGTAAAAGAGGAAGTGGGGAAGCAAAGAGGGAAGAAACGAGGTTTCTGAGGTTGGTCATCGGTTGGTCCCCTTCAGGGTCCGTTCCCGCGACGACATCCTATATTTGTGGCGCCCCATTTTTAGACGTCGCCGCAGCGACCCGCGAAACACCCGTGCCCCTGAACGCGCATGTGGGCGACGCGCGCGCGGCGCGCATGGGGGGGTCAATTTTCTGGATCCCCCCTTGCGGTTGCCTTGTCGGCTTCCCTCCTGGTGGCTTTCGGGTTGGCCAGTTTCTGGCCCCCCCCCCTGTGCCACGCCGAAGCTCACTGCGGGGCATCCAAACATGGAAGCTCCCCTGCTTTGCAAGCTTGCATCTCCGCAGCGCGGCCTGGGCTTTGACCTCCACGCCAGAGAAAACCCCACAAAAGTGGTATCCAAAACAGGGCCCCCCTCGCTCCGAAGCCGTAAGCGAATTCACTTGGGTAACAGGGCATCCATTTTTCGAATGCTCCCCTATTTTGACGCAGTGGCACTTACTTAGGACGACCCAGTGCGCAAGGCCACGGTCGAAGGCCGGCCGGGTCGTCTACGACGACGTTGGCCTTGGCGTATCCCAGTGGCCAAAGGCCCAGCGTGTAATTGGCCCTCCGCGGTTTGAGGTTTAGGCAGAAAACCCAGCGACCCTGGGGCCCAGTCCCAGGCTACGCCTGTTGTCCACGACGATGCTGGTAAGAGCGAAGCCCATTGACCAGGAGGGCCCGGGTGTCACCCAGCCCTGCGCTGCTGTTGGTTTGAGCGAAGCCCTGTGACCAGAGGACCCAGTCGAAGACCGGCCCTGTCGTCCGCCACGACGTTGGTTTGGGCGAAGCCCAATGACCAGAGGGCCCGGGCGTAACCCAGCCCGCGGCTGCCGAGCGGAGCTCGGCCACCACCTCGGACACGGTGCCTGGCTGGTATTTGTACCCCGCCGGAGCCAGGCGGACCGCTAGGCCAGCGCACAGCCAACCTGCATGCAACCGCACAGCACAACGGCACGGCGCGACGGCGCTGCGTGACCGCACGGCACCACGGCATGGCGCGGCACCGCCATTCTCCGCGCGTATGGAGAGGAGGAGGAGGAGGAGGAGGAAGAGGAGGAGGAGGAGGAAGAGGAGGAGGAGGAGGAAGAGGAGGAGGAGGAAGAGGATGAGGAAGAGCATGAGGATGAGGATGAGGATGAGGATGATGAGGATGATGAGGATGATGAGGATGATGAGGATGATGAGGATGATGATGATGTTGATGATGATGATGATGACGATGATGAGGATGATGAGGAGGATGAGGATGAGGATGAGGATGAGGATGAGGATGAGGATGAGGATGATGATGATGATGATGATGATGATGAGGAGGAGGAGGAGGAGGAGGAGGAGGAGGAGGAGGTGGAGGAGGAGGAGGAGGAGGAGGAGGAGGGGCCGGCGGATTGTGGAGTACCTCGGTGCTCCAGAGGAGTTTTTTATGCGTTTTCAGCTGTGTCTGCATCCTTGTTTTTCAAATTCCTCTCTAGTTTTCGCCCTTTGCCTTTCTCTCTCACGTACACATTCTATGCATCTTCTTGAGCATTACAAGCGGACCCCTTTAGAAAGTAAGGCACAGATATTCTATGTCCTCGCAGCAGGAATCCGCTGGGAATCATTACCAAGAGATTCTGTGGGAAAGTCTCATAATCGGGGCCGTTTGGGAAGCACTGGTGAAGGTTTTTGTAGGGAAGCATCACCGGAGGAATCCTTTGAGAAACGCCACAAAGAAATTTTATTGAGAGCCTCAAATCAGGAATCCTTTCGAGAATGCCACACAATGGATTCTATTGGAAAGCGTCGCGTTTTGAACTCTGTGCGACGTGCTACAAAGGGATTCCAGTGGATGGCCTCACAACAGGGATCTTTGAGAAAACGCTACGAACACATTCTGTGAGACGCAATCATACTCGGAATCCTTTGGGAAGCGTTTCAGAGGGACTCCTTGGGGAAACGGTACAAGTAGAATCCAGTGGCAACAAGAAATCTAGAAAACTGTTTCGGAAGGCTTTGCAACAGAGATCCTTTGGACAGCACGAAACAAGGTTGTATTGGACTGCCCGCAACAGGAATCCTTCAGAAATCACCCCGTATAGTTTCTACGGCCTCGCAACAGGAATCGGCTTGGAACCATTACAAACGAGGATTTTATGTGATCTCGTCGTAAACGAAACCGTTTAGACAGCATTGTCGGGTCTCTATTGGGAGCCATCACAGGAGGAAACTCTTGGACCACCGAATGTTCGATTTGAAAGCTTCGGCTTGGAACACCTGTGCGGAGTGCTACACAGAAATTCCATTTTACGGCGTCACAAAAAAAGTCCTTCGGACAACGCTGTCTAACAACACGCGCCCTGGTAGAAACAATCATATTTGGAATCCTTTGGAAAACGCCCTACACATCCTCTGTGGCACACAGGGGATCCTTTGGAAAGCACCACGCAGGGATTCGTTTGAATTAGAACGCGCCATTAATTGGTTTCTATGGGGACGCCGCACAATAAGGAACCCGTCAGAAAACACCACAGAGGGATTCCATTGGAAAACCTCACACCAGAAAGCCTTTTTGATCGCACCACTGAGGGCTCCTATCGGGAAGCCGCGCAAAAAATGAATCCATCGGAAAGTACCACAAAGGGATCAACCAGGAAGCCTCACGACATGAGTCTTGTGGATAGCGCCGAAGGCTTCTATTGGACAGCCTCACGACAGGGCTCCTTTGGAAAGCACCGCACAGAGATTGCACTGGAAAGCCCCGCAACACGGATCCTTTGGAAAGCGCCACGCGAAGATTCTATGGGAAGTCTTCACTGTGGCAACCCTTTGGAACGTCGTTGGCGCGCTCGCCTGCGGTCGCTGACAAAAAGTATCCCCGCCAGCCGCGCGCGCGCCGGCAAGTAGTTCCGCTCGTAGCCCGAGCCGACTCGACTCGCCGCTGGCGCCTTCGCCTGCGGATGCGACAAAAAAACGTATCCCCACCAGCCAATCCAGAAACGATGTCCAGGCGAGTTGAAGTGATCAGGGAAGTACGGCAGCAATGAGGGGGACGGCCGAACCGTGCAAAGGAGTGAGGAGGAGAAAAAGGAGGTGGATGGATGGATGGATGAGGGAATGGGAAGAAGGAGGGTGAATAGGATGAGGAGGAGGAGGCGGAGGAGGATAAGGAAGAGAAGGAGTAGGAGGAGGAAGGAGGAACAGGAGGAGGAGGGCGAGCACAAGGGCCAGAGGTCTCTTGGATGCCTCTCGGAGCCTCTTGGGGTATCTCTTGGGCGATTTCTGGTGGCCTCTTTTGACGTCTTGGGGTCTCTTGGCGGTCGTGGGGGGCTCTTCGGCGTCTTGGGTGCCTCGGGGGGGCCTCTTGGGGCCGCTTGGGATCCTTTTGGGGGCCTCTTGGGTGCCTCTTGGGGGCCTCTTGGGGCCATCTTGGGGCCATCTTGGGACCTCTTGGGGCCTCCTGGGCGCTTCTTGGGGCAATCTTGGAGGAGATCGATCACACAAGAGGGGAGCTTTAATTAGGGCCCCCCCCTCAGGAGGCCAAACTGGGGCCACAACCCTAGTAAAACCAATGATTTTGGCTTCCTCGCCGAGGCCGTTTTGGACGCCCTGACACCTCGCGAACCCCCCCGTCCAAGTCCAGGGGAGGGGGTAGGGCGAGGGGTAAACCCCTCCCCGAAGGGGAAGAAGGAGGGGTGGAGGAGGAACCTCCCTAAACCACCGACGCCAAGAGGGTTGGTGGGATTCTATTGGAAAGCATCACAACAGGAATCCTTGGGAAAGCACCACAAAGATATTCTATTGGGGAGCATCACAAAACAGGGATTCTTTAGGACAGCGCCACAAAAAGAGATTCGATCGGAACGCTTCGCACTCGGAATCCAGTGGAAAGCACCACGCAGAGATTCCGTGTTGGATTTTTCACAACATTACAACAGCATTCTAGTGGAAACCATCACAGCGGGACTCCTCTGGAAAGCACCACAAGTCCATTGGAAAGCCTCACACCAGACCACATATATTAAAAACATCACTGAGGACTCCTATTTGAAAGCGGCGCAAAAGAGAATCCATCGGAAAGCATCACAGAGGGATTCAGATGGGAAGCCTCACGACAGGAATCTTTCGGATGACGCCGCAGAGGGATTATACTGTGAAGCCTCGCGGCAGGTCTCCTGTGGAAAGCACCACAGAGATGTTACGGAAGGAACCTTTGGAAAGCGCCACACAAGGATCCCACGGGAAATCTTCGCAGTGGAAATCTTTTGGAACGTGCCTCAAAGGGTTTGTATTGGATATCATCACAACAGGAATCGTTTAGAACGCGCCACAAGGATATTCTGTTGGGAAGCATCACGTAAGGAACTCCTTGGATAACACAACAGAAGGATTCTACTGGAAATATCCACAATCGGAATCCATTGGAAAGCACCACGAAGAGATTCTATTGGAAAGCTTCACAACAATAACCGTTTGGAAAGTACCACGCCGGCATTATATGGGAAACCGCCACAGTGGGAATCTTTTGGAAAGCGCAACAACAGAGCCTGCGATGGGATTCTTGTTTTGTTCGGGGGGGACTGAGAGAGGACAAAACCAGGGTCTCTTCTCGGAGGGGAAGGAGGAGGAGGAGGAGGAGGACGAGGAGGAGGAGGAGGAGGAGGAGAAGGAGGAGGAGAAGTAGGAGGAGGAGGAGGTGGAGGTGGAGGATGAGGAGGAGGAGCAGGAGGAGGAGGAGGTAGGTGGAGGAGGAGGAGGAGGAGGAGGAGGAGGAGGATAGTGAAAAGGGGGGAGGGCCAGGCGAGGCGCCAGCCGGAACGGAGGCGGGAGCGGCACGCGGCGCCGCAGGGGTTCCTCAACGCGGACGCGAACGCCGACGAGAGGGCGCTTCAGCGGCTGCAAGGCGGTTGGCGTTCTCTGCTCGGCCTCCGATAACCAGTACCGTTTCACCGACCCCCATCCACATCTTCATCCCACCAAATTACCACCCCAGATTACCACCCCAGTTGGGGATACACCCCTCGAAACCCGAAGGGAACGGCCTATATCCCCGTCTAAGGGGGTAAATCGGCCAGTGGTGCCCAGGCCACGCCGCTGGGGATAGGGGTCGGATAAACGATGCTCAGAGGAGGGAGGGGAGTTGGGGAGGAGGATCCATCCTCTACGTCCTCCACCACCTCGACCTCGTTTTCCTACCCTCCACTGCCCCCCCCCTACTCGCCACCTCCGCCTCGTCTTCGCCGCCGTAGTTGCTGTGTTCATTGCCGTCGTCGGCGTCGTCATCGTCGTATTGCTTTTCTGCCTTCTCCCAGAGCAGTGCGCGCGTGCTTCTGATTCCGTCGCCCTCGTCCTTCTTTGTCGTCGTAGTCTTGCCGGTTGTCCTCGTCGTCGCCCTCGTCCTCCTTGCCTCGCCGTCGTCGCCCTCCCTCCCCCTCGTCCTACTACTCGTCCTACTTCCTCTTTGCCTTCGTTGTTCTCCTCCCTCCCTCCTTCCTCGACGTCGTCCTCTTCGTCCTTCTATCACCCCTCGTCGTCGGCGTCCCTCCTTCGTCCCCCTCGCTGTCATCCGGTGTTTTCGTAAAGCTGAGTATCTTCTCGTTGGTGATCCTCCTCTTGGCGTTGTTCTGGGGCTTCTGTCCTGCCGAACTCCTGCGCTTCGTCATGTACTCTACTGTGAGGGTTTCTTCTTCCCAACCATCCTGTGGTGGTGGGTCCTTGTTTTGAAGAGACCGCGCCCCGCGTCTCCTTCCCTTCCGCTGCCCTCCCCCTCCCTTCTCAGTGCAGCGCCACCCAATAAAGCGTTTCGTGGCCCCACAGGGAGCTCCAAAGGCCCCAGTGGCTGTGATCACATGCGTTCGCGCCACCCAGTACAGCGTTTCGTGGCCCCACGGGGAGCTCCACCAAATGCCCCAGTGGCTGCGATCAGACGCGTCCGCGCCACCCAGTACAGCGTTTCGTTGCCCCCCACACGGAGCTCCACCGAAGGTCCCAGTTGCTGTGATCACATGCGTCCGCACCACAGCGTCTCGTGGCCCCAAGGGGAGCTCGACCGAAGGCCCCAGTGTCTGTGATCACATGGGTCTGCGCAGCCCAGTGCAGCGTTTTGTGGCCCCACAGGAACTCCACCGACGGACCCTGTGGCTGTGATCACATGCGTTCTCCCCATTCAGTACAGCGTTTCATAACCCACAGGGAACACGCCGAAGGCCCCAGTTGCTGTGATCACATGCGTCCGCGCCACCCAGTACAGCTTTGTGTTGCTCCACAAGGACCTTCACCGAAGGCCCCCGTGGCTGTGATCACATGCGTGTGCGCCACCCAGTGCAGCGCTTCGTGGCCCCGCAGGGAGCTCCACCGAAGGCCCCAGTGGCTGTGATCACATGCGTTCGCGCCACCCAGTACAGCGTTTCGTGGCCCCACAGGGGGTTCAACCGAAGGCCCCAGTAGCTGTGATCACACGCGTCCGCGCCACCCAGTGCAGCTGTTTGTGGCCCCAAAGGGAGCTCCACCGAAGGCCCCAGTTGCCGTGATCACATGCGTCCGCGCCGCCCAGTGCAGCGTTTCGTTGCCCCAGCGGTTGTGATCACATGCGTCCGCGCCACCCAGTCAACGTTTCGTGGCCCCAAGGGGCACTCCACCGAAGGCTTTGGCGGCGGTGTCCACATAGCCCCCACCCCGTCCATGCTGGCATACCCTCACACGTCTCTCGGCCCCATGAGGAGCTCCCCCTCCTTCGTCCCACCTGCCTTGCGGTATTCAGAATTGCATATGTTTGGGTCCTTCGCCAGGATCATTCTTTCTCGGTCAGCTCGTGCCAGACGTGGACGTTGAACAGCATTGTGGAGTTCGTGCGGGCCTCGGTGTAGAGAACATGGTTATTTATGGGTAACTCCTTCCTTGGGTACACCTCCTTTCTTAAATGTCATCTGGATGCAATTCGTCTTGCTGTTCTCTTTTTGTTATCTGGCCGCGTTGTTCCCTACCTAGGCTCTGCCTAGAAGGGTTCTTACTCTCTTTGCTTAAAGGGCCGGGCAATGGAAACCGCCCCGGGCGGTTCCCCCAGTCCCCGCCCCGCGGTTCCCCCAGTCCCCTGGGAGCTTTAGCCTTAGCCTTAGCTTTAGCTTTAGCTTTAGCTTTAGCTTAGCTTTAGCTTAGTGTTATCTTAACTTTGGCTTAGCTTTAGCTTAGCTTTAGCTTAGCTTCAGCTTAGTGTTAGCTTAGCTTTAGCTTAATGTTAGCTTAGCTTTAGCTTAGCTTTAGCTTAGCTTTAGCTTAGCTTCAGCTTAGCTTTATCTTAGCTTTAGCTTAGTGTTAGCTTAGCTTTAGCTTAGCTTTAGCTTAGCTTTAGCTTAGCTTTAGCTTAGCTTTAGCTTAGCTTAGCTTAGCTAGCTTAGCTTTAGCTTAGTTTAGCTTAGCTTTAGCTTAGCTTTAGCTTAGCTTTAGCTTAGCTTTAGCTTAGCTTAGCTTTAGCTTAGCTTTAGCTTAGCTTTAGCTTAGCTTTAGCTTAGCTTTAGCTTAGCTTTAGCTTAGCTTTAGCTTAGCTTTAGCTTAGCTTTAGCTTAGCTTTAGCTTAGCTTTAGCTTAGCTTAGCTTAGCTTTAGCTTAGCTTTAGCTTAGCTTTAGCTTAGCTTTAGCTTAGCTTTAGCTTAGCTTTAGCTTTAGCTTAGCTGTTAGCTTAGCTTTAGCTTAGCTTTAGCTTAGCTTTAGCTTAGCTTAGCTTTCTTAGCTTAGCTTAGCTTTAGCTTAGCTTTAGCTTAGCTTTAGCTTAGCTTCAGCTTAGTGTTAGCTTAGCTTTAGCTTAGTGTTAGCTTAGCTTTAGCTTAGCTTTAGCTTAGCTTTAGCTTAGCTTCAGCTTAGCTTTAGCTTAGCTTGAGCTTAGCTTTAGCTTAGCTTTCGCTTTAGCTTAGCTTTACTGTTACTACTAATGCTGCTTTCCTAGGGGCTCCAACTCCTAGGTAGGGTCGCACTGGGATACTTTGAGTCAAGGTAATGGTGGTGGTCAACGCTTTCTGGTTTTGCACGATCTGGATTGGTTCTGGTAGGAGGTCAATGCTGACGTTCTTTCTGCCCTGCAGATCATGACTTGGGTCTTCTTTGCGATGAGCCTTATGCCACGTGCCATTGTGCGCTTCGCGACGATGTGCAAAAGCTTATGGGCGGTTGCATGAGCGTCTTCAGGCTTAGTGTTCGCGCATGCTGTCAGGTCGTCGACGAAGGACGCGTCGGTGAGCATCCTTCCGCCGTCGTGCTCGCTTGGGGCGTCTCTGCCCTGTGCAGAGCAGGGCGTGCCGTCCTGGGGTCCGGGATTTCGTACGCCATTCCTTCGTGAATGATGTCCTGAGCCATTGCCGCGGTGACCTGCGCGAAGGTGCAGTTGAAGGTTAGGTCGGGCGCCGGGGCTCCAGGTCTTGTGCCCGTCCTTGCTGGGCTATTGGCTTTGATCCTCGGGTAGTTGCCCTTATGCCCGTGTGTGTGCGTCCCTCATGATTGCTCACAGGTGCTCGTCGTTATCGATGTAGTCGATGGCAGGTAATCTTCCCGTAGCCTCCTCGAATGTTGGGAGAAGTCGGGATATCTATGGTGTCCATGAGGTCGATGATATCCCCTGGGGATGTGTTGGTCATGTAAGCGAACTTGAGTACGACTTGGTAGAAGACGTCCTTCAGGCCCAGGAACAAGCAGGAAAGCTGTGCGCCATTCCTTGGTCTGGTTGAGGTACGTAAGCGTGGTGTGGGTGACGAAGTCGGTGCTGTGGGTTGGTCTAGCTCCTGTCTGTCAACTTCTCATCATGTCCGGCGTTACCGCTTGGTGTCTCGTAGAAATTTGTGGTGGTGCTTTGCCATGACGTTGTTGAGGAGGATCGATCTTCGTGCCGCTAGGTCGGGCTTCGTGCTGTCGGCCTTTGCAGAGGATGCCTGCCATCCTCCTTTGTGAGATAGTGGCTCGACTGTGGCGAGCTGTGCTTTGGTGATGAGAGGGTGGAAGGGTCTGGTCATCTCCTCTGGCTCGATGGCTGCTTTGTCGTCTGTTATGTCATCTGGTCCTCCTTGTCTTCCCTTCTTGGCTGTGGTCATGAGTTCTTTCCACTCGTTTCTCGTGGTGTCGTTCTCGATCTGCGTGTCCATGATGGTCCTGAGGATGATCGCGTCCTTGGTGTTCTTGTCGTGCCGAACGCATATTTCCTGCGGCGTCTCGATGAGGGAGTGCTCGGCGATGGCGACGTGGTCCAGTTCGGTTTCGGCTTGCTGGCCCATCTTCCCGATTGGTTTTCCATCCTTATCCTGTGTGTATTGGTGTTCTGGTGCTATCCTCGGCCGCCTGCCTCCGAGAGTTAGCAGTCTCTCGAGTGCGGGCCATTCCCTGTTGGAGTCCTTCTCGGAGATGCCGTCGACGATCTGCTGGGCGTGGTAGCCCAGGGGTACAGTGCGGTCCTCGATGGCATTCGCGAGCTGATTGCTGGAGTCGCTGAGGAATGCCGCCGCCGCGACTGCCATCTCGTAGTGGTCGATCTGGTAATAGATGGGTTGGGTGGCACTGGATATCATCTGGGTGAAAGCCTCGTGTCGCTGCAGAGCTGCTGTCGCTGTGATGATCGGCTCGTGCAACTGGTACGCAAATTTGGTGAACTATGTCCTGTCGTTGGTCGGGTTCCCTTCATGCCTTAGGGTGCGGAGAGGCCTCTGGCACGCTCTCTTTACTCTGATCAGTGTGAACCTTGGTGCTGTTATGTACGGCTTGTTCAGTCCGATGCAGGTCTGCTTGAACGCCTTTTGGGATGCGTTCTCGACTTGTTGCGTCAGCTCGTGGGCGTGCGTGTTGAGGTCGGTGCCACACGGGTGGTTCTAGATGTTCTTGAGGTCGTTTTTGAAGATGTCGATATGTTGCTCGTCCTTGAGCTTGTGTGGGTCAAGAGCCGCCTTTTCCCTCGCCATGCTGACGTACTTTTGCTCGAACATGACCAGTAGGTGGTCTTCGTCCTCCTGGTGCATATTGATGGTGTCGACCGTTATTCCCCAATCAGTGCTTGCCTCTGTAGGGGGCCTAGCGGATTCATATGGTTAGGTGAGGTGTGCCACCGACTTCCGAGGCCCGCCCGGGTGCCTGGGTGCCGGGGTGCCCGGGTGCGCAGGTGCCCGGTAGGCCTATAGGCCTATAGGCCTACAGCCGTATAGCCCCATAGTTCTATAGTCTATAGCCGTATAGCCCTATAGCCTTATAGCCGTAAAGCCCCAGAGCCCTATAGCCCAATAGCCCCAGAGCCCTATAGCCCTATAGCCCTATAGCCCTATAGCCTTATAGCCCTATAGCCCTATAGCCCTGTAGCCCTATAGCTCTATAGCCCTATAGCCCTATAGCCCTATAGCCCTATAGCCCTATAGTTCAATAGCCTTATAGCCCTATAGCCCTATCACCCTATTGCCCAATCGCCCAATCGCCCTATAGCCCTATAACCCTATAGCCCTATAGCCATATAGCCTTATAGCCTGATGGCCCCATGGCCCTATAGCCCTATAGCCCTATAGCCCTACAGCCATATAGTTCCATATGCCTATAGCCCTATAGCCCTATAGTCCTATAGCCCTATATACCTAAATCCCTATGGTCCTATAGCCCTATAGCCTCATAACCCGAAACATATCATGATTGGGTTTTCCTCCATATCATGGAGTCCGTGACTGTCGGCATCTTGTAGGTTGCTACCGCTATGTAGTTTATGCTCTCGGCTTGCCCTTGCTTCTTGTAGGTGGAGCTGGGTCCCTTCGTGCGTACTGCTGTGTTGACCGCCGTCATGTCGTGCTTTCGGAGTTACGCGTGGAGGAGCCTGCCTCCTCTGTTCTCGGGCATGGGATCGCCCTCGTCGCCGATGGAGTCCGAGATGTCATCGCCTTTGGTACCGTTCGCGTCGATGAGCAGTAGGTCGATCTTTGTATCTTTCGGTGTCCGCCGAGAGAGATGTCCAGAATTACTCTGCCTTCTCGTCGCTGCTGTCGTTGAGGGGTGTGTATCCCACTGCTACTGTAGTGGTCATAATGGGGGCCTCCATTCTCGTGATGAGCTGTCTTAGTTCTTGTCGTGGTATCTTGCTGTGGTCTTGGCGTATGTACATCTTTCTGTCACCGTCCTCGTAGTAGGGCATGTCCGTGCTGATGAGCAAAGGGCACACAATATGGTGGTTGGCCTGCCCTCCTGACAGGATCCAAAGCCCGTTGGTTGGTCTGGATCAACTTGGCAGCCTCGTCTCTTGCATGTCGATGAGGTGTACGTTCATCTGCTTGAGCTGTACTCGGATGGCTGCGATTCTGGTGGGCTTTCTTTTCTGCTGTCGTCTTTTGCGGTCGGGGTCTTTGAAGCTCTTGACGATGAAGGTCATCGCTTTCTGGTGGATCGGTATATTCTTCTGGCTCCGCGTGTGCTGTTGGGGGTGGCCGCTCAAACCCGCCTTCGATCATGGTCGGGTATGCTGCTTGGATCTTTGGGTCTGCTTGCTGTAGCCATTCCCATAGTCTTTCCCTGCTGGCGTGGAAGTCCTTCGTCCATTGTAGTTGCTGGCTTGGGTCGTCCCTCTTGGCTTGTATCTTGGCCAGTGAGTCCGCTAGCTCGTTCCAAGGATGTCCCTGGTGGGTGTAGACGTGGTCGGTGTGCAAGTCTGTTTTGGTCTTGGCAAGGTCGTGTATAAGTCGTGCGAGTACTGTCAGACTGCACTGTCAGACTCTTCTAGTTGCTGGATGTGTATCTCCCCTGCGAGTCCTGTAGCCACCTTGGAGTTGGTGTGGGCTGAGACGTTAGGTCGGTCGTTGATGTCAGTTGTGGCGCAGATCCATGCGTATGCCCATATGAGTGCTGCTAGTTCCGATGTGGTGTAGTTGTATGGTCCGGAGTCCTCCTCGTTGGTTGCATCGTCGGTCTTCGAAACCATGGTGCCTTGGTACGTAAAGCCGTCTTTGTCCTCTGCGACTATGGCGACTGTCCGTGCGTCTTTGGTTGAATCCGTTTGGTGCGTGCCGTTAGTGTAGAGATGCCATCGATTGATGTCATGCGTCTCTCTTTGTGGGCAGAAGTCCAGTGCTAACTTCGCTGCTAGATGGAAGTGCTCCGGCTCTTCTGTGTCGTTGGATTGTGTCAAGAGTGTGGGTAGGGATGCGCGTCGTCGAAAAGTGACGGGTGGTTCGCTGGGAGTGAATGGCGTCTTTATTGTAGCTTGGTGCTGGATGTCCCCGTGTGGTGTTCTCTCCGATTCCTCCTTCCCTTTCATTTTTTGTGGGTGCCAGTTGGAGGTCGCGTCCTCGCACGCAGCCTCGCGCTCCCTCGTGCGGGTCTCCTTTGGGTCTGTGGTTGGGCTGAGCTCATGTGTCTCCTTGCGTTCACCTAGTGTGTTGCTCGTTCTATGGCTGCTGGGCTCAGTCGGTGTACTTCTGCAGTCGCATCGGCTGTGGTGCCTGACACCGTGAGAGCATGGTCGGACTTGCTACGAGTGTTCACCACGCTGCTGTCGCCATCCATGTCCTCTCTAGTCGAAAAAGAGGCCCTGCTCGGCGCGTGCATTCCGAATGTTGCCATAGCTAGTGTCGGCCGCTGAATTCTGGGCTCCTCAAGGGTGCTAGTGGGAGCGTTTGTAGTCGGGTGAGGCTAGGCTGTCTCATGTAGATCGCGGGCGGGTGCAGGCTCTGTGCCCCCGCTCCCCCCGTTGGTGCTTCGTGTTTGACCTCCCTCCCAGGTCGGAGTCGACGTCGCCGTCTCCAAGGGGGATAGGTTTGCTCGTGTGGTCGTCGTCTGTCGGGAACGTCGAAGCGTGGCCTCCTCCTCGCCCTTTCTGCTTTGGTGCTGCTCGCCCTGGGTCTTGCCGTCGTCTTGTCCCCACCGCGTGGCCTGGGGCCTTGTGACTTGGATCTTCTGGTGTGCCCATGTATTGGCTTGCTGCATGTTCAGGCTTCCTCGGCTCGCTTCGTGCTGGCCGGACTAGCGGTCCCGCCCCCCGTACTGATGCTGTCGGGGTGAGGTCGCCGATGTGAGTCCTCGTGTCCTCCTGTTTTCTCTCAGGCGTGTCGATCCTGAAGTGCCACTGGGTATGTGGATTCTCGTGGAGAGGCGAGGGGCTCCCCGTTCCCCGTGCCCGTTGGCACCGTGGGCGAGCATACCTTCGTGTGTGACCTTGATCTCTCCTTTGGAGTCGGTTGCTCCGCTGGGATCGACCCCCGCGATCTGCTGGTCCATCGGCGGTCGGAGCGGCTTGGGTACGGTGTCGGAGTCGATTGGAAGACTTGGGGTGGCTTTGGCGTGTCGTCCAAGTGGCTACCACGTCGTCCATTGGGGTGGGTGCCGCTGTGCAGTCTTGGTCGTCTTTCCTGGGTGTCTCTGTAGCCGCGGAGTCGTTCTGTTTTCGGTCGGTGTACGTGTCGTAGAGGATCTCGGCTTCCTCAAGTGGTCGTGAGCTCCTGCTCTCTCCTCAGTGCCGCCTGGTACTCGTTGTGGTTGTTGTTGGCCTTGATGGTCGCCCTCTGGATGTTCTCCTCCTTTCTGGCGACCCTTTGCTTCCATCCTGTCCAGTACCCTCTGACTTCGTTGATCTCAAGCTTGGCCGCTGCCAGCGCCTGTTGGTCGTGGTGTGCTTGGTGCTCCGCAAGCTCCTGTAGGCGGGTCGTGTCGTCGTTCTTCTTCGCGATCATCTCGTACGCACGTTCTTCGCAGGCTCTATGTCCGTGTAGTAGCTTTTGTGCTTGATCTTGTGCCCCCATGAGCGCTTGCTTTTGCCTCTGGACCTCCACGTGCTCGTGCATGTTGTCCTCCCTGGCGGCGTTGTACATGGGCTCTGGTGTTGATGGTCTGGGTCTAATCGAAGTTCTTGGCTCTCGATTCCTTCTGTTACGCTTCATTCTGCTTGTTGGCTTCGATGTGCCTCTGCTGGTGGATTTCCCTTTTGAGGTTGTCGAGCTCGTTCTTGTATTCGTTCTCCTTTCGCTTCGTTGGTGGTTATCCTTGTTCGTCTTCTCGTACCTGGCCTGGGCTGTTTGTAGCTACATCCAGAGGTCGGTGATGGTGTTCTCGTTCTTGTGATTCTTGGTCTCGTCGATGGCCGCATAATGTTATGCTATGTAGTCCCTTTGTCTTACTGCCACCTGTAGCTCGTGAGCCACGTTCTTGTCTTTCTGCTTTTCGTTGGACATGTGGTTGTTTGCTGCTCAAGCTCTGCCCTCGTCGCCTCTTCCCTCCTGCTCGCCTCGGTGTAGATGTTCGCGCTGTTCTCCTAACTCTTCTCCGCATGCTGAGTGGGTTTCTTGTTTTCCAAGAACACCCTCTCCTTCTCCTGCTCCTTCTCCGTCTCCCGCTTCCTGGTCCACATGCCATCGCAAAGCCATACAGACCATACCATACCATACCATACCATACCATACCATACCATACCATACCATACCATACCATACCACACCATATCATATCATACCATACCATACCATACCATACCATACCATAGCATACCATGCCATGCCATACCATACTATAGCATGCAACACCATACCATATATGTTTTCGAATGATACCATAAGATATCATGCACCAGCATATCATAGGATATCGTATGATTTCGTACCCATCCCACCCTGCACGCAGGCCCTGTCTGAGCGAGGACAGCATTCGGATACCATGTGATTTATCAGGTTACGTGCCCCTCCCACCCCTCCAGGGAGGCCCCGCCTGAGTGAGGGCAGTATTCGGATACCATGTGACTTATCAGGTTACGTGCCCCTCCCACACCTCAAGGGAGGCCCCGCATGAGCGAGGATAGTATTCGGATACCATGTGACGGTTACGTGCCCCTCCCACACCTCAAGGGAGGCCCCGCATGAGCGAGGATAGTATTCGGATAGGCTTGGCCCACAATCTTGATGATGCTCCTGCAGTCGAACTGTTGGCAGCGGTTGAGCGGAAGGTCAGCGCCATGGCCAACGACAACCAGACCGAGCTGGGGAACATCTTCCAGAGGCTCACTCTACTACTCCAGCCTCAGCCAGAGGCGGCGAGCCGCGTTGCATCCTCGAGCCCAGCGAGCAAGGCAGCGCCAGGAACCCCACCTGGAGGCGGGCTTGCAGGAGACGGCGCGGCCGAGTCGGCGGCCAAGGCCGCCCCAGCGGCCAAGGCTCCGCCGCAGCGACGCCGCGCAGCAGGCGAGCGAGGCGGAGATGGCCCCGAGGCCCGCTCCAGATCGCCCACCAGCCGTGAGGCAGGAGTGGCCGAAGGGTCTGCAGAGCCCAAGGCCAAGGCAGCCCCACCGTCTCGTGGGTAGCAGTTTCACGTTTATCACCATCAACACATCCTCGTGGAAGACGGCAACACTTTTTCTTGCCAGCGTGCCGAGGTCCACAGAGGTTGTGTTTCTCCAGGAGCATAGGCTCCGTGTAGCTCAGATTCCAGAAGTTCAGAACACTCTCAGTCTCCAAGGGTGGGCTAGCTACTGGAATCCCTGCCTGGTCACCTCTGAGAATCGAAATTCGGGGGGGGTGGCCATCTTAGTTCGTAGGCATTTAGACTCTTGGCAATCTTCCGTCTCTAGTAGTGTCCTGGCTCCTGGGAGGATAGTGCACGCATACCTGAGAACTCGGAGTTTTGGGATTGTCAGTTTATACAGTAACTATTGGGTGGACTCTATTGGGCCTGGTAGGGCCAACATGGTTCTGTCCAAGATCTTGGGGTCTCATATCCTGGGCTCTGGAGTTCCCTTCGTCGCGGGTGGTGATTTCAACGTAAACCCTGAGACGCAACATGAGCACATGAGGCCCCACAAATACCTAGGAGAGATTTACGCACCTGAGTCCGCGACATGCATCATCGGGGACAACAGGACCGTCATAGATTATTTTATCGTGTGCCGTCAACTCGCCCTCAGCTTCGAGAGGATAGCAGTAGACGAGGATGCGATGATACCGCCGCACAAGCCAGTCACGATGTCCTTGAGCAGCGCTACCGAGGACATATTGGTTCAAAGGATTGTTAAATACCAGAAGGTGCCAGCTGAGGTCCCCACAGGCCCCTCGAAGCCCCCGCCCGACTACGGTGATTTGGTTGACGAGATTCAGGCCCTGCTCGAGGATTTTCGCCACCCTTCAGGAAAAGGTTTTAGAGTGCCAGCAGGAGACGGCGAGAAGGCGATCCTGCAGGCAGCTCTGGATCGCATCTACCCCGCCTGGACTGACAGGACTTGGGGTGAGCTTAAAGACAAGTTTCAAGTACCCACCGCCATCGGCTTGGAAGGAGGTCGGCCTCTGCAGTTTGAGACGGTCCGCCTCTCAGAACTTCTTCTCACCTCCAGGAACCCTTTACCCAGCGAAAGCAGATGCATTGCGTGGATGCTTCGCCGAATCAAGGAGTTAAAAAGTCTTATTCAGAGAGGACCTTCCAAGCAGTTTCAGGACCTTGCGAATCACACTCGCCAGCTCCCGTCGAGAGGAGGCCCGTTCAGGACCCTTTGGAGGAGTCATTGCGAGTTCTGGGACCACTTCTGCGCGGAGCTCGGCACCCTTGCTCTCGCTCCAGGCAAGCAGGACACCTTCGTCCAGGCTGTCGAGTGCTGGGCGCCTATTCTTGGTGAATTGTTTGACAGTTATGTTAAGAAGGAGAGGAAGGAGGCGACGGCAAGGTGGGAAAATTGGTGTGAGGAGGCTTTAGCTGGAGGAGCGAAACGAGGACATAGCAGTACCAAGGTTTCTGGAGGAGGAGACGAGGATACTGTCAAACATCCTGATGGGGCCCGCTCTTCAGCTTTTGGCCTACGGTTTCAAGAGCAACATGATATTTGGAGCAGGGCTTGGGGGGTTCACGAGCCCCGAGTTCAGCTGCAGGATCCCCTGGGCACCAACTACTGGATTCCCCCAGGCCCCTCCAGAGATCAATTACGGAAGATTTCGTCAAAGTTCAAGATGTTCACCACCGCTGTGGACGGGTACCACCCCAAGCACTTCTCCCAGCTCTCAGAAGGAGCCCTAGAGGTCATGGAAGGCATCGTTAACACCATGAACGTTCTAGGAAGCAGCCCTTCGATGCTGAAAGAGTTGATAGTTGCACTATTCCGCAAGGCGACTGGAGGTCGAAGGCCCATCGGGTTTTTCAAGAGCTTCAGCCGCATATACTCTAGGAGCCTATCTCACCACTGCCGCGAATGGGAACGAATCTCGGCCAAGTCGAAACATTTCAACATGGCCCCACACAGACACACTACGGATTCCGTCTGGAGGGCGGTGGTGAGAGGCGACATTGCAGATCATTCAGGCAAGTTTGTAGCAACCCTCCTGGCAGATTTGAAGCAGTGCTACGAGCACATCGGCCATCGCACAATGCTCAGCGAGGGCATGAGGTGTGATTTCCCTTTGTTCGCGCTGAAGGCGGCGCTCGATTCTTACAGGTGGCCACGGAGGCTACTCATGGACAACGCAGTTGGCGAGCCCCTCTACCCCACCAGAGGGATTGCAGCGGGCTCCTCCACGGCCACTTTCGAAGTCAAAGGATATATGATTCCGACGATCCGCGACACGACGATCAACGATGGCACGTCTCTCTCGATGCACGTCGACGACTTGGCGTTCGACTCGATAGGATGCACTGTCGAAGCGTGCTTGAATGGCTTGGCGGATCTTGCAGCTAGGATATTTCATAAGTTTACGTATACCCTCGAGCTCCCCATCCATATGAAGAAGCTTAACTTCACGGCTAACAACTTCGAGGTCTTGAAGCAAGCTCCTGGGGCTCTTGGGGAATATTCCGGGTCCATCAAGAATTCCATTACCAATCTGGGGGTGGACTATAACGTGGGGAAGATCAGGGCTGCCAAAGGATGCAGATCGAAAAAGATGTCCAGGTGGAAGGAGAACATGAAGCGTCTCCCCAAAATCTGTCGACTTCGGGATCGTAAACAAGGCAAGCCCAAAAAGGTCAAAATATACACCTGCGGAGTCAAGCCCTCCATATGCTATGGGGAAGAAGTCTCAGGACATTCACCTCAGGAAATAAAAAAGTTAAGAGTTCAGACTGCACGGCTTCTCGGCATTTGGTCGCCTGGGTGTGACATCAACATTTGTTGGCTCATGAAGCCAGAGTCCGACCCCATCTCCCACGCCAGTGCGACCTTCAAGCGGTATTGCAGGGAGTGGTGGATGACCACAGACAGCCAGATTAAGGCGCCAGATGCTCTCAGCCCGAAGGAGCTTCGCCAGAGCTGCGAGTTCTCCCAGAGGTTCTTTGATCAAGTACCTCGGGGTAAGAGTTGGGCCTACAAGGTTAGGAGCCCTCTCACGGACTCCCTTTTCTGGACGGAGCAGGCAGGCTGGTATTTCAAAGGCCCCACGACGGTCAAGACCAGCAATGAGCTCGAGCTCAAGATCACGGAGTCCTCACCAGCTCTCATACAGAAGCTGTTCACGGCAGACCTCAGGCAGAAGTTTTTGGAAAGCTCGGTGTGCAAAAAACTATGTGATTCCGAGGTCCCCGACGATGACATCCACCCCAGGGCCAACGAGATCAGAAATCGAGGTTTGTGGGGTTTCCCTTTCAGCAAGGTCTGGAACAGCAGCAAGTGGAGCTACGATTCAAAGAGGCGCTTGAGAGATTTAATATGCAGCACAACTCCCACCAGCCATCTTCTTTGGAAGCGAGGTTTCAAGGTGGAGCCGACCTGCCCGTACTGCGGCCTGTGCGACACTGTCTTCCATAGGCTATGGCGCTGTCCCCATGGGGACTCAGCAAGAGGAAATGTCGACCCTGTCATTGTTGATGCGGCCCGAAGTTCTGCGGGTAAAGACCCCCTTTACACCCGGCTGTGGATCCCCGTGCCCGAAATCAAGACATTTCCTCCTGATGATGATATAGTTGAGTATTGCGACAGGGTCGGCGAAATTGACGAGTTCGATTTCGCGTGCCCTACCGAGATCTTCATCGATGGCAGTTGTCTGGAACCCACGAACCCTCTTCTGGCCCGAGCGGGCTGGACGGCAGTTGAAATCACAGCTGGAGGCGACCTGAAACGTGCGGTCCGAGGTCCCCTTCCCAGGAAGTACCCTCAAAACGCTGCCTGGGCAGAACATCATGGGCTCCTCCAGGGACTACGCCACCTGTGGCAAGATCCTGCAAGATTCGATGAAGAGGCAGATATTTTTGCAGACTGTCAGGCCCTGCTCACTGGATGTGCCTTTTCGTTCAGAGCCCTGGACGGCACCTCCCAGCAGGCAGGCCACTGGCGAGCCATTCGGAGATTGGATAAGCAGTTTACCATACATAAAGTCAAGGCACACCAGACTCTCCAGCGAGGAGATCGAGAATGGGCAGATCAACTACGAGTAATAGGGAATGCCTGGGCCGATGTCATGTGTCGTGAGGCCGCCCGTGAATATGCCTCCCCCCAGGATGCCGAGGCCTGTAAAGAATCCCTAGATGGTTGGTTTGCTGTGTTTAAAGCTGCGGTGTCGATTTTAGAACTCTGGCCTTCAGCTAGGGAAATGCACGGCACCCTGGAACGAGAATCGAAGAGTTTAAGGCCACCCCCCCGAAACCATAGGCAGCACAACGTTTTGTGGAATGGCCGATTATGGCAGTGCCTCTCGTGCGCTAAGAGCTTCAGGTCTCCCCCGACGCGCGCGAATCGGTGTGCTGCACTCCCTCCCACCTTTGGGGCCCCGGTGAGGGGATGCAACCTTCCCACCCCAGGACGCAGGATGTGGGCGTGCAAGGTTGTTTCTTCAGGCATTCCAGTCCTGTACTGCTCGAGGTGCGGGTCGTACTGCACCCGCACTCCCAAGCATCTCCTAGGACCCTGCGCTAAGATCAAGAAAGCTCAGGTTCGCTGTTTTCGCCGAGGCACGTTGCCTTGGCCCAAAGGCACCCGTCTTTCCCGCCCATGGAGAGTCCTCCACGGAGCTGCCCAGTGGTGGAGGGACCTGGGTGGGGAGTTGGGCGGAGATTGGGATCTTTCAGCAGCTGCGCAGCCCGCAGCCGATTCTGTCGAGTCAGTCCGTCCTGCCGTCGCCGCGCCGTCCCGTGCGAGCGACTTCGAGGAGGAGGAGGAGGCGTCGAGGTTTCTTTTCGGGCCCCAGGCCGACGGCGCCACCTCCCTCCGCGGAGCGAGGGCCTCCCTGGCCCATACAGGGGCCAGGGGCCCCCCGCCTTTGGTTCCAGGGCAGGTCTCGGACGACTCTGACTAATCTTTCTCCCGAGGTCAGGCGAGCCTGGATTTGGCTGACCTCTTTATGCCCATGAATGAATGAATGAATAGTATTCGGATACCTTTTGATTTATCAGGTTACGTGCCCCTCGCACCCATCCAGGGAGGCCCCGCCTGAGCGAGGACAGTCTTCGGATACCATGTGATTTATCAGGTACGTGACCCTCCCACCCGTTTACGGAGGCCCCGCCTGAGCGAGGGCAGTATTCGGATACCATTTGATTTATCAGGTTGCGTGCTCCTCGCACCCGTCCAGGTTTCGTGCCCCCCCGTGTCTCCAAAGATCCTTCCCCTGAGCGACGAGGGTGTTCAGATACCGTGCTGCCTCCTAGGTTTCGTGCCCCATCCACCCGTCCAGTGGAGGCCCCGCCTCAGCAGCCTAATGTGGGGAACTCTGGTAGCATAATTTGTGTAGGTGTTGATCCTTTGCTTGAGGTGCAGCTCCTTTCTCTCGTACTCATCCTTGACAGCTTGGATCTTGCCGTCTCTGCTTGCCTGCAGGTCTTTTACAGTCTGGAGTAGCTTCTGCCGTTGACATGTTAGTGTGTTTATGTCTTTGCGGTGCTTGGCTCTGGCGTCTCTGCTGGCTGTGTCGCTCTCGTACGTGCTGTAGATGCTGGCCCTTTCTTGCTTTTAGGTCCTCGATTTTGTGGGCCTTGTCGAGCGTGTTTCTTTATTGCTTGGGGCATGGCGGGCGTCATGGCCCCCGCTCCCCCCTCCCCTCCCCCCCCTCCCCCCCTCTATGATCTAACGCCCCCCCCCTCTTTAGTGCGTTCCGGGTACCGCCGCCGTGCGCATCGGGATTTGCATAGGTGTCCGCATCTGAATTTGCATGGAGTTTGGTTCGTATTGGGAATCTCATGGGGATCCGCATAGGGATGCGCATGCGCATCCGCATAGGGATCCGCATAGGGATCCGCATAGGGATCCCCGTAAGGATCCGCATAGAGATTCGCATAAGGGTTCGCATGGCAATGCGCATGGGCATCCGCATAGGCATCCGCATCGGGATCCGCATCGGGATCCGCATAAGCATCCGCATAGGGATCCGCGCAGGGGTCCGCATAGGGATCCGCCTAGGCATAGGGATTCGCATAGGGACCCGTGCTGGGATCCGCGTAAGGGTCCGACATTCTGATTTTGTGTTCCCGGTGAAAGCTCTTCCTCCTCCTCCTCCCTGCCCCCCTCTTCCTCCTTATCCTCCTCCTCCTCTTCTGGCCGCCCCGACGATCTTCTGGCATTTGGTCCCGTCAGGACCCCATAGGGTCCCAGGAGTGCACGCAGGCTTTGTGGTGTGCATAGGAATTGTGGTGCACACAGATGGTGCTGAGCTGTTCGTGGCTCGTGGCTCCTGGACGTGGCTTGTGCGCGCAGGCGCTGCGGTGCACGCGGAAGCGCTACCATTTTACCTATCCCCCCTCGTCGTCGTCGTCATCGTCGTCGTAGTGGTGGTGGTGGTGGTGGTCGTCGTCGTCGTCGTCGTTGTCGCTCGTCGCTCGTCGCTCATCGCTCGTCGCTCATCGTCGTCGTGCGCGCGGGCGCGGCTGTGGTGCCGGAGTGACACGGTGGGGGGTGCGTTAGTCCCCCCCCGCCCCCCCCTCCCCCATGACGCCCGCCATCGCCGAAAATAAAGAATCGCGCGCGTCTTGCTCCTCCTTCTGCAGCGTCTTGCTGAGAGTCTCATATCGGTCAGGCGCTTGGTCGCAGGTCGAACCTGGGGATGGTCCCATATGTCCGCTGTGTCGTCGCCCTGGATAGGGGATGGTGTCTCTCCTTGTCCTGGCGTGTGGCTTCGGGTCCTCGTGCTCGTTGTCGGCGTCCGAATTGTCTGTCCCCGATGATGCCGTCTGTTATCTGTGTGTATCCGTCCAGCTTCCGGTTGATCGTGATGTACGCGTTGAGGTTGACGAGGTGCTCGCGAGCGTTGTTTCTCGCCTTCTTGATGGTCCTCCTGTACTCGTCGAGGTCCTTGATCTGCTCCACGACGGGGTAGCTGTTCTTGAACATGGCCTTGGTGAGGGCGATCATGCTAAGTGAGTCCTATGTGGGGAGCTGTGCGTAACTGTTTTTCTAAGGACGACGAGGGCTTAGGACCGTATCATCTGCAGCTTGCGCACACATGTGGCGCTAGAGGTGGTCTTCCCAGAGCTCATGTTTGATAGCGTCCATGTTCCTCATCGGGATGACGTCGGTGATGATGCTGCCGACGACGGCGTCGTGGTCCGTGGAGGTCTTCTCGTTGTCGCCCTCATGGTCTTCCTCCTTCCCTTCGGCGCACAGCTTGGTGATCCTTTTCTTCTCCTGCAGGTTGTTGTTTGGGTCGTTTGTCCAGTTCCACTAGGTGTTGACCTTCTTCACCTGGCAAGTCTTGCACCAACGGCTGGTTTGGGTCGTGCTGGTGGTCTGGGTGATGGCTGTAGTCGCGGTTGCCATTTGGGTGCTGCCTTGGGTGTTGGCTTCGGCGCCATGGTGGCTGCTTGAAGTCGGGGTGGCTGCTGAGCGCTGTGGTGAGCGCTGAGTAAGTCCTGCGCCCTGGCGATGCGCAGCAGGTCTCGCGGGTCGGCACGCGCGCGGCGGAGGCGCCTGTGCCAAGCTGGGCTGCGAGAATGCGTGGTGGATGTAGGCGTGGCCTCTCGCCGGGGAGCGAGAGCAACAATTGCCGAAGCTCACGTTCAGAATATCGCGGGCCGCGCGCCGCGCTTGACCGACGTCGCGAAGCCTTAGGGCCTGTCCATCGGGGGCCCGCGGGTTTGGGCGCACGCGGCTGCTTCTTCTGTATCAGGCCCGTGTCCGTCGACGGACGTGCCCGCTCAGAGGATGTCGTTCAGGTGGTTGCCGAACTCGCTGAACTCCTCACCACCCGGAGCTTCGCTGTCGGCGCGAACCAGACCCTGCGCCTCGCCTGCTGCTTCGCGCCGCCGCCCGCTGCGGCTGCCGCCGTTTCTCGCACGCTGGACCTGCAGGCTTCGCCACTGCTCGTGGCCGCTGCCTGTTCTAGCGATTCCCGCCCTGTAGCAGATGACATATAGGCTCCCAGCTTCGCGCCATTGCCCGCTGCCTCTGCTGCTGTTCGCACGTCCCTGCCTGTAGCTGACGCTGTCTGGACGCGCGTCTCCTCACGCGCGGGAAGGTCCCAGCTTGCTGATGACGTCTGTTCGCTCTCTAGGCTCTCCTGCTCGCTCTCGTGGGTGCGTTCCTCCTCGCTGTGCTTGGACTCTTCACCCGCGTAGTCGTCGCCCTCGCTGTCCTGGTCGCGGGCGTATTCGAGGAGGTCTTCCGGCATGCGCACGCTTCTTCGAAACGGGAGTTGCTGACCTTGTCTGATGCGTAGAGGGAGATCTTGTGAACGATTGCAGACGAGCTGGGGAGCACCGACACTCCCGTCTCCCGCTCCACGAACCGCATGTGTTGCTTCACCTTGTCGTAGATGCTGTCCGCGTCGGCGCGCTCGAAAGGGATGGGGATGTGGTCCGCGTGCGCACGCATACGGTTCGCCCAGGTCATCGCAGCCAGCAGTTGGGGGGACGGCTCCCCTCCGACAGTTGCAGCAACCGCGCTTGTAGCTGATGACGTCTGGGTGCCCAGCCGCTCGCCCGCTGCCACTGCCATCTCATCTCTCACGTAAGACTCCACGAGTGTAGCTGATGGCGTCTGAGGTCTGTTCTCCTGCTTCGCCTCCCTCTTCTGACAGGGTGGTGCTTCCCAGGGCGCGCCGGTGGCATTGGCTTGTTGGCCCTGTTTCCCGCTTGCGCACGCTCTGGTTCTGCATTCGCTTCTCGCGCGCTCTGGTTCTGGCTTGTGCCATCGCCCTCCCGCTTCCCTGTCTCTTCTAGCACTGGTGCTGGCGCCACATCTCGCACACGGGCGTCCGCGCCTGCAGCTGATGACGTCTGGACTCCCTTCCTGACGCCACTGCCCGCGGTCTCTTCTCGCTTTACATGTCCCAGTCTGTAGCTGATGATGTCTGTGCTTCCGTCTTCGCTCCACTGCCCGCTGCCTCTGCCGCCTCTTCCCGCATGCGTATGTCCCAGTCTGTAGTTGGTGGCATCTGAACTTCCGTCCTCGCTCCACTGCCCGCTGCCACTGCCTGTTCTTGCGCATATGCATGTCCCAGCCTGTAGCTGATGAAGTCTGGGCTCCTGTGCTCGCGCCATTGTCCACTGCTTCCAGCTCTTCTCGCAAGAGCGCTCCCCAACCTGTAGCTGATGGCGTCTGGACGCCCGCACTCGCACTGCTGCCTGCTGCTCCTGCCGTCTCCTGTGGCGCACGCGTGTCCCAGCTTGCAACTGATGACGTCTGGCCTCCTATCATCTCACCGTAGCTGACGGCGTCGGGCTCGTGCTTTGCCTCCCGTTTCTCGCAAGGTGACTTCGTCGTAGCCTCTGCACTGTAGCTGTCGGTGTCGGGCTGTTGCTTCGCCTCCCGCATCTCGCAGGGTGGCTTTTCCGTGGCCTCTGCACTGCAGCTGACGTCGTCGGGCTCTGGCTTCGCCTCCAGCTTCTCGCACGGTGTCTTCGCGGTAGCCTCTGCACTGTAGCTGACGACATTGGCCTCGTGCTTCGCCTCCCGCTTCTCGCAAGGTGGCTTCCCGTGGCCTCTGCACTGTTGACGGCGTCGGGCTCAAGCTTCGCCTCCAGCTTCTCACTATATGGCTTCGTCGTGCCCTCTGCCCTGTTGCTGACGGCATCGGGCTCGTGCTGCGCCTCTCGCTTCTCGCACGGTGGCTTCGTCGTGGCCTTTGCACCGTAGCTGACGTCGCCGGGCTCGTGCTTTACCTCCCGCTTCTCGCAGGGTGGCTTTTCCGTGGCCTCTGCACTGTAGCAGTCGGTGTCGGGCTGTTGCTTCGCCTCCCGCTTCTCGCAAGGTGGCTTTTCCGTTGGGCTGCACCAGTGCCTGCTGCCACTGCTCTCTGCATTCACTCCTCTTTCTTGCTGGAGATCGGCCCAATCTTCTTCAAGGCTATATCCGGCGTCTGGGATCCAGCGTTCCCAGGCGCTACATGCGGGGGTGAGAAGGTCGAAGACGGCCTGTGAAGGCCACCAGCCGCTGCCTCCTCATTGACCTGCGTTTAGCTTTGGACTGCATCACGCATTGTGCGGGGTGCCGCTGAGGGTCCCTCAGGGCACACATCTCATCCGTCACCAAGCAGCCATGCATTGGCGCGGCCGCCAATCGGGCCCCAGGGGGGAGGCTGTCAGGGCATGAAATGCCTCACCCCCCGAGGGGCGCCGAGCGGCTCGCGTGAGCCTGGCCTCCTGGGCGTCCGGATCGCAGGCGATCGCGCGAGGGATCAACCGACCGACCCCGACGCGACCCAGATCGGGCCCCCTCCCAGCAGAGGCCAGATGGGCTTCTCCTCCTCCTCCTGTTCTTTCTCCACGAGCCCCACCCGACCTCGACAGGATGCTACTCTCACGGTCATGAATGCTACACCACAAACCTTCTTTTACTCCTCCTCCCCGCTCTCCTCCGCCTCCTCTTCTTCCTCTTCCTCCGCTCTCCTCCGCCTCCTCTTCTTCCTCTTCCTCCTCTCTCCTCCTCTTCCTGCCTCCTCCTCTCTCCTCCTCCTCCTCCTCCTCCTCCTTTTCCTCCTCCTCCTCCTCCTCCTCCTCCTCCTCCTCCTCCCCCTCCTCCTCCCCCTCCTCCTCCTGCCTCCTCCCCCTCCTGCCCCTCTCCTTCCTCCTGCTGCTGCTCCTCCTCCTCCTCCTCCCTCTCCTCTCACGCCCGCCTGCCCCAGTGCCCTGCGCGAAGGCACCATGACCGAGGCCGAGACCGCAGAGCAGGCGAGGTCGGCCTGCATCAGGCGCCAGCCCGGGCCCCGCCTGTCTCACGGGTAGAGTCGGGGCTCAAGGGACGGGGTCAATGCAAGCGGGGGTCAGCCACGGCGCCGGATCTTGCAGGATCCTGCAGAGCCAGGGGTGCACTGCCCTGGGCTGGCGCGCAGGATCCTGCAGGATCCTGCAGGATTTTGCAGCGGCCTGCAAAGCCCGACTAACCCGGGTTTGCATTGACCCGGGTCAGTGCGTCCCTGAGGATAGATCGGGGGGGCCCCCAAACGGTGCGGTGGCCATTTCAGTGATCCGGGGCAGCGCTAGGTAGGGATGGGCTCAGTGGGGGATGCATCGACCCCCAACCGCCCACTCATTGCTGATAGTGGGTTGATAGCCCCCCCCGGCCAGGAACGTGCGGTTTCGCTGTCGGGGTCCTATCGCCGATCTATCAGCGATGCATCGCCGATTCCAGCTCAATGTTCCCCCATCTGAGCCAGTCTACCCCTATCGTTACCTAACATTCACCACACTGTGTGGTGAGTCAATGAAGATTCGCGGTGACTGCACGGACTTGGGACTCGGGCCGTTCTCCGAGGACGTCTCGGGCGATCGGGGCCGCCGAGGTCCCAGAGCCGTGCGGTGGCGGACTGTGCGGTGAGGTCGTTGGGCATTTCGAGGTCACCGCACGGTCTGTCACAGCACGTAGAAGCCAGGTCGCCCACACGGGCCCGAGCAGAATGGGCCGTTGGCTCGCGCCGATGCAGCAGGTCCGATGCATCGCCGTTGCGGCGCGATCCGTGGCCCGATTTTCTCGGTCCCGACGTCGCCGATGCATCTTCGATGCATCGGCGATACGGCGCGATCCTCCGACCCCATCTACAGTCACAGCGGATAGTAAGGATGAGCACCTTCCCAGGGTTATCCTTGCATCCTTGCCCCCTCGGCCCATCCTTGGCGACTTTTGCTGGCCAGCCCTGTTCGAAAAACGTCAGCATGGCCTTCCAAGACCCTTGCATCCTTACCGTGCATCCTTATCATGCGTTTTTGACAATACTTTGGCCCCATCTTGCCGGCCTCCATGGGAAGGGATGCCGTATTTTTTTGAGGGCCATCCTCGAGCTTGCTCATGGATCCTCAAGTACTGCTCTGGCTTGACGCACTGCCAGATGCGGCTGCTCCTTCGGGGTAACACGTTGTGGCCTCTGGCGTCTGTTAGTCTTGCCATGCCATGTCTTTCTCGGACAGCGTTGATTCAGAGTTATCCATATCCGAGCATTCAGTCGCAGGTAATATATCAATTGTCATTTGCGCATGTCATGGTGGATGCCGAGGACAGCTGCTAGCACGGATGGTTTTGGTCGATCCTTTTATGGTCGACGCTGTGCGCCTCTCGATATATTCTTCACGACAGTCTCGGAGGATACAACACATAATGGGTTTGGGCAGGAGGATGTGAGCTCGACGCAGCCTTGGTTGCAGAACAAATACGGAGGAGGACGAGGAGGGAGGATGAGGGAGGAATGAAGAGGGAGGAGGGGGAAGGATGAGAGAAGGCGGAGGAAGAGGAAAGGGGGGAAAGAGGATGAGACAGGAGGAAGGACAGAGAGGGGACGGGTGTGGGAGGAATGCGGGCATGACTTTTTTATGATGTGGGCTCCCAGAGGTCTGAAACCCTCCGCGGGGATCGTTTTTTCATCCCTATTTTTTTGGTTTGACGGTCCCGAGGCTCGGCAAGTGTCCCTGGAGGCTGGAAGTAGTGAACAACCTCCCGTCGTGTTTTTCACGACGCTTGGGGTGTCTGAGGAGGAGGACGAGAATGTGGAGGGGCAGACGCGGACGCGGTATGGAGAGCCCCGAGCAGGTACTTGCGGCGGGCGAGAGAGGTGCGCGCAGAGCCCGAGTGCTCCCGGTTCGTGTATAGAGCCGGCCAGGACGCCGGCCTGCCTGCTAAGTCCTCTGGGAGGGGCAGGGCCAGGCAGGTCCTCGGAAGAGTATCCCCAGATCCCCTGGCGTCGTGAAAACAAATCTCGACGGAATGTTTTGCTGGTCTCCGGAAAGGGTCCAGACTTTGGGGGTCCACGTCATGGACGAATCACGAGGTCGGGGGCCTGGGGACGCAGAGGACCAGACAGGTCTGGGAAGAGGATCATTCGACCCACCCTTTCAGAGCGTTCCAGAGCGCTCCGGGTCGACCGCGGCGTCTGGCAAGTCCTCCAGGCCCGCCAGTTCTCGGAAATGCGGAGTTGTCTCGGCCCAGTTCCGCCTTCTCCTTGCTGCCGTCTTTGAGGAAGGGTAAGAAGGTCGAGGTTCGAGGAGCGGGGGTCCGAGTTTGATGTGTGTTTTTTCAACCAACCATCCTGTGGTGTTGGGTCTTCGTTTTGAATCCGCAGCGCCGCGCTCCACTCCTCCCGTTGCCCCCTCCTCCTGTTCCCCCTCCTCCCTCCTCTCCTGTGTGCTTCTGCTCTCTGCATGTCAGCCAGTTCGGTAACCCTCACACGCTTCTTCGCCCCACAGGGAGCGCCATCGAAGGCCCCAGTGGCGACCTTCGCATGTGTCCGCCCCACCCAGTACAGCGTTGCGTGGCCCCACACGGAGCTCCACTGGAGGCCCCAGTGGCGACGTTCGCACGCGTCCGCCCCATCCAGTACAGCGTTTCGTGGCCCCATAGGGAGCGCCATCGAAGGCCAGTCGCAGTGTCCTCATGCTTCCGCCCCACCCAGAATAGCGTTTCGTGGCCCCATAGGGGACTCAACCGAAGGCCCCAGTGGCGATGTTCGCATGCGTCCCCCCCCCCCCCCACCCCACGCAACAGCTTTTTGTGGCCCCATAGGGGGCTCCACCGACGACCCCAGTGGCGACGTTCGCATGCGTCTGCTCCACCCAGTAAAGCGTTTCGTGGCCCCATAGGGAGCTTCACCAGAGGCCCCAGTGGCGACGTTCGCATGCGTCCGCCCCGCCCAGTACAGCGTTTCGTGGCCCATAAGGAGCTCCACTGGAGGCGACGTTCACATGCGCCCGCCCCATACAGTAAAACGCTTCGTGGCCCCATAGGGAGGAGCTCCACCGAAGACCCCAGTGGCGACGTTCGCATGCGTCCACTCCACCCAGTAAAGCGTTTCGTGGCCCCATGGGGAGCTCCACCGAAGGCCCCAATGACGTTCGCATGCGTCTCCCCCACCTAGTACAGCGCTTTGTGGTCCCATAGGGAGCTCCACCGAAGGCTTAATGGTGACGTTCGCATGCGTCCGCCCCACAAAGTAAAACGTTTCGTGGCCCCGTAAGGAGCTCCACCGGAGGCCCCAGTGGCGATGTTCGCATGCGCCCTCCCCACCCATTTCGGCATACTCGTCACACTCGTGGCCTTGTAGGGGGCTCGACCGAAGGCCCCAATGGCGAGGTTTGCATGCGTCTCCCACGCTTATTTCGGCACACCTCTCACGCGTTTCGTGGCCCCATAGGGAGTTCCACCGGAGGTCCCAGTGGCGACGTTCGCATGCGTTCCCCCCGCGCATTTCGTTACACCCATCACACGCTTCGTGGCTACATAGGAGCTCCAGCGGAGGCCCCAGTGGCGACGATGGCATGGCGGCCCCGCCCCATTTTGGCACACCCCTCACACGTTTCGTGGCTCCATAGGGAGCTCCACCAAAAGCCCCAGTGGCGACGTTCGCATGCGTTTCCCCCTCATTTCGGCACATCACTTGCAAGCTTCGTGGCCCTAGCAGGAGATCCACCGAAGGCGATACCCACAATGGCGATAACTCACAACTGCACATGGTTGGGTCTTTCGCCAGAATAATTTGCTCGGCCGCCAGGATCTTTTGAGGGTGCAGGATGGAGAAGGAAGGGCATTCGGAGGAGGGACCAGCGGTTGCACCAACAGTGCTCAAGCAAGCTCTCCCGTCCCAGGTCCCTCCCTCAACCGTCCAAGCGAACATTCTTCTTCATTGTGGGGAAGGCCCCCTTGAAAGACGAGCGCTCCATTCGTGCACCGTTCAGGTGGACACCCTGTTTTGAAAAAGCAACCGCCCTGCACCATCCTTGTAAAATATATCGAAGACGCCTACGGCGGGCGAATCACCGCCGCCCCCTGCTTTTTGGAATTGCCCATGTGGCCGAGCGTTGTGGCAATAGCTCTGCCAAGGGGCACTCTTGGGGCCTCCTGGGAGCTTCCTGGGAGCCTCTGGGAGGCAGCTTGGGGCCGTCTTGGGGCCATCTTGGGCGTCTGGAGCGCTCTTGGGCTGTCTTGGAGGCCTCTTGGACCCTCCTGGGTGCTTTCTGGGGCCTTCTTGGCCCGTCTTGGGGCCCTGTGGCGAAGTCATGCGAGGCAGCCGAAGAACGTGTGGGAACGCCCGGGAAAGTTGAGAATTTGAGGCCCCGGCCCTGATCATATTTTAATCCCAAGGTCCTGAGTACAGAGAACAGAGGACACATGTGAGCCTGGAGAACACTCCACTTCGCGTCTCGCGGCATGGTGGCGGATAGGAAGTGTCCAGGTGCAGTCGCACAAAGTCCGAGCCAACATCAGGTGAGAGCCGCCCTCAACCAGTGCAGCTGTTGCACACTGAAGTGTGTCCGGGGCCATCAAATCCGGAGAGGCCAGACGACATCCTACTTTTGGCTAGGCGCCGCCTCCCACTGTGTGAATGTTAAGCAGTCTGTAACGGCACCCCCGTTTGGGCTCTTCAACTAGCGCAGACGACCCCTGCCTCGTCGCCGACGCAAGGAGTTAAGTAGTCTGTCGAGTGTTGATTCTGATTATGGACTTAACACAAGTTCCAAATGAGAGCCCCGGTGTAAAAAGGAGCGCCTTCTGTCCATGTAGCATGTGCAGGCTTGTAATGCGAATGTGCGCGGCGCTCAGGCGAGATCCCAATTTGCAACAGGAACAGCCTTCATCCTCATAGCGTTTGCGCGCGTGTACTTGCAACTGCAATACCGATGGCAATTATCTCTGCCAGCAAGGCGAACCCCACATTTTGAGATTGACTTGTGGGCCATCCGCATAAGTGTTGCAAGTTTTATGGCGAATGTGTGCCGCGCAAAATCCAGAGCCACTTTTGAAAGCCACCCGCTCCCCGTTCGTGCTATTGTAAGCTTCAAGGACGAATGGGCATGGCGCTGAGGCAGTATCCGCATTGTGAAAACGATTCGTCCTCCATCTGTGTACCTGTTGGGATGCTTCAGAATTTCACGTCGAGAGTGAAGCATCAGACGGAAAGCCTGGCCCGCCCAACGAATACGTCTCACGGTGTGAGGAGGAGAAGAAGGAGGAACAGGAGGAAGAGAAGGGGCAGGCGGAGCAGTGGGGGTAAGGTGAGGATGTGGTGACGGAGGAGGAGGAGGCAGAGTTTGGGATGGAAGAGGAGTTTGAGTGGGTTGGTGCGTGTGTGTGTGTGTGTGTGTGTGTGTGTGTGTGTGTGAGGGTTGTGCCAATGCCGCACACACGTATGCTCTGCATGTTGCCGTCTTTTGGTCTGAACTCTTCCACGCTCCATGCCAGGATCGCCTGCGGAGACACATCATTGTGCTGCTAGGCCCGCGCTTGCACCAGCATTTGCACATACACATACACATGTATGTGTGCATGTAGGTATGCATGTAGGTATGTGTATGTATGTATGTCTGTATGTCTGTATGTAGGTATGTATGTTTGTATGCATGCATGTACGTTTGCATGTATGTTTGTATGCATGTATGTATATCTGTATGTATGTATGTATGTATGTATGTATGTATGCCTGCATGCATGCATGCACGCATGTATGTATGGACGCACGTATGTATGTATGCATGTACGCATGCATGCATTCATACATGCATGTCTGTCTGTAGGTATATGTGTATGCATGCATGCATGCATGCATGCATGCATGCATGTTTGTCTGTATGCATGCATGTATGTGTGTATGCATGCATGCATGTACGCATGCATGTATGCATGTATGTATGTATGTATGTATGTATGTATGAATGCATGAATGCATATATTGATTTCTGTCTGTAATGTATGTATGTAAGTCCGTAGGTATGAGCTTAATTAGGTAGGCAGGCAGGTCGGCATGCATGTCTGTCTGTCTGTCTGCCTGTCTGTCTGTCTGTCTGTATGTCTGTCTGTATGTATGTATGCACATATGTATGTGTATAGATACATGCGCACGCATACATATGTACATCCACAGAGAAAGAGTGAGAGTGCGAGAGAGAGAGAGAGAGAGAGCGAGAGAGATTGAGAGAAAGAAAGAGAGAGAGATATTGAGAGAAAGAAAGAGAGAGAGAGAGAGAGAGAGAGCGCGAGGTAGGGAGATAAATAGAGAGAGAGAGAGAGAGAGAACGCCAAGGCAGGCTTGCACAGAGGCCGCGCCATCACCGCTGGAGTTGGCAGCCTCCTATTCTTATGCATATATGATTCTCCGATGTTCTCCTCGCCGTCCTCTCATTCTTCTTCATGTTCCGCGTCCTCGAGATTTGCCGCGTGCCGTTATTGTCGCGGGTTGTACGTGCGTAATGCAGGAGAGGGGGTCAGGAAGAGAGAGAGATAGAGAGAAAACCACCAAGGTTGTGCATGGTGGGATGGGCGTCCACCAGCAGACCGGACGATGATGATTATGATGGTGGTGGCGATGATGCCGATGACGATGACGATGCTGATGGTGGTGGTGATGATTATGTGGATGCGGGTGATGTTGTTGATGAAGATGGTGTGCAGGATGGATCCAAATAGATATTAACCGGGGTTTATAATGTTCCAGGATTATTGACCCGGGTTCATAAAGTCTACCCCGGAACATTATGAACCTGGGCTTCAATGATCTGGGAATATTGAGTGGGGTTCATAATGTTCCCCTCGGAACATTATAGCCCTGGTTTATAATGTTCTGGGGATATCCAACCTAACGATATACCAACCTGGGGTTCATACTGGGGTTTACAATGTCCCGGGCATAATGATACCGGTTTTCGTAATTCCAGAATGATAATGATTATTATTTTCCCCCCAACCCCCGGGTTCCCCACCAGGTTTTTATGTCAGAATATTGACCCCCGTTCATTATCTCCTGGAGATCATAAGCCCGGATTCGTAATGTTCCCGGAATATTGACCCCGGGTTCATTATTCTGGAGTGATAATGCTTGAGCTTGGGGGGCGCCGTTTGAGAGTACGTTCCGGACTGAAATAAACCTTGGTCCATAATGTTGACTGAAGTAAGCCGGACTGAAATAAGCCGTTTCGTTTGATTTTTCCGGAAAGATACTGATTCGGCTGGGGGAGGGGCTGAGCCCGATCCATTCACAGGACACTAATCCATAGGCTGTCATCTGAAGATAATGAACCTAGGTTTTCATTCCTCGGTAATCAACCACGGTCGACGAGGATTTCGGAGGTGGCCTCATGGTGTGATGTTGTGGTGGTGGTGATGATAATCGCGAGGAGGATGAGGGGACGGATGATTGAGGGAGGAGGCACGGTGAGATGGAGGATAAGGAAGAGCTTCCCCTCCTTCGCCTTCCTCCCCCCATCCTCCGTTTTCTCCTTGTCCTCTCTCCTCTCCTCCGCCCTCTTCTCATTCTGGTCACGGTTTCGGTTTCTAGGCCAGCCTGGTGAGTCATGTTGTATACCCCTCAGATGGGAGAATTCGGGGCCCTCGCTATTGTGGCCCCAAATTCGCCAGGCTCTTCGTCGGGCTGCTCAGTTTGCCCGAATGTTGTTGGCAGTTTCGCCGAGGACGGGATCAGCAGGCCATCTCAAAAGAAGATGTATGCAGGCTCGGTGATTTTGCCAGTTTGTCACCTCATTCAGTCAGAGGTCCAGTCTCATGCGGTAGACAGCCCAGGGCTGACTGGAAGTCGGCGCTGGAAGACAAAGCAGGCAGTGATGCAGCCGATCTTGCCGCGACGGGCTGCGCTGACCTCTCACCCCAGCGGGACCTGCGGCGGAGCTCGAGGTCCATTTTGGCACGCCCCTCACAGGTTTCGTGGCCCGATAGGGAGCTCCACCGAAGGCCTTAGTGGTAGGAATCGCATGCGTACTCTGGTTCACTTTGACACACCCCTCACACGTTTCGTGGCCCTATAGGGAGCTCCACCGAAGGCCCCAGTGGCAGGGTTCGCATGCGTACTCGGGTTCTCTTTGGCACGCCCCTCACACTCACAGCTTTCGTGGCCCCATGTGGAGCTCCACCGAAGGCCCCAGTGGCAGGGTTTGCATGCGTACTCGTGTCCACTTCGGCACACCTCTTACAGGAGGCGTGGCCCCATCAGGAGCTCCACCAGGAGCTCCACCGAGAGCTCCAGTGGCAGGATTCGCATACGTACTCGGATCCATTCTGGCGCACCCCTCACAGTTTTCGTGGCCCCATAGGGAGCTCCGCCGAAGGCCCAAGTGGCAGGGTTCGCATGCGTGCTCGGGTCCAGGTTGGCGCACCCCTTACAGGTGTCGTGCCCTCGTGGCCCCTTAGGGAGCTCCACCGAAGGCTCCAGTGGCGCAGGGTTCGCATGCGTACTCGGGTCCAGGTTGGCACACCCCTCACACGTTTCGTGGCCCCATGTGGAGCTCCACCCAAGGCCCAAATGGCAGGGTCCGCATGGTCTTCAATAGGTTCATGTTCATTGAGCGCTCCTGCTAATGTCCAACACCTTCTTAAATAATGATGACACCCCCTCTCCAACCCCCTTGATCCCGACTGCCATTAATTCGCCGCCGTTTTTTTTTTTTTTTTTTTTTTTTTTTTTCTTTTTCAATTGTCCCTCCTGGATCATATTTCACGGATATCGATGCGATTGATACGAGTCACCGATTGTTTTTGTAGCTCCTTATGTTGGCTCCCAGAATCCCGGATTTCCAATTGGGTTGTCTCACACGGTCTCCGGGGTGACACGTGTCACCCGTTGTTTTTGTGAGGCTGAATGGCCTTATGTTGGCTCCCAGAATTCCAACTTTACATTTGTTTTTTTCTCACACGGTTTCGAGGCTGTCACGTGTCACCCGTTGTTTTTTTTGGGAAGTTGAATGCCCTTTTGTTGGCTCCCAGAATCCCAACTTTACAATTTGTTTTACCATTTCGGGGGTGACACGTGTCGCCCGTTTTTTGTGAGGTTGAATGGCTTTATGTTGGATTCTCTGCCAGGGCAGTTACATTTTTTGTGATGCCGCTTGGTATTTCGTTTCCCCAGCAGAGGGTCGACGTACAGAGCCACCAAGGACGGTGGCCCACGTTCATGAGCGACGGCTTTCCGTCGGCCGCGAGTGACGGCGCACCGCGTCTAGTGCGACTGTCTGAGAGGCGCGGGCGCCGAAACTGGAAGCTCGGCCGCGGGTGACTACGGTTTACGTTGGGCGAACTTTGGGCAAGGCCAGGTGTGACAGAGTGCCAGAACGTGAGAAGAGCGACGAAGCGAAGTGTAAAGAGGAGAGGCTCACAAGGGAGCTTAGCCAGGATGCCCTGACGGAGTAGGCACATGCAAGGTATCCCCCACCCACGACTAGCACATCTACCCCAAGTCTTTCTCAGGTCAAGGCACAGCACGGCAGTTGCTGATGATGCCCAGACCTACTACGCCTTCGTCTTCTCGAAGCGCGGGTCCCAGGCCCCCCGGCCCTTCCCGATAAGGGGATCGCCCCCCCCCCATCGCTCGGGGGCCGCCAGATGATGTGGTGACCACACCGCGTGGTGAGTCGGTGGGGATTCGGGGCCACCGCGCGATTTTGGGGCCCGGGTCGTTCTCCGAGGACGTCTCGGGCGACTGGGGCCTCCAGGGTCCCAAACCCGTGCGGTGGCGGACCGCGCGGTGAGGTCCTGGGAGATTCCGAGGTCACGACGCCGTTCGTCACCAACCCGCTCCTGCGCGTCTCAATTTGCCACTGGGATGGGGCACGCCCGCTGCCGAGCCGAGCCTGGCCCGTGCCCGCGAGGTGCTCGACTGCCTTCTCTCGGAGTCCGTGACGGACGGACGCTTCCTTTGTTTGTGAAGGACCGCCCCGCGCTCGCCAGCGACGCTGGATTCCAGGGGAGGAGGAGATATTCATATCGCCATCCCGCCCTCTCCGCCACGTCGGGTTTCGCCTCGAGCTCTCTGATCATGTCTCCAGGGTTGCTACATTTACTCAGCTCATTGCGTACAGATCTGTACGGTCCGGAGCCTTTGCTTGGCGTGTCGCGCCCGGTTCTGTGGCCCACCACGCTTCGGCGCGGCGCGTTGAGCACGTCCCAGTTCTCCAGGCACCAACGTTACGAGCTTCTCCCAGCTCCCCGTCGCGCGGGGCAGAGCGCCACGATGTAGCCTGCAGGGTGCCGCCGTCGCCGCGACACGCTGGCCAAGAGTTCCTGGCCGTATACACACGCACATGAGTCGGCGGTTCAAAGATGGGGCCCTGAGGGACGGCGCCTGCCTCCACCCCCCATTAGTCAACGCATTCGCAAATTGAATCGGGTTGTCCGACATGTGCGCCATGATCCTGCTCTTTGTCCTCCTCTCCCCCGAGCGCCCGAGCTGCTCTGGCAGCCCAGATGGTGGTCGATTTCAGCGTCTGTCAGGATTGTCCGCCTTGAACTTGTCAGCTTCAACTTGGATGTTTTTTTTTTTGCGGTGGTGGTTCCCGCCTCGGTTTGACACCTTGGCCCGCCCCGTTGGGCTGTCCCCGCCGGGGCCCCGCTGGCCCCGAGTGTTTTTCGGACCATTCGCCCCCCCCCCCCCCCTCTCCTCCCCCGTGGCAGGGTAGTAGTCGTAGTAGTAGTAGTAGTAGTAGTAGTAGTAGTAGTAGTAGTAGTAGTAGTAGTAAGTAGTAGTAGTAGTAGTAGTTAGTGTAGTAGTAGTAGTTAGTAGTGTAGTAGTAGTACTAGTAGTAGTAGTAGTAGTAGTAGTAGTAGTAGTAGTCGTAGTAGTAGTAGTAGTAGTTAGTAGTCGTAGTAGTAGTCGTAAGTAGTGTTAGTAGTAGTGTAGTTCGTAGTAGTCGTAGCAGTTAGTCGTAG